>OV049870.1:11090000-11690000 GCA_920104075.1 Melanargia galathea
TATTCTATTAGGGTTCCAAATCAAAATGGTGACAAGTGTAAATTGAAAATTTAAAAAACCCCCGACATTCGCCATTTAGTGGCGGCGGCCATCTTGAATTTGCAATAGTGCTATTCTACTAGTCAAGCCCTTTCATTTGATACCCATATCAAGGGAGTTGTGAAAAAATATATCATCCGCCATTTTGTAGCGGCGGCCATCTTGGACCGATTTTCATCAAACATAGCTAAGAACACTCTCGACTAATTCACCTTTCAAACAAAAAAAACCGCATTCAAATCGGTCCACCCGTTTGAGCGCCACAGGGGAACAGACAGACACACACACACACACACACAGACACGTCAAACTTATAACACCCCGTCGTTTTTGCGTCGGGGGTTAAAAAAGGAACTGTAATTACTTTAAATTATAATGAAAAGATTTAATACACAATTTTTATTTTTATTGTAAAGAGGTTCCTTTACAAACTAGGGAGCTAATGGAATGAATTGTTGACTGTAGTGTGGCTGTAGTGTACGAGTGTGATTAGAAGTGTGCCATGGATAGAGGGACGTGAGGGGATACTAAACTGAGACAACACATTGATATTTGGCATTAAACGCGGTAATTTTGAAATTGTTCGGTTACTCGTTATTGCACCTAGAGTGAGACAAGCGCCCCCCCTTCTCCACTGCAGCTCTGCTATTTCCCAACACGCGACAAGTGGAATAATATCACAGCACACGTTAGGCAGAGGCCCGCGCAGATTCATTGTAGATCTACGTGAGTGCAGTCGTTGTGCTATGTATGTTCTTTGCTATTTGCGTATAGAATGCAAACGAAGCCTTAATTCGTGTCATAATATACATGTTTTTGTGTAGGGCTGTCGCAAGAGAACAGCGCCATAGTGAACCTGTGCGGCGGCGGCGCGGCCAGCCCGTGCGCGCCGCACTCCTTACATCTCGCGGAGGTCGCGCCGCGGATCGTGTTCGCCGTGCTCGTCGACATGGACATGAGGTACGCATTTTATGTCATCATCATCATCATCATCATCATCATCATCATCATCATCATGATGATCAACCCGTTACCGGCCTACTACAAGGCACGGATCTCCCCTCAGAATATGAAGGATTTAGGCTGTTGTCCACCAAGTTGGCCAAATGCAGATTGTTACACTTACGACCGCGCCTTGTGACCATTATGGAGAACTCTCAGGCGTGCAGGTTTCCTCACGATGTTTTCCTTCACTGTTAAAGCAAGTTTAATTTAATTGCTTAAACTGCACAGGACTCCGAAAAGTTGAGTGACGTGCCGGGGATCGGATTCGGCCCAGCCAAAAGGCAGGCCGACGTTTTAACCACTAGGCTATCACCGCTTATACATTTTTTAGGTATAAAGATACCTACTTTATATAAAGTTGACCATATAAAATTCATAAATTAAATATATGCGAAATTTGCTATCCAAATTATCTTTAAGTATAATTATCTCTAAAATACCTACGTGAAAATAATATGACATCTAATTTCAGGGAAATCGGCATTGCGGTGCATATGTCGAGTCAGATTTTATCAAATTTGCGACGGCTTCTGTTGCAAAGGAATTTGGAACTGTTGCCAAGTACACTGGACTCATTGGAAACGACACTGAAAAAGGTAAGAAAATCTGATATATACTAAAAAATATATAGACGTTAAACGCGCCGCTAAAACATTAATAGCAAGCGAAAGTATATTTTTGTTTAGTTATTCGAGTTTCGAGTAGGTATTTCCCTAAATAATTGTAATGCATATTTAACATGTCATGGTTTTTAAACGAATTCAAAAAGGAAGTTCTCAATGTGGCCGGTATGAAGATATATGCACAATTTTCTCGCTTCTGGCATGATCGATTTTGATACCGTTCTTAGTGACGCCAATTTACCACAAAAAGTTGTTAATCTTGTTGTTGTTAATCTTCACAAAACGTGCCCCGAGGAACGCTTTCAAAATATCGCCCTGTCGACTCGCAGACAACAGAGGCGCTTCGCAAAAATAAGGCCACCTCCGCACTGTGCGGCCGCGTCACCAGCCGGATGCTGGAGCTGCGCAAATCGTGCACGACCACCACGCCGCTAACGCCGGAAACCACCGCCACGGCGCTGCACGCGGCGCTCGAGGCCGTCGTGGAGTACCTCAAGCCGGACATCCCCAGCTTGAAATTGGAACACCCCGTGAACGAGCTCGGGACCCTCCTGGCCCCCTATCTCGAGTTCTTGCGCGTCAAAGCCAAGCGATACTTCAGTCTGGAATCATATCCTTTTCATATAACTTTTTACTTACTCTTTTTAGGGTTCCGTACCCGAAGGGTAAAAAACGGAGCCCTATTAATGTCACTCGGCTGTCTGTCCGTCTGTGCGCCGGTCACAGGTCTCTAGCTCGCAGACGAAATGAGTTACAAACCTGAAATTTTGGTATTTAGTGTAAAACGTTAACCCAAAATCAAATATTGAATTAGAAATTGAATTAAATTATTTTTCAGGGGGGCTCCCATACATGAAAAAGGAGCCGGAAAAATAAAATTTTTCTTTACCCTAGCTTGTGGGGTATCATTGTTTAGAGCTCATTAAGTAGAGTACAAATATATATTTTTTTAATTTTTATCTCAAAAAATAAGGGAATGGGAGGCCATCAAAGTTGTCAGTTTTAGACCATTTTTGTGACGGGGGCTATCTCAAAAACTAAACTAGTTGGGAATATGATATTTCAGTATATTATGTACTATATGCTCTATTTAAACAACAAATACTGAAAACAACGATTTATTAAATAGTTTATAAGCTGTGACCAAAATAAACGAACATTTTTTTGGGTTTTTCTTTCACGGTTTGTTGCGATGTCTAGCTCGGAAATTAAATATTTCTTAGACCCAAAATATTATATTGTTCATAATTATGTACGGAACCCTGAAAGAGTGAGGCCCGACTCGCACTTGGCTGATTTTTCTTGTGTACCAGTATGTTATATGCATATTGTTACAAGTCACGGCAAATAAGTCTAGCGTTGACCTTCGATGCGCAGAAGTCGAAAATGAGGTATCTCGGGGTGTGAGGGGGTCGCGGGGAGGGCGTGGGGATCGTTCGTAAGCACTGATTAGCTCTCGCGGATCAGGGGGATTATTCTGTAACTTAGTTAGCAACTGAAAATAGTTGCCAACGAATTAGTTCGATATACATTGCTGCTTTACTGTGTGATATTATGAAAACACTTTAGATTTCCCACAGTAAAGCAGCAATGTATATCAAACTAATTTGTTGGCAACTATTTTCAGTTGCTAACTAAGTTACAGAATAACCCAGCAGGTCAGCGCTCGACTTACGTGCCGGGGATTATATGTGTGCGTATGTATATATTTAATGCAACATAGAACAAAAGCAAAAATATAAAACATGGACCTGTTACACCACCTTCTGATAAGTGTTAGATAGCTTATTCATAACTTTTGTCTTTGTCACTTGACATACAGTAAGAAAGTGGCCAAACTTACGTTTAGGCTATCTGACACTTGCTACAACTTGGGTACACTTGCTTGACTTGCGTAGGTAGGTACACTCTTAAGCCTTCCACGCTGGTCATTATATTATTTTTTATCCAGCGTTTATCTCAGCGTTGGCGCAGTACTTCTGACTAGGTGAACAGACTCTCGAGAAAGTCGCTGGTAAACACTTGATATCGCGTCTATCGGTTGAGAGGGTGATGGTGATGATTTAATATTATTATATCCTCTGGACGTAAATATCGCCTCTGAAAGCCACCAACTTTATTTATTTTATTTTTCTGGTATTTACTTGGTGTCCCATAAATAAACTATAAATTCATTCATCCATCAAATTCATTGATTAAGGCTTTTTCATAGCTATTTGGGCCAGTGACTCAGTGGTCTTTAGTTTGCTTAGCTCACACAAGAAATTAAAATAATTGTGCTTGTTTTTCCACCACTTTTATCGTCCCACTGCTGGGCACAAGCCACCTCTCTCAGGGAGAGATTTAGAGCTTTAACCCCCCACGCTGCTCCAATGTGAGTTGGCGGGCTATAACGACTATTGTCACATGATAGTGATAATAACCGGGACCGACTGTTTAACGTACTCTCCGAGGCACAGGGGTGAAACTTCGGACTGGTACTGAGAATTTCTTGACAGAAAAACCCAATACCTAACAATTATATATTATTTGCCCGTCCCGGGAATCGAATCCGGGACCTCGTGATCTGCAGTCGAATACGCTAACCACTAAACCAACGAGGCAGTTTTTACTTGTGTTGCATGCTTAACAGATGTACTGCTGTATCATTTTGATGATCAGAAAGGGAGAAAGCGATGCCATGACTTTAGTGGATACGCATTCGCCTTTTCAACAAATATATTTTCTAGCATGTGTTGCGACGGGTGTATGTGAAACTTAACAATACATGTGTAAATTAAAAATTTAAATAACTTACACCAGCTGGAAAAAAAACTTAAACGGCTGAACAGATTTTCTAGCTAGCTAAAAACCATAGGTACCATAACCCACCTTTGAATGAAATACAAATTGATCCAACCGTTTGAGCGCTACTATGACACACACACAGACAGACAGATAAACGGTCAAAGGACATGACCAGTGGCACTATGGGCACTTGCCTAGGTGTCAAAAATCAATGTGCAGCAAAGATTGTTTTATTTTTGGAATTCTTATATTCTCTAGTTTTCAGATAAAAAACTTTCAGGGATCTAAAGGCTCAGAAAACTGAGAAAAATAAAGAAAAGTTTTACGAAGAACTCTGCCTTTCGATGCTAGATGGCGCTAAACATTGTGGAATATCAAGTATAAATGTAAAAAAAAATGGTTTTCTACTATTCAACGTCATCTATATAGGTGGAACTTTGCTATAAAAAGTAAAGCTTTCTATTATTTGTTCAGAATAATTTAAATTATTGAGATTTGCTTGAAACGCCTAGCGCCATCTAGTATCGAGGGGCAGAGTTATTTCATAAAACTTTAAAACGAAATAACTCTACTTTTCGATACTAGATGGCGCTAGGTGTTTCAAGCAAATCTGAATAATTTAAATTATTCTGAACAAATAATAAATAGCTTTACTTTTTATAGCAAAGTTCCACCTATATAGATGACGTTGAAAAGTAGAAAATCATTTTTTTTTACATTTTAGACTTGTTTAGACATTGCCTAGCGCCATCTCTTGTTGTTTGCTCGCTATTTTTATTAAAAAAAGACTCATAATATTTGACACCTTTCTAAAGTTACTCATATAGCTACTGTAGCAACCGAGCTAGTGATTCATACCAATCTCTTTTTGTCCCCAGCAATATTTATTTTTATAAAAATCTGGTAGCAATGGAAACGTCAAAGAATGTATAAATAAAAGTTAAATTGAAAATAAGACCGAAGGTCACCTAAAAAGTACAAATTTCGTACATTTCATACCTTTCTGGCAATTCTGATGGAGTAGTAAATAAAAGGAAAAAGCGGAATCAATAAACATACTGTTTTTTTTAGATATTTTAAACCATGGCCTTTTTCGAAATAATAAATCCATATTAAATTAAGCTTTAATTTTTGAATCTTACTGTAAAAGCAGAAATCCTGCACATTTTTCCTAATCGGTAGGCAGGCACTGGTCATGTCCTTTATAACACCCCTCTTTTGCGTCGGGGGTCAAAACTATCTAGGGCCAAAACGAAGAAGCGTTCCATGGAAGATAGAGATCCAATCGATCAGATTCACACATCTGCTTTGCACGCGTCGCACATCCTTGGTGACTGGTGAATAGGCAGCCTTAAACCGCAAGCCCGCTGTACATTTATGAATATAACAAACCATTTGCATTTACATTTTTAATGGTGCCATTATCGTTGAAAACCGTAAAATGAGAAGATAATAGACAAAGAGATGAGACATAACATTATATTGTTGTACCATGGTTGTACCTTAAATATCGTGTTATGAAAAAACATCAAACAACAACAACATGAAACAACATGCGACCCTGAATTACGTCACACAAAGGTGCTAATTCGTTTGTGCACAATCTCTTAATTAAACTCAGTCTAAGTAGTGCTATCCTTGTCTGACAAGGTTCTTTACAGAAAAGGATAATATTACGTTTAGATCTGTCAATTAGTTTTGAGATTGTGTAGTGTTCTGAATTAGCATTGTATTGGCATGCTCGGTCCGCTATGGGCCATATCGTTACTTTTTTCATGAATCCTTTATGGTTCTTTGGGGTTAAATTTATTTGTCTTTAACTTCTCCATGTACGGTTCGGGTGTAAATTCGGTGTATCATAATCATGTTGTGTCGCAATGATCGATTTCGCTTAACGTGGCTGTCACTGGCGGGACGGGGGAGGCGGGTAGTTCCCTGACTCTACACAAGTATGTGGAGGAGTTCCCCGGCCTCGTGCACTTCGTGTACATCGACCGCGGCGCGGCGCGCTGCCTCGCGCCCGACATGGCGGACTGCGTCGACATGCTGACCCCGCGCACGGTGAGACATTCGCTTAGCGTGGCCGTCACCGGCGAGACGGAGGAGGCGGGTAGTTCCCTGACTCTACACAAGTATGTGGAGGAGTTCCCCGGCCTCGTGCACTTCGTGTACATCGACCGCGGCGCGGCGCGCTGCCTCGCGCCCGACATGGCGGACTGCGTCGACATGCTGACCCCGCGCACGGTGAGACATTCGCTTAGCGTGGCCGTCACCGGCGAGACGGAGGAGGCGGGTAGTTCCCTGACTCTACACAAGTATGTGGAGGAGTTCCCCGGCCTCGTGCACTTCGTGTACATCGACCGCGGCGCGGCGCGCTGCCTCGCGCCCGACATGGCGGACTGCGTCGACATGCTGACCCCGCGCACGGTGAGACATTCGCTTAGCGTGGCCGTCACCGGCGAGACGGAGGAGGCGGGTAGTTCCCTGACTCTACACAAGTATGTGGAGGAGTTCCCCGGCCTCGTGCACTTCGTGTACATCGACCGCGGCGCGGCGCGCTGCCTCGCGCCCGACATGGCGGACTGCGTCGACATGCTGACCCCGCGCACGGTGAGACATTCGCTTAGCGTGGCCGTCACCGGCGGGACGGAGGAGGCGGGTAGTTCCCTGACTCTACACAAGTATGTGGAGGAGTTCCCCGGCCTCGTGCACTTCGTGTACATCGACCGCGGCGCGGCGCGCTGCCTCGCGCCCGACATGGCGGACTGCGTCGACATGCTGACCCCGCGCACGGTGAGACATTCGCTTAGCGTGGCCGTCACCGGCGGGACGGAGGAGGCGGGTAGTTCCCTGACTCTACACAAGTATGTGGAGGAGTTCCCCGGCCTCGTGCACTTCGTGTACATCGACCGCGGCGCGGCGCGCTGCCTCGCGCCCGACATGGCGGACTGCGTCGACATGCTGACCCCGCGCACGGTGAGACATTCGCTTAGCGTGGCCGTCACCGGCGGGACGGAGGAGGCGGGTAGTTCCCTGACTCTACACAAGTATGTGGAGGAGTTCCCCGGCCTCGTGCACTTCGTGTACATCGACCGCGGCGCGGCGCGCTGCCTCGCGCCCGACATGGCGGACTGCGTCGACATGCTGACCCCGCGCACGGTGAGACATTCGCTTAGCGTGGCCGTCACCGGCGAGACGGAGGAGGCGGGTAGTTCCCTGACTCTACACAAGTATGTGGAGGAGTTCCCCGGCCTCGTGCACTTCGTGTACATCGACCGCGGCGCGGCGCGCTGCCTCGCGCCCGACATGGCGGACTGCGTCGACATGCTGACCCCGCGCACGGTGAGACATTCGCTTAGCGTGGCCGTCACCGGCGGGACGGAGGAGGCGGGTAGTTCCCTGACTCTACACAAGTATGTGGAGGAGTTCCCCGGCCTCGTGCACTTCGTGTACATCGACCGCGGCGCGGCGCGCTGCCTCGCGCCCGACATGGCGGACTGCGTCGACATGCTGACCCCGCGCACGGTGAGACATTCTCTCGCGTGGGGGACAGGCGGGGGCAAACGAATACACATCAATACATGTATTGTGATGCAGGTCCGCAGCACGCTGAGCACGGCGATGCGCGCGCTGCGCGAAGGCTACGGCGCGGCGGTGTGGCGGCGCGGCGCGCTGCACGTGTGCGCCGTGCGCTGGTTCGAGCGGCGCGGCGTGCCCGCGCGCCCGGCCGCGCCGCCGCACCCCGCCGCCGTGCGCGCGCTGCCGCCGCCCGCGGACATGCTCGGCGCACACCACAGGTGCGTACTCTGTTGTGGCCCATCTTATGATTGGCCGGACATGAAACTTAACTATTTATTTCGATGGTTTGTTATCAATAGCATAATCTTTTACACTAAAATTTTTAGTTAGATATTTAATAATTAAAATATTAATTTGATACCTAAACCCTCTTCCGATGATCGCGGGTAAGGACGGCTTGCTGATTGAAAGTTTTGTTCCCAGGCAGCTAATAGAGCTGGCGTTCCCGGGCGACAGTCAGGGCGTGAGCGTGAAGGAGCTAGTGTGCATCCACCTGGGCCTGCTGCCCGCCGCCACGGCCGTGCAGCAGGCGCGCCGCCTCGCGCACTCCGTGCTCGAGCTCACCGGCGAGAGCCCCGCCGTCGCCGCCGACCTGTTGTAGACGTGAAGCTGAGCGGCACGTGCTGCCATGGTGTAGACGTGTAGTTGACACAGCGGGATGTGCTACCGTGCTGACCAGGCAGCACTTGTAAACAACTGCCGGACTGTTGTGCCCGTGTATCCGAGACAACAGGGCGTGCTGCTATGCTGCCCGTCGATGTGACCGTGCAGCCCTGTCGCAGATGCGGGCCTATTGTACACGTGTAGAAGAGATAGCCATGGAGTGCACGGAGTTGGGCCGCACCCACATTGAATCAAGGGTTCTGTAGAGCATACTCTGAGTCAACTCAAACTTGGAGACAGATTTACGTTGGGGACTTATTTATGTTGTTTTAGCAGTGTCTGATAAGAGTCAAAGTATGCTCAGTAGATCTCAGCCTGAGTTCCCCTGTAGTCACTTGCGCATGTAACGCACCTATAACAGCGACGAAATTGTCAGTGCCCATTGATTGACCTGTCATTTGTGTTCCAGCCTCTTAAACAATTCTGAAGGGTCTCTTCCTAGCCTATCATCTCTTTACGAAACTCTTGATATGATAGCACTGATTGACGTCCCTGTTTTTATGTATATATATAGTTAGGTTATTCATGACTTACGTTTTGCAAAACTAAACCATACATGTTGCTGTCCTATGAGTTAGCATATCTTCATCTATATCTTCTATACCTATATATAAAACAAAGTCGTGTTAGTTCGAACACTTATAACTCGAGAACGGCTGGACCGATTTTCATTTATTGATTTGTTATATTTGTCTCCATCCCGAATAGCAGAACAACTATTAAAAACATTGGAAAATTGACGAAAAAATAAAATAAAAGGAAAAAACATTATCCCATACAAAATGTTCACGGGTTTCGTAACTGTCAAACATCCCGTCGCGTGGATAAAGTAAACTCTCTCACCCGTACCTACATATATTATTATTCTTCTGTACGTGTGTTTGTCACCTAACTTCTCCTAAATCCGCTTGGCCAGCGTGGTAGACTATGGCCAAAACCCTTCTCACTCTGAGAGGAGACCCGTGCTCTGTAGTGAGCCGGTAATGGGTTGATCATGATGATGATGATGATGAATTCAAGATAAGATTGTGCATTCCACTCAACTCTTAATTTTTTTAAGAGTTGGTTGTATTATGTAGTAAGTTTATTTACATTTATTTATTTAAATATTCAATATAAATGTTAAGTTATTAATATCAATGTGCCATTCCATTTTCATCAATTAGCATTAGATTCTTAAAATATAATAATTAAAATAAATTACTTAATTAAATCTTTATTTGGTTTTATTTCAATATTTCCATAAATGAGTATGAAATGTAAAATAAATGATATGTTACATGATTGTGAATTAAGATGAAATCAAGTATTCTGATGAAATTGAAAAAAACAGTATCTCTGTATTTCAATTTTACAATTATGGTTTTGTGTTATTTGTAATTCGTTACAAAAATACTTCTAAAAGATCGTAGTGTAAATTAAAAATTTAATAAACCCCAACATTTATGTATGTTTGATAATCCTGACATCCTGCTGCTTCAACACCCAAACACTAGAGATAAATCCAATCCAACAAGTACAAAATTGGAATTGAAAAATTGAATATTATGTATGTATTATCTCATGACTACTTTCCTTCGTCATCCCGGCTCAGGTCACTATCTGTAAGCCACCAACTAACCACTCATTGAAACCAAATCAATGAATTAAGTTGTTATTGGGTTCTCTACAGGCTATTTTAGTTGCAGCATGAGGTCAAGGTAAGATTATTTCATTGTTGTCTGGATTACTTGAGGCCTGCACACATTACAGCCGCTTCTCTTCGCATCAAAGCATATTAGGTTATATTTTTTAGTGAGTGATCCACTAGTGTGTTGCGCTGCAGCCTGCCGTTAGTGTGCAGCTTTTTATTGTACTAAATTTAGAGTTAATTAGACAAGTAATATAGATGTAACATTAATATCAATTATTATAAATGACAGATTCTTAACCTGTGATTCTTATTTCATACTAGTTTCATACACCTGCCATAAATTAAAGTAATATATCTTTTTAATCTATTCACCTATTGATAAAAGGGCTGTGTACAGATAGTAATCAAATTCATCCATCTGTTTGAGGGTTATGAATACCATAGACAGACATACAGAGTAGTCAAACTTATAACACCCCTTTTTGATTTTGGGGTTAATAATGAATTGATGCATCACACATTTACTGATATACTTATCATGTCAATCAAGAAGTATACATATTAATGCCAATAGTCACTAAGGTGAAAAGTTGCTTAAGCTAATTAAAATTAAAAAAAATTGACAACATAGTTATGTAGAATCTGAAATAGAGAACACTACAGTATAGTACTAAAAATATAATGTGAATATATAACAGCCAAAGGTAATAAGTAGCAGTTATCAAACTAATTATTATTAAAGAAATTATATTACAAGCAAGAATAACAAAACTGGCTGTTAGTGTTATGCTGATGGTAACTTAATAATATTTTTATACATAGATAAGGCACTTTCAAAATTCTGGGGAGCTACCACCTGCAGTGGAATTATCATTGATAAGTATGGGTTTCTGATGATTTTCGTCCACATCGAAGGTGATTAAATCTTCACTGAAATTTGTTTTCTGTAAAAAATAAAGTTTAACATTACTTTGCTGTAATAAGTACCAAATAAATATAATCTTAAAGGTAACTCATGAACTAACAGACTCTACATTGTTAAGTTTTGTATTATTGTAAAAAAAATATATGCAAATAAGAATAAAAATTATGTTGCATTAATTTTAGAGTGTTACTAGTTACAAAGATAATTAATTTAAAAACTAACACTTGTAGAAGCTGCATCTTTATTGTTCTTGAGCACTGCAGCATAGTTTAATGTTGGTGATTTCACACAACTTGGAGCCAGTATAGGGGAAGGACTTCTCTCTTTGACCTCAATCTCTTTCACTTGGTTTGAACTCTGGCTGTCAGATAAATTAATACTAATGCTATCGATTAAAATATTAGGTACACTTAGTATGTCCACCGTCGTAGGGGCTTTTAATGCCTCTATGCAGGCTTGTGCCATCTCAACTTCGCGGTTAATATATTTTTCTTCGACTATTTTTTTATATGCAGCTTCAAGGTCCACAGCTTGTTTGTCAGCCAAAATAGTACTCATTAATTTGATTTCTGCCTCCAATTCTCTGATTGAACATTCATTTTTAGCTGCTGTTTTGGCTTCTTTACTAAGTCTCACGTCTACTGCCTCCTGAATCTTTAATATTGCTTCATCAGTGTTATTAGTTTGAACATTGCTCTCTTTAACAATTTTGTTAAATATACAATGTGGCGATACTCTGTTTGCTTTTTTATACCCAGTCAGTTTTTCACCCAAATTTGCTGTAACATCCTCAACATATTCATACATATTAATACAGTTTATTTTACCAAATCTATATATTAGAGTATGTGTTGAGCTGGAACAAGATGTTTTACTTGACAAGTTACAGGAGACAAAAGTTTTCCTCCCATGGTATTTTTCAAAGTACTTTTGTAATCCTTTAGATATTAATTTGTCACGAAAGGTGGGTTTTATACTGCTATTCTTCCTATACTTATACCAGCCAACCACTTCGGTTGCAGCACTTGAAAGTAGTTCTGATAACAAATCTTCCCTTATATCACCAGTGGGTAAGTAAAATAACGAAACTGAAGGTAAAGGTAACACAGTCCTTATTACAATTTGAGTGTCCAATCGCGCGCTGTCGTTCTGGGAGTCCGAAATATGGTTAGTAATTTGTGAAGTAACATCGCCGATAAGGAAACCCTCCTAAAAATATTTCATATCATTAATTCAGTATATGTATTTGAAAAAAGTGTTTATAACATAAATTAGCATTTACATACCTGACTACTAACGGAATTCATACATTCGTATAGTAAAAACGAGAGTGCGGTGCCATTGAGGGACACCTTCTCTGTATAAGCCATTGTATATATTTATTTACACATATGTATATATTTATTCATCCGAACCAAATAACGGAATTATAAACATATTAACTATTTCATCAAGTTTAAAGTGAAATTCATAAATTTAATTTTACAAATTTTTAGCACAGATTTTTAGTAAACAGCCGTCAAATCGAAATTTATTTTTTGTGGTCTGCACTCTGCCGTCTGTCATCACAGATTAGGGCAGTGTGACCACATTTAAATTGGTCAATCTACTTCTGTAGCTTAAAAAAACTACCGAAATATACCACAGTCTTGGTAAAAACTACCACAAATCTACCTCACTAATTTGATAAAATAGAGATGAAATAAAACTATATTTCATTACAGTCTGGCCAACGAAAGTAGAAAATCATAAAATGCCGATAATTTTAAATGGCAGCACCAATTTTATGTCAAACTTCTGATAACTGTCACTCATTACTGTCAGATGTGTGACTGTCAATTGTTATTATTATTTTACGTAGGCAAGTACCTACATACCTTAGGAAGTTAGGTGTTCCAGAAATTACTTTGAAGTTTTTTTGGTGTTTAGCTGAATTTTCATGTTCCTTAAGAGACGCTATCCGTGGAAGAATATTGCAATTGCAGGCTTTACAAAAGGCGTTGTCTCCTTCCGATGATTTAGTCAACCACTTTGAAAATAAAGGGTTTTGCTCCCACTCCGTACGATATTGCCTTCTGCAGGGGCGGAAGTTCCACCGTATCTGCCGTATCAATTACACGGGGCCCCCAAGCCACGGGGGCCCCCGATGTGCGTCATTATTGTCCATAGAGGCAGAATCTTTAGAAAAACTAAAGTCATCATCAGCTATTTACCAAACCCCCCAAACAAATTTTATATGGGGCCCCCGTCAAGGTACGCTACGCCACTGTCCTTCTGTATTTTCTTTTCATGGTGATAAATTAAATTAAAAAACAAAGAAATCGCTCTCGATATGTGCTCTTCAGCTCATAATATTCCTAATCTTGTGTTAAGTCCAGTGTTGCCAGTGGCAGATAGTCAAATGTAACATCAGATAGTTCAAAAAGTAACATTTTCATGAGAAAAGTAACATTATCTTATACATATACGTGGAAAACAAAACTAACATACTTATGCCACTCTATTACACAAAAATTAAAAAGTTTTCTGTCCTAATCTAACTAATATCTCCATCTTATCAAAGTTTAGTCACAGAATAAAACATACAAACAAAATACACACTTATAAAAAAATACAAAACAAAGTAAACTTTCTGCTAATTGACACCACAGACCACGAAAAATAAGTTGAACCCACGTTGACACTGACAGATACACTGCCCACTAAAGCGGGATGGAGTTCAAAAAAAAAACACGCGAGTAATTACGCCGCACCAAAGGAGTTGTATTCTCACCAAGAAGGTCTGTCTGTCTGTTCCACCGTAGCGCTCAAACGGGTGAACCAATTTGAATGCGGTTTTTCTGTTTGAAATGTGAATTACTAGTCGGGAGTGTTCTAAGCTATGTTTGATAAAAATCAGTCCAAGACGGCCGCCGCCACAAAATGGCGGATTACATATTATTTTTCACAACTCCCTCAATATGGGTATCAAATAAAAAGGCTTGACTAGTAGAATATCATTATGAAAATCCAAGATGGCCGCCACCATGAAATGGCGAATGTCGGGGGGTTTTTAAATTTTTAATTTATACTTGTTTGTCTCGTTTTCACCTACTTAAGTAGAGTGTGTGAGGTATAGAAAGAGAGAGACTAGAGACAAAAGATATCCAGGTGAATGACCTTCACTACAATGTTTTAGGCGCAATCTCCAGTGTTTACATAGAATATCCTACTTAATATTATAAATGTGAAAGTGTGGATGTTTGGATGTTTGTTACTCAATCACGCCGCAACTACTGAACCGATTTGGCTGAAATTTTGAACGGAGATAGATTATACCCTGACTTAAAACATAGGCTTTTTTTAGGACTTTTTATCCTGGAAAAATGCACAGTTCCCACGAGATTTTGAAAAACCCGAAATCTATAGCTACAGCTATAGGTAGATTACTATAGCGAACTTCCTTGATAGTAAGTATAAAGGTTGTGTTTAGGACTGGCACGAGGATTTATTAAAAAACGGACAATTTCACTGCACTCAAATATAATTTATTCCACGAGAACAAAAATGGGTGATCGATTGATGATAAGACGGGTGAATGACATTTCATTAAAAAACAGGAGACTCGATGCGCGTTATGTGCGTAATTGCTGTAACTTCTTCACAGGCGCATCTGTCGCCAACAGGTTGGAAAAGTGAGTGGGAACAGGAACCGGAAATCCACGATTCCCTCGGGATTTGTTTAAAACCGAAATTCACGCGGGCAAAGCCGCGGGCATTCTCTAGTAGAGTTATAAGTATAACCCCCAGCACGTAAATCGAGCGCTGACCTTCAAGTACACGCAGCGTCGTACGAGTGAGCGAGACACAATACAATTGGAGAGTCAATCAACGCTTACGAGGGATCTGCGAGAGCTAATCAGTGCTTATGAACGATCCCCACGCTCTCCCCGCGACCTCCTCACCACCCAAGATACACATTTTCGACTTCTGAGCATTGAAGGTCAACGCTAGACTTTTTGCCGTGACTTGTATACTTAATCTTCTTGATTTTCACAATGATTTTCACGCGTCAGTCCAAAAACAAGTGCGCCAATACAACGAACGAAATCTTGGATGCGTTCAGTTTCACGATTATTTTATATTTGCTGGAATTTTTTAAATATTTTATGAAGTCCTGAAAGTAACGTAAAAGTAACATTTTGAGTCGTGGAACATTGAGGTAACATGAGAGGGTCAAAAGTAACGTAAAATGTTACAAAAGTAACATTCTGGCAACGCAGGTTAAGTCGTATATATAGGTACATCAAGTTAAAAGTTTATGTAGACGTGCCTACTTACAAACGGGCAAAGAAGATAAACGAAACAAGACTAGTTATGGTCTGTTATGGACGGGGAAACCCCGCCCCGAAAATCTTACTAAACAGAAGGTTTCCATATACTTGATCCAAAATCTACCAAATCTACCGGGAAAAAAATCAAAAATGTGTAATTATACCATAATCTACCCAACAATTTTTAACTACCACAACAAGCCTTAAATCTACCAAAAAAGTAGAAATCTACCACATGTGGTCACGCTGGATTAGGGATGTAAAAATAATCGATTTTTAAAATAATCGATCATTTTTTTCTAATAATCGATTTTTGAAAATCGATTTAATAATCGAATCTGAAATCGATCCCTATTACAGATGAGGTATTAGTTTCTGTCATCTGTGATCATAGATATATAGATCACTAGCGACCCGCCCCGGCTTCGCACGGGTAGTAGAGCATATTATGCGTAGGTACTACCCGCTCAGGGATTAGGCAGCGTTTTCGATGAAAGCTCCCAGGCGGCTTGACTTTTTACGATATTTCCCACAATGAACTTACTATATCTCACCTTATACCCGAATTACTAATTCCGTGGAATTCTGACGTTTCATAATGTTACCAGAGATACAACAATTCCCACAAAAAAGATAAAAAATTCAAAACTTATGCAAATACAAATCAACTGCTGCATGTAGATATGACAAATGCCTGACAGACACTTCATGGTGATAATGTCATTCGACTTCCATTTTGAATAATTTTTTTCAATGTGCTTCTTTTGTTTTCTATTGCTGTTAGTGTGCACTTTCTAGTTTCCATTCTTAGCAATTTCTATTTTAGGGCGAAACAATTAATATTATTAAGCGGCTTAGAGCTTTATATGTTGACAGGGAACTAAAGTAGTTTGGGGTAAAATCGTACTTCGTAGATGTTAACCCTGTTCTCCATATAAATAACTCATCTGTAAATGACAATGACAGCTGTCAGAATTAAGTTGATATTAAGTCAATAATAAGAAACTAAATATTTCAAATCAAAAGGTAAGTTTTCACCAGATTCCGTGAAAAAAAATATATTTATTTTAAAAGATAAAAATAAAAAACCAAAAACTTGGTTTTTTGAACTTTTCACATAAATTTTGAGGTTATGTGAAAAAAGTATAAATACAAAAGTTGTTTTTATTACCTACAACTTTGCCATTTGGTTTGTTTCCATAGGACTTCTAGTTTTGCCGGAAATCGAGATAAACCGTTTTTTACCCTTAAAACTCCCCCCCTTTTTTCCCGAGCTCAGATCGCCCGTAAATTATTTTTCCTTGTATTTTTATAATATTCTCCTCCTTTTCCAATGGGTTTCATCCTACGTACTGTGATTTTTTTTTGGTTTCAAAAATTATCGACACTGGGCTATAGGGAGAACCGCGGCCGCCGACGCGCTTATAGGCACGCTCCCGCCGCCGCAATTTTTAAATTTGTAATATCTTCGAAAGTATTCATTTAAATCAGTAGTTCCCAAAGTGGTCCAGGTGGACCCCCAAGGGTCCACGGGAGACTCGACGGGGGTCTACGTTGGCGTAACAAGAAAATGGGGGTTCACGAGTCGTAAGCGGGGGTCCACGAAATTTTTTTATCTGGTTTCGATAGTGAAGAACTAAAATATTGGCTTGACTTCACCTTACAATGTAGGCAGATGATATTTTAAAAAGCTATGGAATATGCAAGTTTTTACTTGTAAAAACTTGTATATTCCATATTCAGTGCTTAACTTTACCCCCGTCCTTGTCACAGCTGGTCACATTTGTGAGACAATTGTGTGACGTCACATATTTTGCAATTTTTCAACAAAATTTTGCTTTAAAATTTCTTATTTCATGTTTTAATAGTACCTACTTTAAAAATATTAGATTTTGAAATGTTACATCAAAAAATTTATGACCCCTTCCACCTCCTTGTCACACAATGTCACAATTCGTCCCCCCTCCCCCTTAACGTGGGACGTAATTTATCGATAGTTGCAATTGGTCGATGGATGCAAATTTCCATAGTAAGATCTAATCTTCATTTTTTTTTCGAGTTTTGGGAATATGGTAGAAATGTGGCTGCAGGGGGTCCACCGGAACTAGTTAAATTTTGAAAGTGGTCCATGAGAAAAAAAAGTTTGGGAACCTCTGATTTAAATCATATGCTGTAAAGGGCCATATGGATTTATATTAAATCAACAATGTATTTAAGGTATTTAATTAGATAAGGATTAATGCTGTATTGGTTGAAATCGCTTCGAAAATTAGCCATTATTTGTCGTAAAAAGTAAATGACAAAAAAATGTTATTGTGGGATATCCATAAGAGATAGACATATACCATCGCAGACTTTTCTGTAGACCTTTTCAATGTGTACAATACTTAGTACATTATTTTGATAAATCTCGTAGGGTTCAGCCTGCGTTTGCAATGTAAGCGGAAAAAATTTAATTATTTACGACATCACATTAGAAACCTCAAAAATAACAGTATTTCTCCACTATTTAATGGATGTTATTATACATATAAACCTTCCCCTTGAATCACTCTATCTATTTAAAAAACCGCATCAAAATCCGTTGCGTAGTTTTAAAGATTTAAGCATACATAGGGACATAGGGATATAGGGACGGAGAAAGCGACTTTGTTTTATACTATGTATTGATATACTTAATTATACTTGGAATTCTGTGATCGAAATTAATTACCTACCTATTGTCGCGACAAACGGTCGCGAATCAGTCAATCTTATGATAAATGTAGATATTAACAATAAAGACAATAATATAAATAAGATAAAAATATAAATCACTTAATCATTAAAGCTAGCAACACCGAGAATCTTAATTGCCCAGTCTTAAGCTTAGAATTCTATGGTGAGTTAACTCAGCTCTATATCCGTAGAAGACTTATGGTTTAGTCGTCTATAGTCTCGAACACGTTTGAACATATTTCCGCCGTACTGCCATTTTTCAATTTATAGAATAAAGTAGTTTTAAAGCAAGACCTTTCAAGACTTGGCCAAATTTTAGCAGTTTATGTTTCATTCCATACAACAAAAACTGAAAATATTTTTTCCGGGCAAACTATCAGAATTAGAGAAAAACTTTTAATAACAATTATTCATCTGTTTTGGCTGTCCTGAGGCACCCTCAAAAGGGGACAGCCTCGGGGCCCATAGCGAGACCTCCCCGATGCCGCAGGCAGACGAGCCGGGTCCCTTGGGGGGCCGGTCCACAAATAAATAGGAGACGGCTTAATGCGACCTGGAGGCGGTTATATCCATAGGCTAGCACTTACCTTGAAGCAGCAGCGGCGGCATCCAGGCGAGGCCGAAGGCCGGTTCCATTGTATGAGTGAGTGTTTGGAGGTAGGTGTTTTGTGTGTGTGTGCAAGGTGTGGAACCAACAAAAGCGGCGCGCCGTACAAGGTCTTCGTGGGCGACGCGTGGCATGAGATCTGGATACACCTGGGTCTCTCACACTAAAGTCCACACGAGGGGACCAAAACAAGTCCATTGTCCCCCCACACAACTAAAGACGCGTCAGTTGCGATAGCACAGTATATTACAGAGTTAATCGTTTAACGCGACAAAAATAGGCCCGCCATTTTAAGAGATCGTTACGATCGAGGCGCGTTACAGACGCAGGCAATTTCACCGCGCGGCGTTCGCGAGAATTTTCCAGGGCGCGGGTCCCAACTAAAGGGGAACTAACCTGAGGCCAAATAACTTTCCCGACCCGCACAATTCTCTCCAATAACAAGGCGAACACGAGAGAGGCCGCATCTAGCAGCGCGATTAGTATATCATCGTGGCGGCGCCTTGAAGGCGACTACAAGCGACTGCCAGTGCGCCGGCCGCGGGGCCGGCACGCGGGGAGGGGGGGGGGTTCACAGCATCACGCCACCATCGCGCGACTCCGCGATCAACCAATAAAACCGCGCGAATTTCAAACCGGCCGGGGCAGTCCGGCCGGAACAATCCCCCGTCCCGGACATAATGGAATTAGGTCCGCTAACAATTAAAAGCGGAAGACGTGTCAAGGTAGACACAAATAGCTGCAAACCCAAATCTCCGATCAAGACCTTCAAGTCATACAGGTTTAACAGGGCGTCCATAACGCTAACACAAATACAGCAAATTAACTTCATTATCCAGGCGGGATCCCCCATTTTGGGAGAATCTGGCTGTCAGCCCACTTAACGCGTTGCTGCAAGGATGCAACTCCAGAGGCCAACGGTTCTAAACTCTGGGTGATCCGTTGCGACAATTAAAATAAGTCAAGGTGAGATATTCATCTCCCAGAGGAGGTACTAGGCAAGGCGTTAAAGGGCTGGCATCAAATACAAAACGCGATGGCGAAACTCGCAAAATCAAAAATGGTTTCGCCATTATCGCGGCGGAGATTCGTTTTTGCAGTATTACAACGACCTACTTAAATCAAAACCCGCCACAAGGGGCACACGCTGGGTGGTCGAATTTACATATACTTATTACTTATTATTCTTATATCTAAACAAATTCAACAATACAAACTTAAAACTAATGCCACAATCCGTCCGGACCAGGTCATGCAGCCTACAACAAAATTACAAGTTTACTAGCGTAGCAACAAGGCCTCAGTGCAGAGCGCACCTACAATTAATCATAAACAAAACACTTCAGTGGAGAGGCAAACGAAAAATGCACGCGTAGGCTTCGGTCGACCGAGCAGTACAAGTAAGTGCTCATAATGGAGAACAGACGCGCAAACTCAGTCGCGGCTCCTGCAAAGGTCGAGTGGCAATGACACGGGCAGGCGGATACTCTCCCACAATCGGCTGAACGGTGGCGGCTTCCAATCGACTACATGAATGCATACAAATATAGCTCGAAGAAATGCGTGTCGGCCGGCCAAAATTCCAAACTCACGTTGCAAAAGGGCCGAGAGGGTAGTATGACCTAGTATTGGGTCAACAATAAGTTTTATTCAACAAGGTACCCTCTTTGGGAGCAACAAGGGAGCGAGCCTCATAGGGCTGGTGCTGAATTCCTAGCACCGTCAAGGTTCGGATTTTCCAAATATTCAGACAAAGAGGATCCTGTTGATCCTCTCCTGAGAGGTCCTTCAAAAATGAGTGGAGTTGAACAAGCAGTTACGAAACTCACAACCTCCTAACTTCAGGATTACAATCAAGATTTGATACGTAATACAGTTCAATATCAAATGTCAAAGTCAAATTTTAACAAATTCAAAGTTTCGTCCGCGGTGGAAGCTCCGGTGCAAAAATCATGACATACACCCACTGATTGGGGCTAGTCCACCATCAATGCGGGTACGAACCATAAATCGGAACAAAAGATCAACCAAATATGGTCAGCAAAACATAAACAGTAATAGTAGTAACAGTAGGTTGCAGCATACTAACACCACCCGACAAAGTCAGATCCAACACGTCGGAACCCAAAAACAATCACTCGTGTCCGGATCAAGTAAATAGGGATCAGCGGGGGTTAGGCTCGACGTACAAGAACGTACACGTTCGGCAAGGAGCCCACACTATCGTCGAGCGCGTTCACTTACTCAGAACGCGAAAGGAATTGTCAGCTGGATCAAACATCAATTTCAATTCTCCCTTAGGAGTCGGGTGCTCTAGGCATCAAATACAGGACTCCAAGGGGGCCCTAGGCTTCCCACCAACCAAGACTAGACAATACAGGAATCCGAATCCAGCTGAGAACGGACTATCCAACAAACGTCCTTCGGGTTGTACACCATATCAGAGATCGTCGGCGAAGAACCAGTATGCCACAATTATTGACGATCCAGTTCTCAAGAGAGGTGTCTGTAGTGGAAGCTAGGGCGGCAGTTATCTAGTATAAACTGCCATCGTCAAAACAGGGGTCCTCGATGAACCTCGGGTCGTGACCCCCCCGCCCCTGGAGGGCCAAAATTCGCCCCACGGGGAGGAATAGAACCCCTACAGACGCCTGGAACCAAAGTCGCAAAAAATGCGGCGAGGGGGGTTGTAACTTGTAAGTAATAATCCCTAGTAAGACCAGGTCAGAGGGTGGTTCACAAGCGATCAAATCAGGGTGCCATGGCCCATGAGAGTGGTAAGGACGAGCACCCCCGCCTGTGCGAGAGGTGCCCTCAAAAATAGTCCTGAAGAACAACACCACTCCTGCTAAGGCACGAAGTCAAAATCAATAGGCGGTTGCCCTGAAATAGCGGGCAAGCGCGCTGGTGCGGGCAGCTCGTCGTAGGCACTGCCATAAGCTACAATGCCACCAGCTTACAATGGCCCATCGGGACCTCAATGATTTGTCCAATGGGTAGGGACGACAAGACGTCCAGTGAATATCCAATTGGAGACGATAAACGTCCATCATTAGTCCAACAAAGTAGGGACGATAAACGTCCAGGAAATCAATTGCTTAGAGTATCTACAGGGGGTGGCCGCAAAAAACCCGCTGTAGGTTGACCGAACCCGACGGCATCCCGAGCGCGAACTGCTTTTAGCCTAAGTCCGGCGGGACGGTGTCTTTGTACTCGGTATGTTAAAACGCTATAACAATTTTTTAAATTAACACAAACAGACGCACAATGTTTTAACACAAACAGATACCGAGTAGCAATTACAAAGACAATACAATTCAATAAGTTAGTCCGTATTTACGCTCAACATCAAATAGTTAAAATAGCCCAGTTAATTTACGAAAAATAAAAATAAAAACTCTTATAGTTTTGGAAATTGGCCTAAAGTGTTCTTTGGGCCTTCCTCTATAACATATCCAAAACCCCCATATGGGGGGGGGGGGTGCGGAACCAGCCGCCATTTTGAATTTTAGGTCCCTTTTTTGCACATATCTCGAAAATCTCTACTTGTAGCATTATAATTACTTCTGACAAAAGTTTTTAAATAAAATTTGCTACAAATTTGGTTCCATTCATTTTTACTCTAAGGTTATTACTTTAGGAGCTACAGGATATTTAAGTTAACAGAGAGATAAAAAATAGGTATTTAAGAATACGGCGTCGTTTATAAAAATAATATTCACTATCGCTCACATTTTTATTTTACAACTAGCCGACCCCCCACGACTTCGTCTGCGCGGATATAAGGTTTTATATAGGATCGGATTAGATCCCATTATCTTTTTTTGTACCAAAACTAAATGCAGCCTAAGTTACTCCTTATAACATCACCTATCTGCCATTGAAAGTTCCATCAAAATTGATCCAGCCGTTTCGGTAATTAGCTGGAACAAATAGATAGATCGACAAACATAAATTTAAACGCACACCAGTTTAAAATAAGCCGTACGTTCAAAGATCTGGGTCCCAAGTTATTTGAACCCAATAAATGTCTGTCATTTCTGAACTAAAAAATTTGTGACCTTGAAATATTTACCGGACAATACTTAAAGTACTACCTTTCTAACAAAAAAAGAATGAGTTAAATCGAACTACGCGTTAATGAATTACAGCTAAATACACGTTTTAACTTTCTTCCCCTCTCCCAAGGGAACCATGCTGAATTTCGGGATAAAAAGTATCCTATGTCCTACCTCGGAGTATAAACTCAAATCGTACCAAGTTTCATTCGAATCCATTCAGTAGTTTCGGCGTGATGCGCGGCCAAGATACAGACAGACAGACAGACAGACAGACAGACAGACAGACAGACAGACAGACAGACAGACAGACAGACAAAAATGAAAAAAATTGCAGTTTTGGCTTCAGTATCGATTATAGATTGCCCTCCAATAAAAAATTTCAAAATATCTTCAATGTACAGAATTGGATCTGTTACAGTTTTATTATATTATAGATAAGCAAACTCATAGTCATCTACCGACCCAACATAAAAACTAGCCAAGTGCGAGTCGGACTAACACAGGAAGGGTTCCGTACCATAGAGCAAAAAGAAAAGTTTATTGTATGGGGATTCTTTAAATTTTAACTTAATTTTATTTTCATTATTTTTAGTTAAAGAGACTATAATGATACTCATTCTCTGAAATTTTCAAATATCTACCTATTACGGTTCAAAAGATACAGCGATTGTTAAGGTCAAACAGAAAACGCCGAAAAAATCAAGTTTCTTGTATGAGGGCCCCCTTTAATATTAATATTTATTTACTTTTTATTATTTATTGTTATAGAAGCAACAAAAATATATAATCTGTGAAAATTTCAACTGTATGTCTATTACGGTTTATAAAATATAGCCTGTGATAAATATTTATGTGATTTTTTCGGTGCTATATATTAGGTGCATGGGCTATATTTCAAGATAAATAATAGCTTCGAGAAGCTTGTCCTGACTGACTGATCATCAACGCACAACCTAAACAACTGAAAGCTAGGAACTTGAAATTTTCACAGTAGCTTCCTTTTATGATTTAAGCGCACATTAAGAAAGGATATTTAGAAATTCTACCCCTAAATGGGTTAAATAGGGGACGAAAGTTTGTATGAAAGTCTGTCATTTATCAAGTTACATCCATGAAAATTGGTATTTGGGCTTTCAATAAAAAATAAAAAATATAAATTTCAGGATTTTTGCAAATTCTATCCGCAAGTGGGTTAAGTAGGGGATGAAAATTCAAATGAGACCCCGTCATGTTTTCGTCATTTATCGAGTTATATCCATGAAAATTGGTATTTAGATTTTCGGTTAAAAATTAAAAATTACATGTTGAAGGAATTTTGGAAAAACTACCCCTAAGTTGGTACAATGGGAGATGGAAGTTTGTATGAGATTAAGAATTCACGCAAGTGAAGTCGCGAGCATCTCAGTAAGTAATGTACCTACAGAGCTGGTTCTGGTCTTAAATTGTAGCAATTTTATTCTTCTTTAAAAATACCCTGAAAAGGTAGTGTCAAGAACTAGTCCTTTTGGGTTATAATCGCCAAAATCTGAAAAGAATCCGAAATTTTTGCAGTTTTTTCGATTTTTAACAAAGTTGCGTTCGTCGCTCGAGGTCGCAAACTTGGATTAATCATTGGGCAAACATCATAAATAAGTCTGCAAAAAATCAGAACTACCCGATTTAACGCAAGGTCGTATTGCTAAAGTTACTGGACTAATAACCTTTTAGACTTTTCTGAGAAAAGAAAAACAGACCCTTTTTTTTTTAAATTTATTGAAATTGAGATTAGAAAATTAAATAGATTAAAAGCTAATGTAATTGATCTAAATTAAATAAACATACATGATACAACTAGCCTACTAGGTACTTATTTATCACACTAATGCTATAGAGGTGAAAGTTTCTGTGTGTGTATGTTTGTTACTCTTTAACTCCACAACTACTATACCGATTTGGCTGAAATTTGAAAAGGAGATAGATTATATCCTGGAATAATACATAGGCTCCTTTTTATCCCGGAAAAGTGTTCCAGTGGGACTTAAATAGGTATAGACTTCCAAAAACGAGATAAATGGCACTGATTGTTCTTAGGTACATCACACTCACATAGCACATTGTAATAGTTTGCTGTTGCCTGTCGTTGCATGCATTTGTATGCGTTTGCATGAATTCGTTTTCATTGCTAAGTTACTCTTAGAAGATACTGTTCAAATATTTTTATGTATACAAACTTATTAGTCGCGGGTAACATCGCGGGGTGCAGCTAGTATAGGTATAGATACGCATAGCGTAATAGCACTGCAGTTGGTAAAAGCATATCGTCAGTTCGGTGTGAACAAAAAGTTGAATATGTATGAAAAAGCAGTAAACTGCGGAACGTTCGCTCACAGTCGCCAGCTGACTATCCGTTTGATTGTGAACAAACTATACACCAGGGTAGATCCCTTTAAAAATAATAAAAAGTAAAAGAAAATCACAGTAGGATGAAACCCATTGGAAAAGGAGGAGAATATTATAAAAAAAAAGGAAAAATAATTTACGGGCGATCTGAGCTCGGGAAAAAAAGTGGGGGGGGGGGTTTAGGGTAAAAAACGGTTTATCTCGATTTCCGGCAAAACTACAAGTCCTATGCAAAAAAATTAAATGACAAAGTTGTAGGTAATAAAAAAAGATCTACAACTTTTGTATTTACACTTTTTTACATAACCTCAAAATTTATGTGAAAAGTTCAAAAAACCAAGTTTTTGGTTTTTTATTTTTATCTTGTACAATAATTTTTTTTTTTTCACGGGATTTGGTGAAAACTTACCTTTCGATGTCCCAAATACACTGTAATTTATTTGATTTGAAATATTTAGTTTTTCTCCTTATTTTTGACTTAATATCGAAAAAGCACCCTAATTTTCAATCGAAAATTCATCCGTCAAAATATCAGCTTTTTTCAAAAAGTAGGTGTGCGTTCTATTCTTTGAAATCTCTACTTTCCGATGATATAAGAAAATATATATATCACAATAGTAAATCTTCTCAGAAAATGAAAAAAACCGGAATTCGAATTTTTTAAATCTTGTACTAAAATATCATTCAATTTTAATTTTTTAGGTTATATTATATTAAACATGTTATTTTTTAAAGAAAATATTACAATTTTTATTTTAGAGTTGCCACTTCATTATACTTATTGCATTAATAAACCAGTGTCGATAATTTTTGAAAGCAAGAAAAATCACAGTAGGATGAAACCCATTGGAAAAGTAGGAGAATATTATAAAATAAAAAAATTAAAAAATTTACGGGCGATCTGAGCTCGAGAAGGGGAAGGGGGGAGTTTTAAGGGTAAAAAACGGTTTATATCGATTTCCGGAAAAACTAATTGAGTCAAAAATAAGGAGAAAAACTAAATATTTCAAATCAAATAAATTACAGTGTATTTGGAACATAAAAAGGTAAGTTTTCACCAGAATTCCGTGAAAAAAAAATATTTATTGTAAAAGATAAAAATAAAAAACCAAAAACTTGGTTTTTTGAACTTTTCACATAAATTTTGAGGTTATGTGAAAAAAGTGTAAATACAAAAGTTGTAGATCTTTTTATTACCTACAACTTTGCCATTTAATTTTTTTCCATAGGACTTGTAGCTTTGCCGGAAATCGAGATAAACCGTTTTTTACCCTAAACCCCCCCCCCCCCCCCCCCACTTTTTTTTCCCGAGCTCAGATCGCCCGTAAATTATTTTTCCTTTTATTTTTATAATATTCTCCTCCTTTTCCAATGAGTTTCATCCTACTGTGATTTTTCTTGGTTTCAAAAATTATCGACACTGGGCTACTAACTTTGAAGGAATCTTCTTTTTGGAATGATAGGGTTGCCAAACCATAATATCTTACGCAAGCAAATTAATAACAGAAAGCTGGTTGGTAGTAAAGTTTGGTAATTAACTTTTTTATAATCGATTATGCAAAATCATAATCGATTGCAATCGATCATTTTAATAATCGATTAATCGGTTATTGATAATCGATTCCGCACATCACTACAAAAAAATATGAAAATTATTATGATCTTATGATGACCACACTCCACAGAGTAGGTACCATGTAGGTACTAAGATGACCAATTAAATCTTGCCGGTTAACATTTTTTATATTGAAAAACAATTTTATTTACTTTCCAGTGACATACGATATATTGAAATAATTGATTATATGTACGTATTTCAGAACTGAGAGCTCAATTTCAGAAATTCAGAATTATTCAAGAATCAGAGTTTATTTTCTGTGTTGGTTGGTTCAGTTTCATGGACTTTCAGGTGTTGTTTCATGATGGTTTCACGTTTATTTCAAAGTGTTTTAGTTTTTAATTTCATTTCGTGCATTTCGTTATTCTCATTCTGATTTTTGTATGAAAGTTGTAGAAGTACGATTAGATAAGTTGAAACGATTTAATAATTTGGTTATCGCGTTTGGTGAGTTAAATTTGTAAAGATAAACCTTTGGTTATATATTTCAGTTTAATTAAA
Organism: Melanargia galathea; assembly: GCA_920104075.1. Lineage (NCBI taxonomy): Eukaryota > Metazoa > Arthropoda > Insecta > Lepidoptera > Nymphalidae > Melanargia > Melanargia galathea. Next base: position 11,117,452 of record OV049870.1, read on the forward strand.
CCATTGAGATAATTTAAAGGTCAATGGTTTAAACCAGTTTAAACGTATTTTAAGTACCTACCTCTTTCAATTTTCAATTTTGACGTGGTTTTGAGTTTTGACAGCGATAACCTTATACATTTATCATAGATTTTGAAACTATTTCTATTTGTATCTTCCCATCTAAAAGTGTAGGCATTTTAGACTGTAAGTTTTGTTTACAACTACTATAATAATTTACTTACTGCGCGCTATAAACAATTTTGTTTAGCCTTTTAGTCAAAGTTACCGTGACCGCGAATTTTAAATCCTACCTATGGATTTACTAGCGAAATTTTTTAACCGTAGCCTAGACAACCTACATACCTATCTATTTTAATTTAGTCCCACAACCGAAATAAGCCAAATTTTCTGAAAATGATGTAAGCCAGCTTAGCCATCCCTTGAAACGTACCAAATTGAGTGACAGCGGCGGCGCAGCCCATTACAAATTATTGGAACTGGTGCTGTGACACTTTGTACTTGTTGTTTGTCCTTGACCATACCGAGACTCGCGACTATGACGCGCGACAGTAGTATCGCTCCATCGGCTGCCTTCTATAAGTGTCGCGCGTCACAGTCGCTCAAATGCTCTTCAGAAACTGTATAAAGCAGTGTGAAAGTGTTGCCACCAACATTGTCGCGTAGTTTAAAGTCTACCTTAAGGCCAGCTCCACACTTTAGCCCCAAGAAGACCCAAATTCTGGTTGCAATGTATTTTTTTAGAAACTGAAACAGACCAGTCTACTCCCATTGTTGGTGGCAGTGATGGGGGGCCAATATTATTTTGTCATTTTGTTAGGGTGTTGGGGCTAATATATGGAATCAGGCTAAAGCAGAAAGATGTTATCAAATTACATATTTGTATTTGTTTCAGATCATGATTATCTGACTAGCGGATGCTTCAGTGGTATCGAGTAACTGCAGGATATCGTAAACTGTTTCATTGCAACTCACTTAAATTAAGTTACTGGATAAATATAGAAGAACTGTTCAATATGGATGGCTGTAAGAGTAAGGAATGTCAAATCCAAGATCCAATAAAATCCAAGAAATATTACCGCCGGGCTGAACATAGGTAAGGATTTTATGTAACCTATTTATTTACTTAAATATATTCAGCTAACTTAAGTTTTTATCATTTGTGTGTGTTTAGAGACATAATGAGATCATTGATTTATTACTAAAGGTTCATAATGGTCATCACACTAATATTATAAAGGCGAATGTTTGTGTGTGTGTGTATGTTTGTTCCTCTTCTCCGCCGCAACTACTGAACCGATTCGGCTGAAATTTTTAATGGACATAGATTATGCCCTGACTTAACACATAGGCTTTTTATCCTGGAAAAGTATTCCTGTGGGACTAAAATAGATATGTATAAACTACCAAAAACGCCATAGAGGTGACTGTACTTAGGTAAATCACGCTCACATAATACATTATTGCAATAGTTTGCTGTGTTGCATGCATTGGCAACATATAGGCTACTTTTTATCCTGGAAAAATGCACAGTTCCCACAGGATTTTGAAAAACCCGAAATTGTTAACAATCTGCAGATCTCTAGTCTTCACTGCTTAGGTGAGAAGAATCACTGCAGCATCAGGCTTAGGCATTGAGACTTGGATTTTTCTTTGAATTAGTATGGATGTACACGAAAAAAATCATGCAAATCTTCCCAAAGTCTCAGAGAAATCAATGTACATAGAAAAATAATATGTGCGACGAATTGAGACTTCTCCTTTTTGGAATTCTGTTAAAAAACGGAAAAATATGCTAGACATTTTTCCGGGATAAAAAGTATGTCTGTATCCGGATGTGAGCTATATGTATTTGTGCCTTTCATCAAGATCGCCTGGGCGGTTGCGCCGTGATAAAGTAGCAGGCTATTGCGCACCCGGGTCAAGCTTGTGACGTCACAAACTCACAACTCATAAGCTGTAAACATCAAAAATATTACAATTTGATATTTTCAGAAATATCTCAAGTGGAAGAGCGCACTTTGATCTTCATTATCTCGATCATTTATAAAGATAAAAAACACCGTTTTTCTCGTAAGTTTTCCTGGATGTTTTCATATCTCTTACTAAAATTGATGGCCAGATCCTTTGAAATCCACTAGGCTTAACCCATTTAGATAAACAAGGTTTTGGTACCTTTCCAGTCATCAATATCATAATCCAAAAATATTTTGAAGATTTAAAAATTAAAGTTATTATTCGATTGACGCTCAACGAGATAGGAGCTATTATTAAAAAGCATAATTTACATCAGAAATGAACTGTGACCCGTCAAAATGTTATCATCGTTCATTAGCAATAAACACTTAACGATGATACGTTTAGCGCGTTGTTTTCAACATAAGTTTCTTGACATTTACATCGATCGGTCGGTTTTACGTTAATTAGTCAAAATGCCGGATGAATTCGAAATCGCCTACCCGCTGTCGCCGTCATTAAGTCCACAAGAGATCCGGGCGCGTGCCAACTCGGCAACGAAGCGTAAACCGGTGGTGACATTCGTTGCCGGCGATATCGCTGTGGAAATACCTGATAAATCTGTTGTCGGCATCGATAAACCATTAGCAAGAAGTGACAAGACTGACACGGAGTTGGACAGTTTCGCAGAATCCCTGAGTACCATGCGCAGCACTTGGTTTGATAAGAGAGATCTTCAGTATAGGTATGTACGTACGAGTATAGGTTATATCTAGTCACGCGTTGATGGTACGTATGAAGTATACTTACCAAAATATTTCATATAAACTAAAGATTCCAGTGATGTAAAGCTGTAAATATAAACATGATTATCAAGATTGTATTAATATGTCGGCATTTGCGAGCTGCGACGGTAATAACGCTGATATTTTCGTTCGTATTTCATTCAATATGCTTTCAACAACATACTCGTAACTTTTTAAGAAACATAGGTATCTTGCCTACATGATTATGAAGATCAGACAAGAAGATATAGAATTCTTTGGTCGATAACTACACTATTTATTATCTAGCAGTATTCACGTTTGTCGTCAAGATTCCTTTCCTTAGGTTAGAGACGATGGAAAAAAAAATTTATAACTAAATATTTGTTTGTTCTATCGAAATATTTTCTTAAATATTGGGTTTGTGTTTATGGATGATCGTTAACAATTTTAATTAAATCGCGATCTTCTAGAAAATTGAATTTTCGTGGGAAAATTAGAACGTCTCGATTATACACGTTTTTTTAAGTGTTTTAATGTAAAGTGTAGTGCTGATTTTCGTTCAAGCGTGACCGTATTAATCTTACCGGCGCGGCGGCGGTTAGGGTGGAGTCTACCAAAATCAACAGTCACCAAATAAAACTATGATGGACGTGTTTGACCTAATCAAGAGTTACAGACATACAATACATCAGTTTAGCTATTCCTAGAACTGCTAGGAGTAAAAAAGGAACAATCCTGCAAATAGAATAGACGCGAAAACTTTTTGTCGCTAAATCCATAACTTATTGTCTGAAAACCAAAGATAACTCGCGTTACGCAACATGATTGCGACCATTATTATCAATCGTAGGACTGTAAATGCAGATTAGCATAATACAATTAATTTGCGTAGTATTTTTTGAACTCTAAAAAGGAGACTGTAACCGACGCAGGACCGACCATCATGACTGCAAGCCCCGTTTATCGTCCAGATATTAAAGTATAGGCCCTAGAAAAAAAATTTAACCGTTCGAGCTTGCAGTCTTGACTTATTTAGTGACAATGATTAATTTTTATCCCCAAAAATTAATTTTCTTCTTTTCAAATTTTTCAATTATCGGAAGACCAAAGAAGCAGTCGACCGCCCAAAAATGACCTTTTTTCACCCCAACTCAGGAACCTACGTGCCCTTACCCCTTAGAAACATACTTATTTAAATTATCAAAAAGTGAAATTAGATAAAAGTGGTTGTCTTATTTTGATTATAAGTTTTTATTATTCATAATCTTAAAACTTTCAGGGTTACCTTTGTACTTAGGGCGTAGACGTCTTTTGTTGGGTTCCTTGTACTAGCATAGTTCTAGTAACATAAGCTTTGGAAGCCTCCCAATATATTTTTCGGTAGACATGTACATATAATTAGGGGCAATTTATTTGGCAACATTTACAACAACTACTCTCGGGACTATACGGAACTATCGCGAACAGTTAAATGTATATTCGTTTAAAATGGTTGAAAAGTATTTAAGTTTGTTGACGAATGTGGATTGCACTTTACCGTGGAGGATATTGCTAGTTTAAGGGCCTGTTTCAACACCTTCGGATAAGTGTCAGATAGCTTATTCACAAGTTTTGTCTTTGTCACTTGACATAAAGTAAGAAAGTGACAAAACTTACGTTTAGCTATTCAACACTTATCAGAAGGTGGTTTAACAGGTCCTTAGTGTAAAGATCTAGCAGCAAGATTCATCTGTTTAACACTTAAATTATATAGGTGTAAAACATGTCGGCTATTGGTATAGCATGGCATAAAGAAGTGAATCAGCTGTTTGAAGCCGGCGGTCGCGGGGGAAGCGTCGCTCGGGGGACATCGTCGTGATCGTGAATGGCGTCAGTGTACGCGAACGCGCTTGCCGCTCGACAGCGTCCTTTGTTGAAGTTAATTATCACAAACTCCTTATCGCACGATCATCTACGTCGAGTGTATGCTCGTTACGTATTCCAAGTGCTCACATAGAGTTAAACGCGAACGATTTTTTGTTCCGACTGTGTTAATGACAAAGAGATCGTACCGAGTTCCAATACGTGCTCAAAAAGTGTATTACAAAATTTTAAGGCGTAGTGTTTGTATATTTATCATTGAATGTAACAAAGTTGGGCTAGGTTAAGCTTGCTTGAGTCGCACATTCACCTAAAATTTGATACGCAAAATATTATATTGTGATTGTGTGTGCATTTTACAAGGTCTCTATACTCTATTACATTAATAACGAGCACCTGTTTTTCAGTTTCATTATGTTAAGCTTTTTTAACACATTCAGTAACAAAATTATTTACATATCGTTGTCTTATTTAATTATTTAAATGATAATAAATATATTATTTACTTATTGTTGGTAGATAGGCTTAATAATCCTATAATAAAAACTATCAGCAAAAAAATTAACGAAAACTCGATGTTTTCGACACACAAAGATCTTTTTATTAATGACTCATACAGTTTATAATAGGTAGATATACCTAAGTGTATTTGCATGTTTGTTTTTATGCAGATTATTAAAATGATTATTATACAATTATAAATATCATTGTTTTAAATTAAAAATACGAGTAGCAGGAAAATATATAAAATGATATATTAATTAGAACTAGCAGAACCTGTTTCGGAATTCCAATTAGACACTTTCATGATTTACCATACCTACTAGGTTTCCCTTTCCATTTCAGATACTTTTAGCCTAGTCATGTTCTTATAAATGCTTACCAATACCAAGTAAACAGGATAATTTAGTATAGATAAATAAGACTTGTTATTCCTCACAAACCTTCCGTTAGATAAATATATTATGTATGTACCTGGCACCTGCCTACCCTGTTTTGATTTTTTATATCGTAGGTAAGTAGATAAGTACATACCGATTTAATAGCTAAACGTCCTAACATCTGCACTGCGTACAACTCTGTATGTGGACACTATCTATGACTAGTTTCAGCAACAATCTCCTAACTCCGACTGAAAATCTAACGAAAGTGTGTTACATGTTGACCGCGTGGTAGGGTACGAAGGTCATTTGGTTCTGAGACCAAGTTATTTTAACTTTGTAACTGTCAAGGATATCTACGCAAATACTTCCTAAATTTTATAAGAGCATGTAGTGTAAATTGTGATTAGGATTGGACTCAAATTAAAATTGACTTTTGCGATCTGTTGAGGAAAAAAAAATCTCTATAACAGAAGTTAAATAATAGCCCTAAGTTACGAGAGTTTAATGACATGAAGTATCACGGGGTCATGGCGAATGGAACACCGGATCTGTCTCATAACTCGGCCGTTACGAATGGATCTTCGTATGGCAAAGGAGACAGATACACTGCGGCGCCTAATGAGTGAGTTAGATATCTATTTTTATTCACGGAATATTTATCAGTGTTAAGTCACGATATTTTGGGTGTTAAATGCAGTCAGCCGAAAACTATGGTATAAATGAAACATTTTAGCGTTATTAAATAACATAGCTCTGTACGAATCATATTATTTAAATTTGTATGTTTTGTAGAACTAATATTAGTCATCACAAATGTTATAGCAGTTTACGTTAGCATTTATAGGAGTGTATAGTTTGATAATTTTGTTTATAATAAGTCTCGAAACAGTTCCGTCCGTTAATGATCCGGTAGGATGTAAACAATAATAGTTATAGTTACATGTATGGTGTTGTATAACAAAAAGCTAACATAATAATAATAATAATAATGAGAGCATCTTGATCGGTGGCAAAATAATATTTTATGATTGCTACTGAGAGCAATTAATAACATCAAGAGGAACTGGCAAAATGCAATTTCGTCCGCAGTATTTTATCCAACAGTTGACACTCAAGTCGAAATTATTTCTAGATGACTGGAAAGTATTCGCTGGAATTATGTATTTGCGTAGTGGCATTGATCTTGTAGATAATTGTAAAGCCAGTTGCATGTCGTCGTAGATAACGCGGATGTACGTCTTCGCTGTCATCTTCTCTAGGTAGGGCTATTAATCGGATGTCACACCTACTGGCACCAATGTTGTATCACCTGGCTTGCCGCGCAGTTTCAATGACATCTATAGTCGGTACTTAAGTTCCGAATCAAAAATAAAATTTGTGTCAAGACCGAAACACTTAAATATCATTATTCAGGGCACTTATTGCAATGTCGGCAATGTTCCATATTTCGTACTAGATGATGCCCACGGCTTCGCCCGTGTGTATTTAGGTTTGTAAAAATCTCGTGGGAACTTAGATTTTCCAGAACAAAAAGTAGCCTATATGTAGTAAGTAGTAACCCGTCCACAAAACGGAAAAATTCCGAGGGATCCTTACGATTTCGGAATGCAATTCCTTACAGCATCAGGGTTGAGGAGTTGGACATGTACCTACTCGAGGTCATTCAACAATAAAGTCTTTAATTGGTATCCCCAATATCAATTTAAATAACCGACAGTGCCTAAATCCCATTAGTTTTGGGGATCAGATCCCCTACAGCATCAGGATTGAGGAGTTGGAATCCAAAATTTTTGTAGGACAGTGTCGCAATGTTTCTCTATCGATTAAAAAAAAAATTACGCAAATCGGTTCAGAAATCTCGGAGATATCGGTGTACATAGGTAGAAAAACACAACTCCTCCTTTTTTGAAAGTCGGTTAAAAAAGTAGCCTATGTTACTCCCTGGTTAATTCTCTACTTGTATGTGAAAGTCCCGTCAAAATCGGTTCAGCCGTTCCAAAGATTAGCCCGTTCAAACAGACAGACAGACAGACAGACAGACAGACAGACAGACAAAAATTTTAAAAACGTGTGATTCGGTTATAGTATCGTTCAAATAACCATATGAGCTTAATATGAGGTAGTTATTTCGATATTACAGACAGACACTTCAATTTTATTTATTAGTATAGATTAAAAGTTGTCCTATAGAAAGCCCAATCATATGAAATTCGTATAATATGAATTTAGGCTAAAGTGAATTCGAAAAAACAATACATAGGTACTTGAGCTTTTTAGACGACATACGAGTAGTTATATCATATTTGCAGAATCATCTTTGCAGGACCTTCTAGAAATGCTAATCGACGTCAGATGTTCTTCCATATGAGTGGGTCTTAAGATGAAATTAGACAAAACAAAAGCCTTGTTTAACAAACACGTCATCTCAGGTTGAATACATATATCAGCGTCGAAGTTGTTCAGGAATATTACTCTACCTCTGTCGAATTATATAGTTTTGAATCAAACAGCTTCCTAATCGAAGTTATTTCTATCAAACTGTTTGATAGAAATAAATTAGATTGGGAAGCTGATAGAAGAATTCAGCTGGGCTGAGCAGCATTTCAAAAACCACGCCAGGTCTTTGTTTTGTCAGTATCGCGAAGCCTATAGACCAAAGTATAATATTATACAATCAGTGTGTCCTACCTGTAATGACATGTAGAGGGGAACCGTGGACACTGACAGTTGGCCTCGTCCACAAATCGAGTCGCTCAGCGCGCTATGGAGCAAGCTATATTGGGTGTCTCTCTCAGGGATAAAATCCGATACAAAGAAATTCATTGGACCAGCGGCCGACATAGCTTAAAGGATAAGCAAGCTGACGTGGTAGTGGACAGTTCATGTCTGTCACAACACCTAAGACCGATGGAGCAGTCGTGTTCTGGAGTGGAGACCGCGTACCGGTAAGCGCAGTGTAGGACGACCTCCAGCCCGCTGTACGTTATGACCTCAAGAAGGTGGCGGGAAGCGGGTGGACGGGTGGACGAGGCGCTTCCTCGACAAGGCAAATGTCCATCAGTGGATGATAACAGGCTGAAGGAATGGAATGGAATGGAATGGAATATATTGGGAAAACTTTCGTGATGGGAAAGAGCTATTCAAAAATTAATACTCATTACTGTAGTTCCATTTTAATGCGCGACTTTTAACAGTATGAGCTCAAAGGAGCTTAGTAAAACAAAGAGTTCCCGCGGGATTTTTATTTGTTGAAATGTTCTCTATTCAAATGCAGCATAAAGAAACAGTTTGAGTTGAGTTTGAGTTAAGTAATTTAAAAGTGAAACACTGTTCTAATGATGGTGATGCCAGTGAAGTAGGTAGTAGGTAGTAGGTACGCACTGTACGCCTACGGTGCCACATTGAGGTCGAGTCAGAGTTTATTTACATAATTTTCTAAAACAGAACTCTCTAATATCACTCGTTAGAATATCTTGCAATACCTAGATAGGCGCAACGTCAATGTAGGCTGTGGCCTGTGTACAGTGTAGCGCTTGTTCGATTATATTATTGGAATTTCTTGACTTGATATCACTTTAAATATTTGTCACACACTACGAAAGTCGGTACCTGCGCCGATGCGTCATACATATTCATAACACTAATTACAGGAAAGTTTTTTATAAACAGTGGCGTAACTAATAAAAGCGATACAGGCAATATGTAGGAAATGTAATGATTTGGTCTCTTCTTCTTGGATCTTCTATTTTGGTCAAATAAACAAACTCTGCCGAAATATCCTTTCCTTTGCACGGATAAATGACTAGGATTGCAACTTTTCTTTCATCCTCTTTTATAATGCCTGAAATGTTTAATGTATTTAAATTCGTTTAATGCTGTTTTTAACCCCCGACGCAAGAACGACGGAGTGTTATAAGTTTGACGTGTCTGTGTGTGTGTGTGTGTGTGTGTGTGTCTGTCTGTCTGTCTGTTCCCCTGTAGCACTCAAACGGGTGGACCAATTTGAATGCGGTTTTTTTTGTTCGAAAGGTGAATTAGTCGAGAGTGTTGTTATCTATGTTTGATGAAAATCAATCCAAGATGGCCGCCGCTACAAAATGGCGGATTACATATTTTTTCACAATTACCTTAATATGGGAGCCCTTTCATATTAAATGAAAGGGCTTGACTAGTAGAATAGCACTATTGCAAATCCAAGATGGCCGCCACTACAAATTGGCGAATGTCGGGGTTTTTTTAAATTTTTAATTTATACTTGTGTAAAATTATCCTGTGGCGTTGCGCGTACCTACGTCCGTCCTTATTTTGCTAATAACTTATACTGTGCCGCTCACGACTTCGTCCGCGTGTATTAAGTTTAATAAAATTCTTCTCCATACAGGTTTTACCCTTTGAGAGACTTTCAAAAGTTCCTTCCTTAGGGTAGGGTCTACATTTAAGATACCTACTCATGGAATATTTCAAATAAAATAATTTCTAGGTCCACCGGTTAATGCTGTGTAGTTTGTCAGTCAGTCAGGGTACTGTTTTATAGGTATAGATTAGGGCTTCCAATACCGGGATCCCGGTATTGGCTAATACCGGGATCCCGGACTTTTTTTGACCTTTTTTTAATACCGGTATTGAAATGTCTAATACCGGGATCCCGGTACTGGTGATAATATTAACTAAATAAGGAGTAGTGGCCGATTCTTTTTCTGTAGCATATGCTCTTGTAAGTGTAACTTTAATTTTTATCCAGCCAAGTGTCAGATTATTGTTAAAAATTGATGTAAATGTTTAGAAATGATTTAAAGATTATTAATTTCATAATAAAAAAAAGCTGTGATAGCCTAGTGGTTAGGACGACCGACTTCTAATCGGAGGTCGTGGGTTCGATCCCGGGCACGCACCTCTAACTTTTCGGAGTTATGTGCGTTTTAAGGATTTAAATATCACTTGCTTTAACGGTGAAGGAAAACATCGTGAGGAAACCTGCATGCCTGAGAGTTCTCCATAATGTTCTCAAAGGCGTGTGAAGTCTGCCAATCCGCTTGGCCAGCGTGGTAGACTATGGCCAAAACCCTTCTCACTCTGAGAGGAGACCCGTGCTCTGTAGTGAGCCGGTAATGGGTTGATCATGATGATGATGAATTTCATAGTTGGAATTAGGTTAGAGTAAACTAACATTTGATTCATTCAGTGGCGCCGAACCTTCATCTTGAATTATTGGTATAAAATATATATGGGTACTTTAAATGTACGAACTCAGTCTCCTACCGAGAATTAACCGATTAGTAGCCGCATCTGCATCTAGTCGTGATATTTGACTGCGGATTACGATAGCAATTGTATCCTAATCAAATTTGCTGTTATTTTGGGCCTAGTTGAGTGTGATTACCTAATTAATTTGTTTAAAATATATCTGAAAATGCATCTTAGTTAAAGTTAAGATTCGATATTAATTGAGTTTGTGCGGGTGATAAACGCAGATATTTAAATAATAGTTTGATTTAATTAAAATATTACCCGAAATACCCGCAGAATAATAAAATATAATAAGTAATAATAATGATAAGTCATCAAAGGAGACTGAACTGATTGCTGTCAAGACTTTTTTTTTTAGTTTCTTGTATGCACATTACGAGGGTCATTCAATACATAGTGAGAATGAAGTTTTTTATTCCAAACTCTTTGGAATAAAAAAGTACATACTGGCTGGCTGGATTAAGATTTACAGGATACTTTAGGTGCAAACGCTCCAACTGTATTCTACAGTTACACGTTGGTGCGCTTGATCGTCGTTGAAAGATCTCTCTTTCTGAGGAAGTAAAGGAGTAGTCATCTATACAAATTATAATATTAAAATCGTAGACTTTCCGTATCTGTATATTAAAGATTTTTGCAAAATAATAACTGGGGGATGTTAGGGATATGTAATAGAACGTAAAAAAGCTATTTTTGAAATTTTTGTCTATTTATCTGTTTGTCTGTACGTTTGTGCGCGCATCACGCAAAAACTACTGCATGGATTGAAATGAAACTTGGCATGATTTAAATTCATACTACATATAGGATACTTTTTATCCCGAAATTCAGCACGGTTCCCTTGGGAGAGGAGATGAAAGTCAAAATGTATACTTAGCTGTAATTCATTAACGCGTGGTCCGCTTTCATTCATTCTTTTTTTTTTTTGTTAGAAAGGAGATACTTACTATAAGAATTACTCTGAAATGCTGGATTGATTTTGATGGGACTTTTACTGGAGGATGTTTACATTTTGATGTACCTAAACATCCGCCAGTGAACTTTTAACAGTTTTTGACAAGGTATGAGCTCAAAGGAGCTTAGGAAAAACAAAGAGTTCCCACGGAATTTTTAAAAACCTAAGTCCACGCGGACGATGTCGCGGGCATACTCTAGTTATTGAATATTTCGACCACAGTGTTACTGACTCTGTTACTGTTACTGACTCTTTGTATGCAAAACACATAAAAAAACGGCGTAACGAATTTCGCGAGAAATGACGAGGCAAACTAGCAAAATTGTTTTCTTCCATCAAGATAATACCCCCTTCACAGCCCACCAGTCCTCCGTTGCTATGGTTGCAATTCGAGATGCTGGCTTCAAAATACTTGAGCATCCTCCATATTTACCCGACCGTGCCTCTGTGATTTCTTACTGTTTCCAAGGTTGAAGGATTTTTTGAAAGAACAGAGTTTCGATGATGATGGTGATCTCAGTTTTTATTGAACGCCCTGTGTAGGTACTAATTACAAGTAGGAAATTTATAACGGACTGAATGAAAAGTCTGCTTTAATTTTATGCTGTTTATAATTTTATCCTTTAAAAAAATGTAGATTTAGTGTTTTTTAAGAAAAAAATATTAGATCTCAAATTTCAATACCGGGATCCCGGTATTGAAAAATATTTTTCCGGTATTGATACCGGTATTGATAAAGTCCGGTATTTGGAAGCCCTAGTATAGATTGATTGTTTAACTTGGTAATTGATTTAGAAACTGCGCGCGACATTCCGTGGTACCTAATGTTTTTTTCTACGAAAAGGTGGTACGTAGGTACATAATTGAGAAGGTCATTATATTCCATTATAATATGTAAGGGCGTTTGTGCACTTATTCGTTTTCGATTCGTTTTCGTGTTTCGTGAAAACACGATTCGACATAGCCTTCCTTATAACTGTATGGGCGCTTGTGCACCTACTCGTTTTCGATTCGTTTTCGTGTTTTTAAATTCGTGAACTTTTCACATCGAATCGTTTTAATATAAGCACGCGTGCGGAAAGGTGTGTGCGATATTCATAATCACTAACCTTAGTGTACTGCCAGTATTTCTTCACAGAGTACATTGAATATAATTTTTTCTGCAGTTATTCATTCTCTAAAACGTGTGTATGGCCGAGTAATCTGTTCTTTTACTTATATGGCACAATATGATATCGAAAGTAGCAACATTCATTCGATTGTAATTATTAAAAAAAGATTTTTCATGATATCTCAATAAGTGATGGTCGATAAATGCTCCTAGAATAGAAAATAATAGAAAAGTTTTTTTATTCAAATAAACTTTTACAAGTACTTTTGAATCGTCAATTGAATACTTCTGTTTATAGGATGTATCCAGAATTTTTTCATTCTCCGGCGCCTACGAATGTATAAGAAAAGGGCAAAAAGCTGACGACGATTAAATGCAGCACACATTATGAACACGGTTTTATCTACGAAATGCTTAAAACGTATAGTGAAATCACGATTAAGTGCACAAATGTCATTCGTGAATTTCGTATCCGTTTTTATGATGTACATTAAAAAAAACGAACATGAATCGAAAACGAATCGAAAACGAGTAAGTGCACAAACGCCCTAAGTCTAACATTGATATAAAACAACGTTGGTTAACACATTCTATTAACATACTTATTACTTATTATGTATTTCAAAATGAGATAGGAATAAACCACCTATGCCATACAGTGGGTTAAATTTGACTAAATAGGCCATGAACTTTACTAAGCTCATTGCTAGCATTACAAAAATAACATATTGCGTAAAGACGCGCAATTTCAACAAAAAAATGCCGCTTGACCGATAATAAGATATTTATTTATCGTTAGATTAAGGTAAATCGGTCGAATGATTGTCAATTGATATTTGGTAATTACCATGGAGATTAATCGATATCAATAGGTATTAATATAAATGCGACAGTAACTGTCTGTCTGTCATCATTACACGTCTAAACCGTTGAACCGATTTCGACATACGAGGAAATTACCTACTTGTATGCTGACATGAAAGCCATCTTCTTCATAAAACAAAATGTTTTCATCCCGGGAAAGAGTTTCCCGGAAAAGGGGAACGGCGTCTTTTATGCGTTTGCGTATCCTTCATCCGATTGAGCTGAAATTGACACAGAGAAAAAGCTTGCATCCGGGAGTCGGATATACGAATATAATATAATATAATTATTAGGTACCTACATATATGTATATTATTAAAATATAATTTACATCCCAGAAAAGAGTTCCTCCGGGAATGACGCTGCTATCCGATTGCTTAGCTGTTTGGCAAAGAGTTAGCAAACGGAAGACTATAATAAGATACTTTTCTTTTTAACCCCCGACGCAAAAACGACGGGGTGTTATAAGTTTGACGTGTCTGTGTGTGTGTGTGTGTGTGTGTGTGTGTGTGTGTGTGTGTGTGTGTGTGTGTGTCTGTCTGTTCCCCTGTGGCGCTCAAACGGGTGGACCGATTTGAATGCGGTTTTTTTTGTTTGAAAGGTGAATTAGTCGAGAGTGTTCTTAGCTATGTTTGATGAAAATCGGTCCAAGATGGCCGCCGCTACAAAATGGCGGATGATATATTTTTTCACAACTCCCTTGATATGGGTATCAAATGAAAGGGCTTGACTAGTAGAATAGCACTATTGCAAATTCAAGATGGCCGCCGCCACTAAATGGCGAATGTCGGGGGTTTTTTAAATTTTCAATTTACACTTGTTTAAGATACAGTTCCCCGGGAACAGCGTCGCGGGCATCAGGTAGTGCTGAATTACTATAATTTCAATAAATTAATTTTGAATGTGTATACGAATATCTTGATAGTAGGTTCTTAGTACTTACTACCTACCTACCAACCTAATCTTGGTTGTACGTAAAGTCATATTACCTCACAGTTACTCAATAATATTATTTAATGTCCTTGGCATATCATTATATTTTTATTTTATTATCGGGTTAAAGAAATTATTATACCTATCTGATTATCCAATTTTATACTATGTATGTAATAATTGTAATTTTGTTAGGGCTTGTCGCTCGTATCTAAAACATACTGATAAATTGGCACTTTAGGATTTACTGTTATTCTTAATTCTACTTTGCGATCTTATTATGCGTTTGGTTAGTTAGAAATTCAATCCTTGCCCTTAGCCACTGACTTGGTCTGTTTCCACTTCTTGGTCAGACAAGTAAAAGTAGGTACGTATGTGAATTGTGAAATTATATTATACATTCCTCACTAGGCAGTGTAAATGCGTTTACGCCTGATGAGATAATTATGATTATTTTGTTTCAGAATATTCGTCAACAGATCGCTACATTTGGAAAATGTTAAGTTTTACGGATTTGATATGGACTACACACTGGCTGGTAAGTAATTTTTTGAGGTTTAGCCGGGAGTCGTTTTAAGTTATAAATTATATTGGAATTGTATGTTTAACTAGATGATGCCCACGGCTTCGCCCGTGTGGATTTAGGTTTTTAAAAATCCCGTGGGAACTTTTGATTTTCCAGAACAAAAAGTAGCTTATCTGTAGAAACCCGTCCCCAAAACGGAAAAATCCCGTGGGATCCCCACGATTTCGGAATACAATTCCTTACAGCATCAGGGTTGAGGAGTTGGATATGTAATACCTACTCGAGTTCATTCAACGAGAAAGTCTTTAATTGGTACCCCCAATATCAATTTAAATAACCGAAAGTTTCTAAAACCCATTAGTTTTGGGGATTAGGTCCCCTGCAGCATCAGGATTGAGGAGTTGGAATCCAATTTTTTTATATAACAGGGTCGCAATGTTTCTCTATCGATTAAAAAAAAATTACGCAAATCCGAAGATTAGCCCGTTCAAACAGACAGACAGACAGACAGACAAAAATTTTAAAAACGTGTGATTCGGTTATGGTAGCGTTCAAATAACCATATGAGCTTAATATGAGGTAGTTATTTCGATATTACAGACAGACACTTCAATTTTATTTATTAGTATAGATGATACGTTTGTCTATCATTTATTAGTATACTCACATTATACCTACTATACGCGATTAAAGTATGCCTTTCGACATTTTAACAATCCAGTGAGAAACCTATGTTTTTCCCGGGATTCAAAGGTTGTGAAAACATAACAGACAGGCAAACATAACAAATACACTTTCGGATTGATTATAATATTAGTATGGATTTATAGATTTTTTCACATTATGATTCAAATGACAAACAATTAAAATTATCATTAACAAGCAACTCGTTATGCTACTTGAATTTCTTATCAGAAATGTAGTCCGTCTCTGTTGCTAAGGTGGGTGATTAATTTCACAACGAAGTCGCTCAAGATGAGTCTATTGATTATTCTCTGAACGACTTATATTGTCGGATGTACGTACTTTACAAACGTCTTTGAACAGCTTTGAATTTGAAATATGAGTGCGTCTTGATATCTTTATTTGTAACTTTAGCAAAATTATACGTATTCTTTACAATATTAGTGATATTCGTACGAGCATATTATCGACAAGCGGACACCCGCGACTTCGTTCGCGTGGATATATATTGGTAAAAATCCCGTAGGAATCATTTTGTTTTTCCTAAGCTCCTTTGAGCTCATATCATGCTAAAAACTGTTAACATCCATCAGTGAAAGTCCCATCAAAATCGATCCAGCCTTTTAGAGATTAGCTGGTAATCTCTAAAGTCTTTAAACTTTCTAACAAAAAAAGAATGAATGAAATCGGACACCGGGTTATTGAATTACAGCTAAATACACGTTTTGACTTTCATCCCCTCTCCCTAGGGAACCGTGCTGAATTTCGGGATAAAAAGTATCCTATATGTTACTCCGTAGTATGAACGTAAATCGTACCAAGTTTCGTTTTAATCCATTCAGTAGTTTTTGCGTGATGCGCGCACAAACATACAGACAAACAGACAAACAGATAAACAGACAAACAGACAAAAATTTCAAAAATAGCTTTTTTACGTTCTATTACTTATCCATAACATCCCCCAGTTATTATTTTGCATAAATCTTCAATGTACAGATACGGCAAGTCTACGATTTTACTATATGTATAGATGAAAGTCAATAATTCCCCAACTATTAAAAGTAAACTTCGCTCTAAAGTTATATATCAAATGAATCAATAATTAATAATCTAATTTTGGAAAAATAGGTAAATTATCTAAATCAGCAAATTGGAATTTTTAATAATATTGTTGTCATACAAGTATTACTTAATCCATGCAACAGAGATAACTGTATTGCGTAAGGTGAGAAATGTTTGACCTTCTTGATATAAAAGATCAAGATAATACAGACAACTGAAATCTTTTTCTGTATCAATGTTAACTGGCTCGGAGCTTTACGCGTGAGATATATCACATTGCTAGAGGGTGCAATATCCTGCTAAATTGCCTCGATCAAAGTGACATATTGTATATCGTTTGACGTTTGATTTATGATATTTTTCCCATATTTTTCCCTCCTAGTAATCCTTACTAATATTATAAACGCGAAAGTTTGTAAACATCGATGTATGGAATTATGTTTGTTACTCTTTCACGCAAAAACTACTCAACCGATTTGGCTAAAAGAAACATACATAACTTATAACCTGAAATAACACTGCTACTTTTTATCCTGGAAAAATCCATAGTTCCCGCGGGATTTTGGAAAAACCGAAATTTGCTATAGCAGTCTACAGCTACAGCTATAAATAGATTATTATAGCAAACTTCCCTGAAAGTAGGTATAAAGGTTGGAAAAGGGAACGGGAACGGGAAATCCACGATTCCCTCGGGATTTGTGAAAAACCGAAATTCACGAGGGCAAAGCCGGGGTCAAAACCTAGTATAACATATAATATGTGAGAGCATAACAATAATATAATTTTTCAGAATACAAATCGCCACAGTATGAAACATTAGGATTCAACTTGACCAAAGAGAGACTTGTACACAAAGGATATCCAGAGGAAATATTAGAATTTGAATATGATCCTTCTTTTCCAGTTCGGTATGTAAAATAAAAATTAAACCATACAATGCAGAAGTCGCGTAACTTTTTATAACGTTATAACAAAATATTTTTTCAGTGTTAAAGAATGTCCAAGTCGGGAAAGTAAAAACTGTTGTTTTTTTTAAACATGTGCGACTCTTTAATGCTGAAGTTTAAATAAACAGGCCCTCACACTAAGAGTCAAAACATTTAAATCAAGTAATTTAATAAACGCTATTTACCGGTTTAGCTTGTAGAATGTTAATACAACGCTTGCTGTACGTACACACTAGTCAAGTTTATATAACACTTTTTATTGTTTCAGAGGTCTTTGGTTCGACACATTATATGGCAACCTATTAAAAGTGGACGCTTACGGCAATATTCTTGTATGTGTGCATGGATTTGATTTTTTGAAACAGTAAGTAGATATATATATATTTTGTTGCTCTATGTTATTCTATAACATATAGCATAGCACAACAATATCGTTCATCATTCATTTGTACGTCACCAAAATGTACTACATAATATAATTATGTAAGTATGAAGGCTTTCTATATAGAGTGGCATAGCGTAGTCTGAACTGCTTTTATATCAAGGTTAATTCTTATCAACTAGGTACCTAATATAGTTCCGTTTCCAGTAAATAGCTTAACATATTTGAATGATAATATGGCAACGCCTATTTTATAATGCAAATATATTTCGTTTATATATTTTATGTATTAAGATATTATATTGTTGTAATTAATCGTATATTTTCAGCTCGCAAGTTTACGAATTGTATCCAAACAAATTCTTAACACTCGACGAGTCCAGAGTATATGTGTTGAATACGCTGTTCAACTTGCCAGAGACTTACCTCATAGCGTGTCTCATAGATTTCTTTACAAATTCTCCACAATATACAAGGTAAGTTCAATAGATAATGTGGATAATTCTGTTGTACAAAATCTCTTGAGTAAACTAAATTGATAGGTTTAAAAATAGTTATATTAAATTCCGCAGGGACCATTGTGAAATATATAGGAATTTATTTAGACCTGTCATTTTAGTTTACTTATTATCTTCCTAGCAATTGCTTAGTATTATCTGATATGCATACGTATTGAATATACATATATAACTTTTGTGTAAATAAACTTGTCTTGAAATAAACTCCTCAACCTCAGATACAATCCTATAATATCTTCTTTTCTTTTAAATATATAAAAGGAAAAAGTGACTGACTGACTGATTGACCGATCTATCAACTCACAGTTCAAACCACTGGAAGGATTGGGCTAAAAATTGGCATTTTTTATATATAAAAATTGCGGGCAAACGAGCAGGCGGGTCACGTTAAATGTTTACCACCGCCCACAAACATTTGCAGTACCAGAGGAACCATTTATGCGTTTTTTAATTTTTTTTATTTAAATTTTATTTAATAGTATTTTTAAAAATTTAACCCCTAAGGGGGTTATATGAATCCTCGCGGACAAAGTCGCGGGCATCACCTCGTTTTAAAATAAAAGCGCTTTCCTTTATACACACACACATCTCTTTCAGAGAAAAGACGGGCGTACGATGCGGGGACCTGGCCATGTCTTTCAAGTCCATATTCCAGGACGTGAGGAACGCGGTCGACTACGTGCACATACACGGCGACTTG
Organism: Melanargia galathea; assembly: GCA_920104075.1. Taxonomy (NCBI): domain Eukaryota; kingdom Metazoa; phylum Arthropoda; class Insecta; order Lepidoptera; family Nymphalidae; genus Melanargia; species Melanargia galathea. Next base: position 11,136,848 of record OV049870.1, read on the forward strand.
AAGAAGAAGACCACGGAGAACCTCGACCTGTACCTGAAGAAGGACGACCGCCTGCCCATGTTCCTGTCGCGGATCCGCGAGAGCGGCGCCAAGCTGTTCATCCTCACCAACAGCGACTACAACTTCACGGACAAAATCATGAATTATCTCTTCGATTTTCCCTACGGCTCGAAGGTGAGTTGATTTCCAGATCGATTACGCGCGTGTGTGTGTGTGTGTGTGTGTGTGTGTGTGTGTGTGTGTGTGTGTGTGTGTGTGTGTGTGTGTGTGTGTGTGTGTGTGTGTGTGTGTGTGTGTGTGTGTGTGTGTGTGTCTGTCTGTTCCCCTGTGGCGCTCAAACGGGTGGACCGATTTGAATGCGGTTTTTTTTATTTGAAAGGTGAATTAGTCGAGAGTGTTGTTAGCTATGTTTGATGAAAATCTGTCCAAGATGGCCGCCGCTACAAAATGGCGGATTACATTTCTTATCACAACGCCCTCAATATGGGTATCAAATGAAAGGGCTTGACTAGTAGAATAGCACTATGCAAATCCAAGATGGCCGCCACCACAAAATGGCGAATGTCGGGGGTTTTTTAAATTTTCAATTTATACTTGTGTCTTTGTCATCCTACTAATCCTACTAATATTATAAATGTGAAAGTGTGGATGTTTGGATGTTTGTTGCTCAATCACGCCGCAAATACTGAACCGATTTGACTGAAATTTTGAATGAAGATAGATTATGATCTGACTTAAAACATAGGCTACTTTTTATCCTGGAAAAATTCACAGTTCCCATGGGATTTTAATAAAACCGAAATCTATAGCTACAGCTATAGGTAGATTACTATAGCAAACTTTCTTGAAAGTAGGTACAAAGGTTGGAAAAGGGAGCGGGAACGGAAACCGGAAATCCACGATTCCCTCGGGATTTGTGAAAAACCGAAACTCACGCGGGCGAAGCCGCGGGCATTCTCTAGTTTGAAATAAATGTAAGAAAGTGACATACCTTACGTTTAGGCTATACGACACTTATCAGAAGGTGGTGAAACAGGCCCTTAATATTGTATTTTAACTGCCTCGTTGGTCTAGTGGCCAGCTGATTCGGTTGTGGACCATGAAACAAGTTATTATAAGGAACAAGCTGATGCCCACGACTTCGTTCGCGTGAATTAACTTCAATATTATTACGGACTCCCATACAGACTTTCATCCCCTATTTCAACACCTTCGAGTCGTATTAGTATATCGCGATAAAAGGTAGCCTATGTCCTTCTCGAAGATCTAATCTATCTCTGTATTAAATTACATCAAAAACACTTCCTGATTGCTCTTTGGTGTTGCCGTCTCATCACTGTGCGAACACTTGTGAATTATAATATCTCCGGTGTGGTTGACCGTTGGCTAGACTCGGTTTAGTCGTGGTTGAATTTGGTCAGGAGAACGGTATTGTAATAGTGTAAAGCCGGCAACGTGCTACGCTATCTGCGAACAGCGAAGCGTTCAGTGGTCATAGTGTGTTTCGGACCTAACTTTTACTAGGATTGACTTATAGATCGACTAAATGTTTATCTTATACCATACGCATGACTAATTTGGACCACCGATATTTTCCTTATCATAAGTAATTTATATACGGTTTAATTATGTATGTATGGTCCGTTTCAATAGAGTTGAGCTAAAATGTAAACCAACACACCTTTTTGCTAAAAAACTACAAAATGGAAACTTAAATCGTGCTAAGTTTCATTTCAATCCATTCTATAGTTTTTTAGCAAAAAGGTGTGTTAGTTTACATTTTAGCTCAACTCTATTGAAACGGACTATAAGTACATGTCGAGTTTACTTGTTGGGCTGACATGACTATTTTGAGTGAATGACTTATGCTGAACATAAAAGAGATAATTAGCATAGGTATTTTTCTGATTGTTTGAATGCGTGCGAGTGTAGGTGCTATTATATTATATAGTAGATATTATGGCGAGCATAGAATTTTAAACAATGCATTGTTTTATCGTCGATTATTATTGATGTAGATTAAATTAACCACAATTACAAAGTATTTAAACTGATTGCTCTGCTTCTATACGAAGTATTTATCTAAAGCTGAGTCTACATCATTGAAAGCCTCAAAAGCACAACGGTCAGCATGTGGATTGAAAACCTTAACGTGGGATGGTTCAATCCTACTCGTTGCATTATCGTTGTGCCCACTCCTAGCAGAAGTTTTACGCTTAGGTGGAGGGGAAAGGGGAATATAAGTTATGTATCTATACTAATAAATAAAATTGAAGTGTCTGTCTGTAATTTCCAAATAACTACCACATATTAAGCTCATATGGTTATTTGAACGATACCATAACCGAATCACACGTTTTTAAAATTTTTGTCTGTCTGTCTGTCTGTCTGTTTGAACGGGCTAATCTTCGGAACGGCTGAACCGATTATGACGGGCCTTTCACAGACAAGTAGAGGATTAACCAAGGAGTAACATAGGCTACTTTTTTAACCGACTTTCAAAAAAGGAGTTGTGTTGAAATCGGTAAGTACCTATGTTAAAAAACGCCCTGATAGGTACTTTCGCTGCGCGCGACGGCCGACGCTCGCGCTGCACGGAACTCCCCGCGCCGCGCCGCGCGCCCCTGCGCCCTGCGCCCGCCGTACGCGGCGCGCGGCGGGGGGCAGGTGGACCAGAAATCTACTTATCCCTCAGAATTTGTGAAAAACCGAAATTCACGCGGGCAAAGCCGCGGGCAAAAGCTAGTAATAAATAATATTTCAAAAAACATTTTTTTTTTGCCATCATTATCACTATCGCGCAGCGTCGATACATATACGTACATAAAAATACCTGTATAATATATATGTATACCTAATAATTATACAGTGTGTCCGGGATCGAACTAGCGATATTTTAGGGACATATTCTACAACTCATTACCTCTCTGAAAATACCACTTAATAGGGCCTGCCCCCCTCCCCCTCCCAGGGACAGCCATTTCAATTTGGTGTGCGTTTTTGTGGGTATGTGCGCACAAAAAATGTAATAACTCAAAAATCTGTTGGTGCACAGGTCTTCAAATGACTTTATTCGATTGGATACAATATTCTCTATCACTAATTACCAAACAATAGTGTAAAATGTTAAAATAACTCGATCAAAAATGCTTCGGAATAAAAAGAAATTGGTCAAAAATATTGAAAACTACAAGTTTTTGCTAGATTTTGCAAAAACGAGGTCATTAAGACCACATTATTAGGTATTAAATCGACAGATTTTGAGATAAGCAACAAAACGACATAAAAATTTTGACTGTAAGTTACTTACTTCTGGAGATATTGGCAATTTAAGTACCTCGTCCCCAAGCATGAATTACGAGTATTGAACCCAAATTTAAGATTCATGATTTTTTTACTACAAATAAGGTAAAAAAATCTTAACTTTATTATTTAATTTTTGTTATTTATAAACTCAATAACTCAATAACTTTAATTTGTGTATGTGACACAAATCAGATATCCTAAAAACTAGGTTATTTCCGCTACAAACCGAAATTACCACCTTTGTTCTGTTAGCTAGTTGCTTCATGTTGGGAGGATCGTTGGATCATGTCCAATTCCAAATACAATCTTATTTTATCTGCAATGGACAGGATCGTCTCCAATAATTCTTTTCTGGTATTTGGTACCATATAAAAGACCTTCTGCTTCATAGGTCCTCATAAAAAGAAGTCCAAAGGTGTAAGGTCCGGAGAATGAGGTGGCCATTCCATTGAATTGCTGCCACGTCCGATCCAAGGCGAATAGTTGACATCTAAATGCTCTCTTATGGCTATAATAATACCGAGTAGGTATGTCTTTAAACTTAGCAAACTTCACAAACCTGAATCACAAACAAAAATGAGTAATAACTTAAGTAGCGATCATAACGCCTCCTCGCCAGGAACAACAAAATAAAATTTCAGATATTTCAATTTTTATACGAATTTTTAATCAGTTGAAGTAGGGGTCTGATCCTTAGTTTTAACCTCATTCACTGACTAATCAAAAACAATATTATTATTACCTGATCGCCCGAGGTATGCGATGGAAACCCACATTCGAATAACATAAGAACTTACGCGCTCGCGGTTAAGTTATGTTTAAAAAATAATATCTACAAAAGTAAATAACTTACAGACAAATTTTTTATGTCGTTTTGTTATTTATCTCAAAAACTGTCGATTTAATACTTAAAAATGTAATCTTAACGACCTCGTTTTTGCAAAATGCAGCAAAAACTTGTAGTTTTCAATATTTTTGAAAAAATATTTTTTTTCCGAAGCATTTTTGATCGAGTTATTTTAACATGTTATTCTATTGATTGGCACTTAGTGATGGAGAATATTGTATCCAATCGAATAAGGTCATTTGAAGACCTGTGCACCAACAGATTTTCGAATTATTACATTTTTTGTGCGCACATACCCACAAAAACGCACACCAAATTGAAATGGCTGTCCCTGGGAGGGGGAGGGGGGCAGGCCCTATTAAGTGGTATTTTCAGAGAGGGAATGAGTTGTAGAATATGTCCCTAAAATATCGCTAATTCGATCCCGGACACACTGTATAATATAGTATGCCTAGCAACGCGACTGGTCCCTAAACTTGAATCGCTTCTTTTATGAGAAGCCAGTCTTTTGCCCTTGAAAAATTATCTCAGGATTAATAGATTCAATAATAATTAATTAACCTGTCTGTCTGATTCTTAATAACAACTGCACAAAAACTTTATTTCGACTTGATTATTGCATACATATTACATACTTTAATGAACAACGCTGTTTTTTACGAGCTTTTCTAATGAAGGTTATTTTTTCTTTACTATGTTATTTTTCTGGTTCTGACCTTCGAAATTATTATAAACATTAATTGATACAGCTCCTTTCCGATGTGAATGGGTGTGAAGTATAATGGTCTTTACATACTTATAACACGCCACGCGAATGATCTGAAACACACTAACTAAAGATCGTCAAGTACCGGATAATATTTATCTGCTCACAATGCTGTTCACACTCTTTAAACTAAATTGACAGCTTTAATTTAAATGTAATGTTATCATCTTCCACAATTAACATTATGAAAAGGGTAGCACTATTTTTAGAGGTGTCAATTTAGTTTAGTCTAGAGTACTCTAGAGATTATGTACAATAGAAGCGGCTTGGAGTTGGGTGGTGTTTATGATACTTAATCACACTAATAATAAAAAGGCGAAAGTTTATGTGTATGGATGTTTGTTACTCGTTCACGCCAAAATTACTGAACGGATTTGGCAGTTTGGAACGGAGATAGATTATACCCTGGATTAAAAAATAAGCTTCTTTTGTCCCGGAAAATGAAAGAATTCCCGCGGAAACGGAAAAAACCTTAATCCACGCAGACAAAGTCGCGGACATCATCTGGTTATACATAAATACAAAGATTGGTCTTAGCACGCGTTCCGTGGGGCCTGGGGTGTTGCAAGTGTGATTCTGCCATAAACTAGATATCATACCGTGGGTGTTTTATTGCCCGCTGGCGTCAATTCTATAGAATTGATAGGTGTGGTTGTCAATAAGTCTTGCAAGAATTTAGGACAAAATTTTCATCAGGAATCCTGTTTACATTAGGTAGGTACATTCAGAATGCACAATGATGAATTCACTCTGTTGCAAATACTTTATGACTGCCTGTGTTTATGATATATTTAAAATGTAAATACTATCTGAAATACATAAGAAATAAATAATGCAGTTTCAAGATTGAAATCTAAAGACGATTCGATATATGAAATGTATGTCTCTGTTCCGATTTTATTTTCTCTCCAATCTTTTTTTTTTTTAATTTTGACCTCAGTTTTCTAGAATAAAACGCTTCCTAGCTTATACCCGCGACTTTGTGGGTTTAGGCTTTTGAACATACCGAATGATTTATTTAATTTCTCGATATATAAAGTATTGTATGTCCGTCCGTCTGTGTCCTGTACCAAATGTTAAGAGCCACGAAAAAGTAACAGACAAACGGACACTTTCGCGTGTATTGATTAATTTTATTACCAATAAAGTCGAATGTTTGTTTTAGCCCGGCGAGCCTCACAGGAATTGGAAGACGTACTTCGACTGGATCGTCGTGGACGCAAAGAAACCGTTGTTCTTCGGCGAGGGAACGACGCTGCGCCAGGTGGACACGCGTACTGGCGCGTTGAAAATGGGACACCACGTCGGACCTTTGCATGAAGGGCTGGTGTATTCGGGAGGTAAAATATTTTTACTATGATTTATATCGTATTTTTAGCAGTAATCTATAGATATATAGATATAATAAAATCGTAGACTTGCCGTATCTGTACATTAAATATTTTTGCAAAATAATAACTGGGGGATGTTAGGGATAAGTAATAGAACGTAAAAAAGCTATTTTTGACATTTTTGTCTGTTTGTCTGTATGTTTGTCCGCGCATCACGCAAAAACTACTGAATGGATTGAAATGAAACTTTGGAATGATTTAATTTCATACTACGGAGTAACATATAGGATACTTTTTATCCCAAAATTCAGCATGGTTCCCTTGGGAGAGGGGATGAAAGTCAAAATGTGTACTTAGCTGTAATTCATTAACGCGTGGTCCGATTTCATTCATTCTTTTTTGTTAGAAAGGAGATACTTAAAGATTACCGGCTAATCTCTGAAAGGCTGGATCCATTTTGATGGGACTTTCACATTTTAAAGTATCAAAGAGACTCATACCATACACATAATTCTTATGAATTGTTGACGTGTTCATAGTAATACAACACATATCTACATTACGATTAATTTTCTACAAATGCTTTATTTATTGATTATTTATCTGCGATGAGTTGCAGGGGGCCACCTGCTTTCCCCGTATGCGTCGATTACACCCAGATTGGGATTACTAGTCGCGGGCAACTTGTCGCACCTTATACGTACTGCTATGGGATTTCCGTAAATTTGTCGAATATACGATTGTATGGCAACACTAAAACGACACTAATTCCCTCAGTTCGCAGATAGATTGGTCGCACTGTACATCAATTTATGATAAATTTTCAGGATCTTGTGACGTTTTCACCGAGCTGATAAGCGCGAAAGGCAAAGACGTGCTGTACATCGGCGACCACATTTTCGGCGACATTCTCAAGTCTAAGAAGATCGGCGGCTGGCGCACCTTCCTCATAGTGCCGGAGCTGGTGCAGGAGCTGCACGTGTGGACCGACAAGTGCCAGCTGTTCGCGCAGCTGCAGAACCTGGACATTCAACTCGGCGATATGTACAAGTGAGTCAGCGACGGGCTCTTCTCCGATTGGCCTCATGTCGAAGAAGATCGGCGGCTGGCGCACCTTCCTCATAGTGCCGGAGCTGGTGCAGGAGCTGCACGTGTGGACCGACAAGTGCCAGCTGTTCGCGCAGCTGCAGAACCTGGACATTCAACTCGGCGATATGTACAAGTGAGTCAGCGACGGGCTCTTCTCCGATTGGCCTCATGTCGAAGAAGATCGGCGGCTGGCGCACCTTCCTCATAGTGCCGGAGCTGGTGCAGGAGCTGCACGTGTGGACCGACAAGTGCCAGCTGTTCGCGCAGCTGCAGAACCTGGACATTCAACTCGGCGATATGTACAAGTGAGTCAGCGACGGGCTCTTCTCCGATTGGCCTCATGTCGAAGAAGATCGGCGGCTGGCGCACCTTCCTCATAGTGCCGGAGCTGGTGCAGGAGCTGCACGTGTGGACCGACAAGTGCCAGCTGTTCGCGCAGCTGCAGAACCTGGACATTCAACTCGGCGATATGTACAAGTGAGTCAGCGACGGGCTCTTCTCCGATTGGCCTCATGTCGAAGAAGATCGGCGGCTGGCGCACCTTCCTCATAGTGCCGGAGCTGGTGCAGGAGCTGCACGTGTGGACCGACAAGTGCCAGCTGTTCGCGCAGCTGCAGAACCTGGACATTCAACTCGGCGATATGTACAAGTGAGTCAGCGACGGGCTCTTCTCCGATTGGCCTCATGTCGAAGAAGATCGGCGGCTGGCGCACCTTCCTCATAGTGCCGGAGCTGGTGCAGGAGCTGCACGTGTGGACCGACAAGTGCCAGCTGTTCGCGCAGCTGCAGAACCTGGACATTCAACTCGGCGATATGTACAAGTGAGTCAGCGACGGGCTCTTCTCCGATTGGCCTCATGTCGAAGAAGATCGGCGGCTGGCGCACCTTCCTCATAGTGCCGGAGCTGGTGCAGGAGCTGCACGTGTGGACCGACAAGTGCCAGCTGTTCGCGCAGCTGCAGAACCTGGACATTCAACTCGGCGATATGTACAAGTGAGTCAGCGACGGGCTCTTCTCCGATTGGCCTCATGTCGAAGAAGATCGGCGGCTGGCGCACCTTCCTCATAGTGCCGGAGCTGGTGCAGGAGCTGCACGTGTGGACCGACAAGTGCCAGCTGTTCGCGCAGCTGCAGAACCTGGACATTCAACTCGGCGATATGTACAAGTGAGTCAGCGACGGGCTCTTCTCCGATTGGCCTCATGTCGAAGAAGATCGGCGGCTGGCGCACCTTCCTCATAGTGCCGGAGCTGGTGCAGGAGCTGCACGTGTGGACCGACAAGTGCCAGCTGTTCGCGCAGCTGCAGAACCTGGACATTCAACTCGGCGATATGTACAAGTGAGTCAGCGACGGGCTCTTCTCCGATTGGCCTCATGTCGAAGAAGATCGGCGGCTGGCGCACCTTCCTCATAGTGCCGGAGCTGGTGCAGGAGCTGCACGTGTGGACCGACAAGTGCCAGCTGTTCGCGCAGCTGCAGAACCTGGACATTCAACTCGGCGATATGTACAAGTGAGTCAGCGACGGGCTCTTCTCCGATTGGCCTCATGTCGAAGAAGATCGGCGGCTGGCGCACCTTCCTCATAGTGCCGGAGCTGGTGCAGGAGCTGCACGTGTGGACCGACAAGTGCCAGCTGTTCGCGCAGCTGCAGAACCTGGACATTCAACTCGGCGATATGTACAAGTGAGTCAGCGACGGGCTCTTCTCCGATTGGCCTCATGTCGAAGAAGATCGGCGGCTGGCGCACCTTCCTCATAGTGCCGGAGCTGGTGCAGGAGCTGCACGTGTGGACCGACAAGTGCCAGCTGTTTGCGCAGCTGCAGAACCTGGACATTCAACTCGGCGATATGTACAAGTGAGTCAGCGACGGGCTCTTCTCCGATTGGCCTCATGTCGAAGAAGATCGGCGGCTGGCGCACCTTCCTCATAGTGCCGGAGCTGGTGCAGGAGCTGCACGTGTGGACCGACAAGTGCCAGCTGTTCGCGCAGCTGCAGAACCTGGACATTCAACTCGGCGATATGTACAAGTGAGTCAGCGACGGGCTCTTCTCCGATTGGCCTCATGTCGAAGAAGATCGGCGGCTGGCGCACCTTCCTCATAGTGCCGGAGCTGGTGCAGGAGCTGCACGTGTGGACCGACAAGTGCCAGCTGTTCGCGCAGCTGCAGAACCTGGACATTCAACTCGGCGATATGTACAAGTGAGTCAGCGACGGGCTCTTCTCCGATTGGCCTCATGTCGAAGAAGATCGGCGGCTGGCGCACCTTCCTCATAGTGCCGGAGCTGGTGCAGGAGCTGCACGTGTGGACCGACAAGTGCCAGCTGTTCGCGCAGCTGCAGAACCTGGACATTCAACTCGGCGATATGTACAAGTGAGTCAGCGACGGGCTCTTCTCCGATTGGCCTCATGTCGAAGAAGATCGGCGGCTGGCGCACCTTCCTCATAGTGCCGGAGCTGGTGCAGGAGCTGCACGTGTGGACCGACAAGTGCCAGCTGTTCGCGCAGCTGCAGAACCTGGACATTCAACTCGGCGATATGTACAAGTGAGTCAGCGACGGGCTCTTCTCCGATTGGCCTCATGTCGAAGAAGATCGGCGGCTGGCGCACCTTCCTCATAGTGCCGGAGCTGGTGCAGGAGCTGCACGTGTGGACCGACAAGTGCCAGCTGTTCGCGCAGCTGCAGAACCTGGACATTCAACTCGGCGATATGTACAAGTGAGTCAGCGACGGGCTCTTCTCCGATTGGCCTCATGTCGAAGAAGATCGGCGGCTGGCGCACCTTCCTCATAGTGCCGGAGCTGGTGCAGGAGCTGCACGTGTGGACCGACAAGTGCCAGCTGTTCGCGCAGCTGCAGAACCTGGACATTCAACTCGGCGATATGTACAAGTGAGTCAGCGACGGGCTCTTCTCCGATTGGCCTCATGTCGAAGAAGATCGGCGGCTGGCGCACCTTCCTCATAGTGCCGGAGCTGGTGCAGGAGCTGCACGTGTGGACCGACAAGTGCCAGCTGTTCGCGCAGCTGCAGAACCTGGACATTCAACTCGGCGATATGTACAAGTGAGTCAGCGACGGGCTCTTCTCCGATTGGCCTCATGTCGAAGAAGATCGGCGGCTGGCGCACCTTCCTCATAGTGCCGGAGCTGGTGCAGGAGCTGCACGTGTGGACCGACAAGTGCCAGCTGTTCGCGCAGCTGCAGAACCTGGACATTCAACTCGGCGATATGTACAAGTGAGTCAGCGACGGGCTCTTCTCCGATTGGCCTCATGTCGAAGAAGATCGGCGGCTGGCGCACCTTCCTCATAGTGCCGGAGCTGGTGCAGGAGCTGCACGTGTGGACCGACAAGTGCCAGCTGTTCGCGCAGCTGCAGAACCTGGACATTCAACTCGGCGATATGTACAAGTGAGTCAGCGACGGGCTCTTCTCCGATTGGCCTCATGTCGAAGAAGATCGGCGGCTGGCGCACCTTCCTCATAGTGCCGGAGCTGGTGCAGGAGCTGCACGTGTGGACCGACAAGTGCCAGCTGTTCGCGCAGCTGCAGAACCTGGACATTCAACTCGGCGATATGTACAAGTGAGTCAGCGACGGGCTCTTCTCCGATTGGCCTCATGTCGAAGAAGATCGGCGGCTGGCGCACCTTCCTCATAGTGCCGGAGCTGGTGCAGGAGCTGCACGTGTGGACCGACAAGTGCCAGCTGTTCGCGCAGCTGCAGAACCTGGACATTCAACTCGGCGATATGTACAAGTGAGTCAGCGACGGGCTCTTCTCCGATTGGCCTCATGTCGAAGAAGATCGGCGGCTGGCGCACCTTCCTCATAGTGCCGGAGCTGGTGCAGGAGCTGCACGTGTGGACCGACAAGTGCCAGCTGTTCGCGCAGCTGCAGAACCTGGACATTCAACTCGGCGATATGTACAAGTGAGTCAGCGACGGGCTCTTCTCCGATTGGCCTCATGTCGAAGAAGATCGGCGGCTGGCGCACCTTCCTCATAGTGCCGGAGCTGGTGCAGGAGCTGCACGTGTGGACCGACAAGTGCCAGCTGTTCGCGCAGCTGCAGAACCTGGACATTCAACTCGGCGATATGTACAAGTGAGTCAGCGACGGGCTCTTCTCCGATTGGCCTCATGTCGAAGAAGATCGGCGGCTGGCGCACCTTCCTCATAGTGCCGGAGCTGGTGCAGGAGCTGCACGTGTGGACCGACAAGTGCCAGCTGTTCGCGCAGCTGCAGAACCTGGACATTCAACTCGGCGATATGTACAAGTGAGTCAGCGACGGGCTCTTCTCCGATTGGCCTCATGTCGAAGAAGATCGGCGGCTGGCGCACCTTCCTCATAGTGCCGGAGCTGGTGCAGGAGCTGCACGTGTGGACCGACAAGTGCCAGCTGTTCGCGCAGCTGCAGAACCTGGACATTCAACTCGGCGATATGTACAAGTGAGTCAGCGACGGGCTCTTCTCCGATTGGCCTCATGTCGAAGAAGATCGGCGGCTGGCGCACCTTCCTCATAGTGCCGGAGCTGGTGCAGGAGCTGCACGTGTGGACCGACAAGTGCCAGCTGTTCGCGCAGCTGCAGAACCTGGACATTCAACTCGGCGATATGTACAAGTGAGTCAGCGACGGGCTCTTCTCCGATTGGCTTAGGGCCTTGTGGTCTTTTGGTCGCGCCCAGGGTGATCGTCCCACGGGCATTAAACATCCGTTCCCTGAGGGACAAACTTACTGGGGTAGTAATACGGGGGCGGTGGGTTCGCCGCCGTGTCCCATGCAAAATTGTTTAGGAGGACAGATCACTACATAAGGACGAGTGGCTTTATATATAACTAGCTGGTGCCCACGGCTTTGTTCGTGTGAATCTAGGTTTAAAAAAAAAGTTTTCTTCCTTCAAACATTACCGTCGCTTTTCACCCCATCCCTATTTAACCTCCTTAAGGGTCGAATAGCCGAAAATACTGAAAAAGGTTTTTCTTCAGTTTTAAACAAAAGCTCAAATACCGAATGTCATGGATAATGAGGGACTCTGATACAAACTTTCGTCCCCTATTTAATCCCCTTATGGTTTTGACTCTGCGATAGATCAGTCAGTCAGTTTTTTATGTATAGATGTAACTATTATTAAATGAGCGAAGATAATTATGATCTAATAAGTTGACCGACATTAAACATCGGAATATTTTAGAATCTTGTTGACCTAAAATTTGGATTTGTTGATAAACAGTCATTACTTACGTCATATTTATCAAGAGACAACATAATATTCTTGATGTTTGAATAAATAATACTGGAATGCTAATCACCAGTATAAGGGACGATTCATGCTACGACGTGTAAGGGCTGGATCGTGTGAAGATAGCATCTGTCAAGTGGCACGGTCTAGCATGAATTCATACAAAACCATACTTCAATTCATTGAAATGTACACTGTACTGCCCGGCCCGTATATGGTGCAACATAAATGCACCATCATTCATATAGTTGAGTTAATTTTCGAGACCGCTGCTTCAAATAAAAATGTAGTGCTCTTCCTAAAGCATTGACGCAAGTTATAAAACTCAGCTTACTCGTTTCGGGTGAGTTTCCGCCTTAATCCCCATTGTTTAAAAGGGTGGAAACAAACTGCAGTGTCGTGGCAAGACATAAGTCATAACCCACTATGGAGTAAGTCGTGACGATCCACCAATCAGAGCTTGCTGTGACCGCACGACGACACGATAAAGTAGTGTGTACCGTGAGCACGTCTTCATAATAATATTATGTAGGTGTTGTGATATTCTGTACTGTACAATACTCAGTGTTTGAGCCTCAAGTTAAATCTAAAATGTAACTTGTTTACAGAGATCTGGACTCGAGCACAAAGGAGAAGCCCGACATCTCGAAACTGCGTATGTCGATCCGCGACGTGACTCACAAGATGGACCTCGCGTACGGAATGCTCGGCTCGCTGTTCCGCTCCGGCTCCAGGCAGACTTTCTTCTCCTCGCAGGTACAAGTCACGGCAAATAGGTCGAGCGGTGACCTTCAATGCGCAGAAGTCGAAAATGAGGTATCTCGGGGTGTGAGGGGGTCGCGGGGAAGGCGTGGGGATCGTTCGTAAGCACTGATTAGCTCTCGTGGATCCCTCGTAAGCGCTGATTGGCTCTCCAATCGTATTGTGTCCCGCTCACTCGTACGACGCTGCGCGCACTTGAAGGTCACCGCTCGACTTACGTGCCGGGGGTTATACACGTTTCATGTCTTTAAAATTTTAATTAAAACAACGTATTCATTTGACTAACTCGTTGATCTTGTGGTTAGCATATTCGACTGCAGATCACGATTCACGAGGTCTCGGGTTCGATTCCCGGGTCGGGCAAATAATTGTTAGGTATTGGATTTTTCTGTTAAGAAATTCTCAGTGCCCGTGTCTAGGAGAGTATGTGAAACAGTCGGTTCCGGTTATTATCACTATCATGTGACAATAGTCGTTAAAGCCCGTCAACCCGCATGGGACCAGCGTGGCGAGTCTGAGCTCTAAATACCTCTGTCCTGTGTGGAGGTATGTGCCCAGCAGTGGGACGTTAAAAAGCTGTAGTGGTGGTGATTCATTTGTTCAGAAAAAGCATCATAACTGTTAATTTCCATTCCAGGTGGTAAGGTACGCGGACCTGTACGCCGCGTCGTTCCTCAACCTGATGTACTACCCGTTCTGCTACATGTTCCGCGCGCCCGCCATGCTCATGCCGCACGAGTCCACGGTCGCGCACGAGCAGCGGTTCACCGTCGACACGCCCACCATCGACCGGTGAGTGTACACCTTTATCTGCATGCTTACTACGACATTATAAACATCGGCACGAACATCGAACGCTGAAGGAAAGTGGAGGGGGTAAGCTATTGTATTACGTGCGCGACAGTTCCCATGCGCAGCTATCCCCTCCACGTTTCGTTCAGCGTTCGATGTACGTGCCGCGGGTTATATGTACACATCTCGACAAAGTTGATATTCTTCGAGTATTGAAACAATATAACGTCAGCGTAAGGGACCGTTCAGATAGACCGGCGCGGAGAGCATTTCTTTTTTCACACAGACCGGCCGTTTAAGTTTGCTCTGCTCTCCGCGCCGGTCTGTGTGAACGGACACGCGGATGCGTTCGGAGCCGAGCGTACGCTCTTGGGCCGGACGGCAGAGCAATTCGGCCTACTGTCGGCTGCGCGAGCATGAAAGAGCACGCGAACGGAGCCGGTCGGATGCTCGAGCGCGAAAGAGCACGAGCATGGAGCAGCCGACCGGCTCGACGAGCAGCCGAGGGGCTGCTCTTAATATTTCACACAGAGCGTATTGGGAGCATCCTCGAGCATCCTCTTATCATAAAAGAGATAAAATGTAAAAATAAAGCTTATTTCAATGTCTTAAGATTCTATTTTAAATGCGATTAAAATTTGCTCTGCTCTCCGCGCCGGTCTATCTGAAAGGTCCCTAAAGCGGACTTAAAGCCCCTTGGTTTAGAGTTGCATATTCAGAACTACCGATTTTTATTTCCCTTTACCGCATGGGGCGCTGGCTGAGATGTATGGGATGAACTCGTGCCATAAAACAATGCAGTTAAAGTCCAGTTTACTTTTCCGTTTTGATTGTTTTTCATCGTCAAAATCGCTTAGCGTGTACGTACTTCTTCAAATAAGCGGTTCTATTTGCTGATTTATCAAACCACTAGCTTTTTCCCGCGGCTTCGCCCGCGTGAATTTAAATTTTTCACAAATCCTGAGGGAATTGTGGATATCTGGTTTCCGTTTCCGCTCCCTTTTCCAACCTTTATACCTACTTTCAAGGAAGTTTGCTATAGTAATCTACCTATAGCTGTAGATATGGATTTCGGATTTTTCAAAATCTCGCGGGAACTGTGGATTTTTCCAGGATAAAAAGTAGCCTATGTTTTAAGTCAGTGCATAATTTATCTCCACTCAAAATTTCAGCCAAATCGGTTCAGTAGTTGCGACGTTATATACACATTTATAATATTAGTAGGATAGGAAGACGATGTAAGTTTTTGTACATATAATGTATGTTTGCAGATCCAGACACCCGAGCAGCCAGCGCGTGGTGACGGAGCGCACGTTCGCGGCCGCCAGCCTGGCGGAGGAGGTCGACGAGGAGGCCCCCGCGCCCGACGCCATGGATGGAAAGGTAACGTCATATCTAGGTTTTGACGTTAAATCTTCTTTAGGCGCGTTGAGCACTTTTTGGGTGAACAAAAATCATGGAAGTCGCGTCATCGAAAACACGTCACCGAACGCTTTCCATGACCTATATGTATACCGTGTATATATGTGTACTTTTTGGGTGAACAAAAATCATGGAATTCGCGTCATCGTCACCGAACGCTTTGCATGAGCTATATGTATACTGTTTAAAACTTTAATCCTTGATCACTTCTATCGGCAGTCCCCAAAGACTGTTTCGCATTTTTTTTTGGTAGTGAAAGTTATTTAGGTGCATTTGAAAATCCGAAGAAACGAAAAAGCGACACCATTTTTGCCTGCAAAGTCAAAGCCAAAGTTAAAGTTAAGGTTATTTTCATTTTTACACACACCTTTTTTTAAATAATAAAATAAATAAATAATAAAATTACAAGTTAATTTTAAGCTAAGCTAATGTTGCCGGATAAAATTGGGATTGAATATTGTTTTCAGTTCCACAGGCAGGTAGGTAGAGGATTAAACATGCAGTGATCTAGGCAACTTTTTACCACAGACATTTTTAGTGTTCCTGCGTAAAAAATAAAATCTGTTGATCGCTGAACTGATCTTGACGAAAGATACAGATATAGCTTGCATTCAGGACACGTATATATAAATTGTAAATATCTGAAACAAAAACTTTTTGTTTGAGCAATTGAAGTGGCATTGTGCGGGGCGCATAGCTCGAAGAACCGATAGACGTTGGGGTCCTAAGTTGCTCGGGCGGCGAACCCGCACCCCCTCAAGCGTAGCGTTAGAAGACTACGGACCCCTCATTAACAACAGACGATACAGACGGCACAAGATCGTGTTCTATATCCGAAATGGAATCCGTGGAATTCTGACGTTTCGTAATGTTACCAGAGATAAAACAATTCCCACAAAAAAGATAAAAAATTCAAAACTTATGCAAATATGTACAAATCAACTGCCTCATGTAGATATGACAAATGCCTGACAGACACTTCATGGTGATAATGTCATTCGACGTCCAATTTTGAATAATTTTTTTCAATGTGCTTCTTTTGTTTTCTATTGCTGCTAGTGTGCCCTTTCTAGTTTCCACTCTTGGTGTTTTCTATTTTAAGGCGAAACGAGTAATATTATTACGCGGCATATGGCTTTTTATGATGACAGGGATTAAAAGTAGTTTGGGGTAAAATCGTACTTCGTAGATGTTAACCCTGTTCTCCATACAAATAACTAATCTGTAAACGACAATGACAGCTGTCAGAATTCCACGGATATATGTTTAATTTTTTTCTTAGTTGAAACGTACAGCAGTAAGTTTAAGATAGATAGAATAGTGTAAGATAAAGTCGTCTGTATATTTTATTCTGCTGCGCTCAACTTAATCTATACATATAATAAAATCGTAGAATTGCCGTATCTGTACATTGAAGATTTTTGCAAAATAATAACTGGGGTATGTTAGGGATAAGTAATAGAACGTAAAAAAGCTATTTTTGAAATTTTTGTCTGTTTATCTGTTTGTCTGTATGTTTGTGCGCGCATCACATAAAAACTACTGAATGGATTGAAATGAAACTCGGCATGATTTAAGTTCATAGGAGTAACATATAGGATACTTTTTATCCCGAAATTCAGCACGGTTCCCTTGGGAGAGGGGATGAAAGTCAAAATGTGTGTACTTAGCTGTAATTCGTTAACAGGTGGTCCGATTTCATTCATTCTTTTTTGTTAGAAAGGAAATACTTTAAAGATTACTGGCTCTCTGAAAGGCTGGACCGATTTTGATGGGACTTTTACTGGCGGATGTTTACATTTTGATCTACCTAAACATCCGCCAGTGAACTTTTAACAGTTTATAGCAAGGTATGAGCTCAAAGGAGCTTAGGAAAAATAAAATGATTCTCACGGGATTTTTAAAAACCAATATCCACGCGAACGAAGTCGCGGGTGTCCGCTTGTCACAAATAAAGGCCGATTCGTACATATCAGTGAAGCATCAGTGATATGCGCGAATCGGCCTAAATGATTATTTATATATTTATTTATTATTCTATTCTGTGGCGACACTTGTAGATAACCTTTGTCCAGCCATGGACGTTCATTGGTTCAGACGATAATATGTTTGAGCATATACATTTCCACATGAGCATGTGTTACGTGTGTGGGCACTGTGGGCAGATGGTGGCGGGCGCGTCGGTCGCGTCGGTGCCGCACGCGCGGCCCGAGACGCCGCAGCGCCTCACGCACACGCACGACGAGGACTGCTCCGACGACGAGGACGTCGCCAAGGCACACAAGTAGACACAGGTGACTAACCACACACTCATACAGAACAAACATGGCATAACTACATACTCATAGAGAACAAAAATGCATCATAAATATACTCATTACACGCACAATCCGACCACACAAAATGGCGCGTGTTCATTGTGATGTCGCGAGTTGTATTTTATAGTATAAATTTTAGGGAGTACATCTCGGGTGGCGAGTCTGCCAATGCAAAATGACCGACACTTTTATATGGAAATAGGACATTGTTTCTTCTCTGTTATAATATTATAATAGAGATAAAATAATATCCTATTTCCATATTAAAAGTGTATACTTTGTGACAAACTGACACGCAAAAGCCTCATTCACATTTATTTATTGCACGTCCACCTTCGATCACAATAACAGTCACTTGTAAAATCCAAGTAAATGTTGGTCGCATGGATGTTTGAAAATGTCTAATAATGTGACGATGCAGTCCGTAGGGTTTTAAAAACTTTGCAGTAAACGGACGCGACTCTAGCAAATAAATACCCAATACCAGCTGTAGGATAGGTATTCATTCGGTTGGAATGGTTGTTTATTATCTATTGGTAATCTGCCTTTAATGTGTGATCGTAACGTCTCCACACGCTTGCCCAGCCTCGACAAACACAAACATGTGAATCGGTTTTTAGACTGATGCAGGCATAATAATCGATAGGATCCGAGTATAATTTTTTCAATACACTTTGTTTCAAAACTGCACTTACAATAAATAATTTTATTGTATTAAACATGGCTTGAAAGTTAATTTTATCGCACGCGTGTGTAAGTCCCCAGAAATCGCGCTATTGCGATTTATTTTCGGCGCGTATTTTTTTCTATGTAAGTATGTACGCCGATTTCTCAAAAATTTCTGGACCGATTTGCGCAATTTTTTTAATCGATGGAAGTTCTCGAAATGGTCTCACAAAATTATCTGGTTCCAACTCCTCAATCCTGATGCTACAAGGGTACCTGCATTGTGAATTTATATAAACATACACTAAAAATTCCTTTTAACTTCAAAGGCAACTATGAACTAAAGTTATTTTTATAACGGCACTAGATTTTGCCCGCGGCCTCGACCTTCTGGTTCCCGTTCCCGCTCCCTTTTCAAACCTTTATACTTACTTTCAAGGTAGTTTGCTATAGTGATCTACCTATAGCTGTAGCTGTAGATTTGTGTTTTCAAATTCCCGCGGGAACTGTGGATTTTTTTCAGGATAAAAAGTCATAGTCAGGGCATTATCTATTTCCATTCAAAATTTCAGCCAAATCTGTTCAGTAGTTGCGACGTTATAAAGTAAAAAATATCCAAACATCACACATTTATAATATTAGTAGGATTATTTGAAGTCAGTTTTTTGAAAAGACAAACAACATATTAATTTTTTTTTTGTTGCAGGGTTCACCAGACTGTATACTCACGCATGATCTGTATTTATGGTCAATTAACTGTTCTTATATTATTCGTTACTGAAATAGTTGTAAGAAATGTATGTACAAATGTTAAATTGTCGTTCGACCGTCGGGAATAAATTAATGACCAGCGGACTATTGTTTCTCTGAACTAAGGCATATTTTTGTTCATCAATATTGGTGCTTCCGCAAAAAAATTGAGTACCTATAACGTGACTAAAAGAATCTTATAGAGAACCATTTTGACTTATTATAACGGATGTAAGGAGACTGCTATCCGGAATGAATACATAGTAGTGATGATTAGTGACAAGATATTATAAAAAAAAACGTGAAAAAATATTTAAATATTTTCTGTATTTTTAAAAGTTTGTAATATAATGGAATCAGCCGACGCCTAAATACCTGAAATTGTCGCCGGCCGCTCGCGGGCAATGACCCCGAGTTGTGCACGCTGAACATTGCCGGTTTGAAAAATACTAAATACCAAACCACTAATACTAAAAGTACATAAAAGACGAATGGCTATTGGTATTGGATTGTGTTTAGATAGTGTAATAATAGCGCTCCATATTCGGTAGCGGTCCCCTTATACCCTATGTAGTGGATACACTTAAATGTCAATTAGATTTTTTTGCGAAACTACTTTTTTTAGCGACGCGTTTGTTTCATACAAAATCAAATAATAGAGGAAAGTATATTCCCTAGTCAAAAATAGAAATAATGTTAAAATAGCCTAGCTTAAACTTACGTACGTGGCATTCAACTTTAAAGCGCATTTTTTTATTAAGAACAACTCTTAATATAATATTTTTAATGAAAATTTAAATTTTTGATTGTGAGTGATTCCTGATTATTACAATACAGACGATATAATTTTGTGTGATGTGTGTTATGGATTTGTATTGACAATGATATAACTGAAACTAAATAAATCGTAGTCGTTTTGAGGCTGGTCAATAACGTGATAATTTTTTTATTTAGTAATCTTATTGTAATTGTTATTCTTGCATAGGTTCATATATTTCATTGTTAATTTTACATTTTATTTATGCATACCTACAATAATGCATTATGTATAAGTATAATTAAATATATGTAACTTCTAATTTTTGTTTTGAAGTAAAAAATGTTAGTTATTTTGGTTCAGTCAACGTTCATGCATTTTATTATTTTATATTGCGAAAGTTATGGTGCTATAATTCGGTTGTTTACTAAAGTAATTGTTGTAAAAAAGATTCAATTTAGTTTCGAGGTTTATTTAAAACAACCGAATTAGTACATTATTTAGTTACTTGAAAATTAAAATAATGCAAGTGACAACAATAAAATAATAATAATAGTTGCCAATAGAATAATTATTATGCACAAAGAGTGTCGTTAAGTAATGTCGTTTTATCTGTTTATATCCTAAGTTACTTCTAAAGAAGAAATTCTTAAGTTTTATTATTATGTGTTTAAATAATTATAATAACAAAACTTGTCATTTTATATGACACTATTATAAAATAAAGTAAGTGAGCAACCAAATCAAAGCTCCTTAATAGTTTGAAAAAAAAATTACAATTTGGACAATTATTTTTAACGGGTTTTTGTTCGTTTTTATAATTACATAATATAGATAGATACATACTATAATGCTGTCTTAATACCAATTAATAAAATGTTATCATGATGTTGACTGAATTACAACAGCGTATTATTTTTAGTTATACAATTGTACGGATGTAGAATGTAGATGTAAAGGTACAAAGTATTGTTTACGATTCATACGAATGTCTAAAATTGTTCAAATACATATGTAATGAAAATGTGATTGTTAATGTAGCGATTTTTTATCAATTTTTACTCAATCACACAAAAGAATGTAGCCAAGAAGTAAAGTATGTAATAAAAATAATACATTATATTAAACAGTACATAAAGTATTTTATTTTTTGGATACTTACAGCCTGTTTCACCACCTTCTGATAAGTGCCAGATAGTCTAAACGTAAGTTTTGTCACTGTCTAACTTTATGTCAAGTGACAAAGACAAAAGTTGTAGAAGCTATCTGATACTTATCAGAAGGTGGTGAAACAGGCCCTTAGTGTTTATTCACATAACTTAGACGTACGAGTAGGTTAGGTGATGAATAATCGATTTTTTTGATTAATTACTTATTATTAGTAATACTCAAAACTCAGTATTCTTAATACATCTTGACAAGGTTGATTCAAATTGAGTATCGAAACTACCGTCAGCGTGAAGTGGACTAGAGCAAAATATTCAGTACTACCGATTTTAATTTCGCTAATTTTCCACTTGGGGCGCTGGCTGTAGATGTATGGATGAATTATTCATAGTTTAAAAAATCAATTTTACTTTGACGTTATAGTGTTTCGAAACTCGATGTCGAGATGTGCAAAGTGGTTAAGTATTACAGATCGATATGCCTACTCGTGCGAATCTCTGCAAAATATGAGCGCTTGCAAGTTTTGCATGAACAGTCGTATCGACTATGCGAAAAAGTTCACAACAACAAATCCTCTAGGTAGTCTTCAAATTCTTCTTCGCGGGATTTCTCTTCGACTTCTTGAACTCCTAAAAAAACATTGTAACTATATTATTAGTCTCAAAGGAACTGAGTACTTAATATACAACAGGTGACTAAATTTCGATTCCCGTAGGTATAATTTAGGTACCTACGATACCTACTTACAATCGAAGGAATAATAAAAAAAATTAAAAAGAAAACTCAAATTCTATATTTCTGTTTCATTTAAAACCGTAATTTTAAAGATAACCTTAGCTTTATTATTAAAAAAATACATTGGGCTTTTGACATCAGCTTAGACTACGTAAAAATATTTCGGGTTATAAACCAACCGATTTCATGAGTAGGTAAATAAAGCCTGATAAGCTTTTAAATTACCTACCTAAAATGCTAAGGCTGCCGGCACACTTATGTGTCGTGGCGTCACAGAGTACCTACAGAGGGGAAGCTTCTAGTAAGCGGCCCGCTGTAGGTACACTCACACATATTATGCGCATGTTTGGCACCTACTGTACCGGTTAGTGGAACGAGCGCGCGTCCGTGAACCGTTGGTGAGTGTGTTTGTGTGAGTATACCTACAGCGGGCCGCTTGTGGAAGCTTCCCCTCTGTAGATTTACTACTCGTGTGGTGGCGTGTCGTGATGCGCCGGTTTCATACATTTAGTAAAAACGACACGCCCTACAAGTGTGTCTCTAACCATACTAAATGTATGAAACCGATAGGCTTCTGGCGCGTCACGACACGTAAGTGTGGTTCCGGCCTAATATTAATTCAGTGTTTTAGACACTAGGCGCCATCGATGTAAAAGGATAAGCCTTTCTCATATAATTGCGTCTACGAAAATGCGCCCGAATAGTTCCTTCGCGACACGCTTTGACGCCGATAACCTGTGAGGTCGGACCAATCACGTTCAAGGATAAGCAAATAAATTAAAATTTTATGTTTCGTAAGCCTCTCCCCTTTAACCAGAACAAAGTATTCAATGGACTGGCATTAGTACATTTATTGTAAAATTTTTATTTTAATTCAATTACAGTTAGTGAGCTCCAGTACCTACTTCTTTTGAAGATTTCGACATTGGTATACTTAATACTTATTATTAAAAAAAAAAAATTGTCTTTTATATGCGGATAACAAGTATAAATTAAAAATTAAGAAAACCCCTGACATTGGCCATTTTGTGGTGGCGGCCATCTTGGATTTACATAGTGCTATTCTACTAGTCAACCCCTTTCATTTGATACCCATATTGAGGGAGTTGTGAAAAATATGTAATCCGCCATTTTGTGGCAGCGGCCATCTTGGACTGATTTTCATCGAACATAGCTAAGAACACTTCCGACTAATTCACCTTTCAAAGAAAAAAAACCGCATTCAAATCGGTTGAGCGCTACGGTGGAACAGACAGACAGACACACACACACACACACAGACACGTCAAACTTATAACCCTCCGTTGTTATTGCGTCGGGGGTAAAAAAGTTTTACTTCAAAAAATATACATTATCGACTCCATTCTTTCTAAAACTGAAATTCTACGTAATTTTTGAAGAACATTTTTAATTTTAAAAAATTTTAAAAATACACAGCTTATGCGCTGAATTAAATGAGGAAACGATATACTTACACGTGAAATGTAATTTCGTCTCTTTTTTGATGTATTTCGGAACGTTTTTTGCAAGATTTAACCACACAGGACGGCATTTTTTCCGAGCAAGAAACACGTGCGATACGTCGAAGCGACGGCGGCCGACTGTAAACCAAGATACTCGACTTTTTCAAATTCGAGTATGTTTGTGAGTGGCGTTTTTTTTGCTCGAAGGGCCTATCAAGGTCAACAAGGTATAAATGTTCGCGCGTGTCAAGTGCCGGGGCATCAGAGCGTCGAGCAGATGTGGGTTAGCATAAAAGTTAATTCATCTAGGATTGCGATCGGCACGGCGTACAGGCCACCGTGGTTCGATACCGACGTATTTCTCGATGTGATCACCGAGAGCGTTCAGTCGCTATCGAATTATGATTGCATCGTTGTCCTCGGTGATTTTAATATAAATTTGTTAAAAAAAGATGACTTAAAAACAAGGAAATTAATTACATTTTTAGATTCTGTGCAACTCACTCAAATAGTTAATTCACCCACTCACTTCACGGAAACCAGTGAAAGCTTAATTGATATTATTTGTACCGACATTCCTATACTTAAGATTAGTGTTAATCCAATACCCACTTTGAGTAACCATGCTTTTCTTGAGTGTGTACTTAACCTCAAGAAAAAAAAAATTCCACCGAAGTTATTAACTTATAGGTCACTACAAAATATATCTCCGGATTTATTTAAAATACATCTAGGTATGATCCCTTGGGCCCTAATTTCATCTATGGATGACGTTAACCGAATGGTGTCCTCACTGAATAGTTTCCTCAAAGCACTTTTCGACGTTCATGCACCCAAGCGGACTAGACTGACCAAGGATCGACATGAACCTTGGATTACGTATACTGTGAAGCATATGATGAAACTTAGAGATGAAGCGCATCTGAAGTGGCGAGCTATGAAAACGGATTCGAATAAAAATAATTATTTACAATATAAAACATTAGTTGTAAAGGCTTTGGACAGTGAAAAAAGTGCATATTTTACACATGACATTAATAACAAAATTAAAGACCCTAACGCTCTCTGGTGTAATCTCAAAAGCTCCGTTCTTCCTAGTAAAGCTACAAGTCTACCTACCCATCTTTGTTACCCTGATGAAATTAATAAGCACTTCTTAGACATCCCAGGCAAAAATGAAATGACTATTTCTCAGCTTACTTTATACGAATTTGATAGGTTTTCATCCACTACGTTCATACTGGGTAAATCTAGTGAGGCAGAGATTTTCAAAATTATTAAGAGTCTGCATTCAAACGCAGAGGGGATCGACGAGATGACACTTGATATGTTGCTCATGACCCTCCCACAAAGTCTTGGCGTAATCACAGCAATTGTCAATACCTCAATAGCAACGTCAACCTTCCCTGATACGTGGAAAGTAGCAGTGATTCGTCCTATCCCAAAAACGGATAATCCTGTTAATATAAAAGACCTACGTCCGATCAGTATATTGCCTTGTGCATCGAAAATTTTGGAAAAAGTGGTTTACTTACAAGTTTCTAAATACCTTGAGCGTAATAATTTATTGCCAGAAATGCAGTCGGGTTTTAGGGCCGGAAGAGGTACAGTAACTGCGCTTCTGGATGTAACAGATAATATACTGACATCCACGGACAAAAAAATGTGTACAATTTTGGTTTTGTTGGATTTCTCGCGTGCATTTGACAGTATAAATATAGCGCTGCTCCTGTCCAAATTATCGTATTATGGTTTTGATGTCAATACTGTTAGCTGGTTCAATAGCTATTTGAGCAACAGAACCCAGTATGTAGAAGTGACACAGGAAGATGGGAAAAAATGTCACTCCTCCGTTGCAGATGTGACCAGAGGTGTTCCCCAAGGGTCAATATTAGGTCCACTTTTATTTATCTTATATAGTGCTGATATTGTTAAAAGTATTAAAAATTGTAAATTTCACATTTATGCTGATGATTTGCAGGTGTATTTCTCATTCGAGCCAAATGAGTACCAAACAGCGGTTCAGAGGGTTAATGAAGACCTTCAACGAATAGCAGACTGGTCAGATCGTAACTCGTTGGTTCTCAATCCCTGTAAATCAAAGCTTATAATTTTTGGATCTAGAGCTCAATTGAATAAGGTTAACTTTGAATCAGCTAGCGTATGTTTGAAGGGTAATTACCTAGAACGCGTATATGAAACTCGCAATTTAGGGTTATTAATGGACTCGGATTTAAGATTTGAAAAACACATAGCTACGGTGGTACGCAACTGCTTTTACCGATTAAAAATATTGTACAAGATTCGAAAGTATATTAGTCAAGAAGTGCGTATCCGTTTAGTAGAAACTCTGGTTTTATCAAAACTGAATTATGCTGATGTTGTTTACGGACCTAGACTGTTAGTCAGAACGAGCAAGCTGGTCCAGCGGGTCCAGAATGCGTGCGCCCGCTTCTGTTTCAGCATTCCCCCACGAACTCATGTAAC
The DNA here is from genome assembly GCA_920104075.1 of Melanargia galathea. Taxonomy (NCBI): domain Eukaryota; kingdom Metazoa; phylum Arthropoda; class Insecta; order Lepidoptera; family Nymphalidae; genus Melanargia; species Melanargia galathea. Next base: position 11,162,730 of record OV049870.1, read on the forward strand.
GCCATTTTTAAACAGACATGGTCTACTTAAAATGAGGTCGAGGAGAAAAGTACATCTTGCGAGTTTACTTTTCGGAGTTTTCAAGAATGGCACACCTTCTTACATCTACGAGAAATTGGACAGGATATACGAGGGTAGGGATCATTTCAGAGGCGTACGAAAAATTTTAAGTGTTCCACGTCACTGCTCTGCTGCGTTTAGAGGTAGCTTCAAATATGCCGCAACCCGATGTTGGAATAACATTCCTCCGCCGATTCGCGATTCCCGTAGTAAATTCACATTTATAAAAAAATTAAAACAGTTTATTTTAATAAAACAAAAAGAGTATGAAAACATTGCGGTTGATATATCAATTATTTAGTTTAATTTATGTATATAGCCCATAACACTTATATCGTGTACAATATACATCTTATATACATATCTTCACATTTATACATACAGTTATACACACAATACATACCTACGTATATATTTGATGCTTCTTCATGACGTCATTATTACTTTTGTGAATGAATAGTGCTTGCTTGCTGCTAAATTAGTGCACCTACCATGTTCGCTCTCTAATTTTAAAAGATTTAGATCATTTCGTTAGGTTAATTAATTTTATTTAGTTTAGTTATAATTTATATATAGCCGTGACGCCACCCGGGTCACAGCTGAAAATCAGCGCTCTGTTTTGTATGTGTGTCTGCACATACAACGCAGGGCATTATAGCTGAGCTGTACACCCATTCTGGGTGGTGTCACAGACGAATAATGTTACGCTATGTTTGTATATTGTTTGTTTGTGACACCATTGGTGAATAAATATGTTTTCTTTCTTTCTTTCTTCTTTCTATCCTTCTACATCGATGCTAGGCGCGCACTAAGAAATAAATAGGTAGAGGAAGTAGGTATATTAGGAACGAAAAATAATACATAGGTATATTTTAACCCCCGACGCAAAAACGACGGGGTGTTATAAGTTTGACGTGTCTGTGTGCGTGCGTGCGTGCGTGCGTGCGTGCGTGCGTGCGTGTGTGCGTGCGTGCGTGCGTGCGTGCGTGTGTGTGTGTGTGTCTGTGTGTGTGTGTGTGTGTGTGTCTGTGTGTGTGTCTGTGTGTGTGTGTGTGTGTCTGTGTCTGTGTGTGTGTGTGTGTCTGTGTGTGTGTGTCTGTGTGTCTGTGTGTGTGTGTGTGTGTGTGTGTCTGTGTGTGTGTGTGTGTGTGTGTGTGTGTGTGTGTGTGTGTGTGTGTGTGTGTGTGTGTCTGTCTGTCTGTCTGTCTGTCTGTTCCCCTGTGGCGCTCAAACGGGTGGACCGATTTGAATGCGGTTTTTTTTGTTTGAAAGGTGAATTAGTCGAGAGTGTTCTTAGCTGTTTGATGAAAATCGGTCCAAGATGGCCGCCGCTACACAATGGCGGATGATATATTTTTTCACAACTCCCTTGATATGGGTATCAAATGAAAGGGCTTGACTAGTAGAATAGCACTATTGCAAATTCAAGATGGCCGCCGCCACTAAATGGCGAATGTCGGGGGTTTTTTAAATTTTCAATTTAGACTTGTATTAATACCTTTCTTCCATAATGATTCTTCTTTGTCAACGTTAGATGTAGCTGGAGTGGAAGTGGCAGGATCTTGTGTTTCGGATTCTGGTGGTTCTGTCGATGCTTCGTTATCAGTATGATCACTATCACTGTGCCCTTTATCTTTACTCCTCTTCTTTTTCTTTTGTCTCTTTTTGAGTCTCTTCACTTCACGTTTTTTTGATTTGTAATTTAACTTTTCCGAGCATTCTGGGCAAAGTCCTAAGAGAGAGATACTTATGTAGGTATATCTAATTATACTTCCAGCTGCACTTACTCTCTAATCTGATTAATAATGATAATAACTAGCTGATGCCCGTGACTATATGATGTTTAAAAATCCTATAGGATTCATCTCATCAAAGAGCTGGATTTTCATAAATTCCAACTCTTTGATTTTCGGGATAAAAACTTAAAAATTACCGTGTATCTGTTTCCAGGATGCAGGCTATCTCTGCGCCAAATGCATTGCGTGGGATAAGCGTATCTGGGTACTTACTGACCATACAAACCTAATTTAATTAATAGAAATTAACACAGCCTCTGCAAAGTACCTAAGTAAATAAATTTTGGATTCACGTCAAGTCGTCGTCTATCGGTAGTGACTGTATTATATATGCAATAGTGCTATTCGACTTGTCAAGCCCTTTCATTTGATACCCATATTATGGGAGTTGTGAAAAAAATATGTAATCCGCCATTTTGTAGCGGCAGCCATCTTGGACCGATTTTCATCAAACATAGCTAACAACACTCGACTAATTCACCTTTTAAACAAAAAAAAACCGCATTCAAATCGGTCCACCCGTTTGAGCGCCATAGGGGAACAGACAGACAGACACACACACACACAGACACGTGAAACTTATAACACCCCTTCGTTTTTGCGTCGGGGGTTAAATAGCAAATTAGAAATGCTTTCGATTAGCAAAAAAAAAATATCTTAGTGGTACTTACGCAATTTCACAAGTGCATTTTTCTTCTCGTTATCTTCAACATAAGCGAAGTTCACCTCCCAGGACTTGAGCCCTTGGTCGTTGGTGCATCTCTTGGCACCGCATTGGAACTGCCCTTTGCCCATTACCACTTCTTGTTCGACCCTCCATCTTAATGCTACCTTTAAATGTTGGAACATCTTTCTATAAATGCCTCGTTGGTCTAGTGGTTAGCATATTCGACTGCAAATCACGAGGTCCCGGGTCGGGCAAATAATAATTGTTAAGTATTGGGTTTTTCTATCAAGAAATTCTCAGTTGCAGCCCGGAATTGATTGTTGGCGGTGTTTCACCCCCCGTGCCTCGGAGAGCACGGTCGGTCCCGGTTATTATCACTATCATTTAATAATAGTCGTTAAAGCCCTCCGACCCGCATTGGAGCAGCGTGGCGGGTCCAAGCTCATAATCCCTCTCTCCTATGAGAGAGGAGGTCTGTACTCAGCAGTGGGACGTTAAAAGACTGTAGTGGTGGAGTATTTTGCTATACCAGTCAACTGCCAGTCATGCAATATCTGTCTACATCTACCTAGGTAACTATACCTACTTAGTTGAATTTGGTGGAAAAATCTATCACGTGGAATTTTTTTTAAGCTAAAAACATAGTTTATGCCTTCGGTTTCTCTCACAGGGATAACGAAATAAGCTGTAGGTATGTAGATGCAGGTTATTATTTTAGGTATTAGGATTTAGGCATTTACTAGCCCACATGCCGGCGACTTCGTCCATGTTGTTTTAGAGGTATAAAAAAAACCCGAGGGAACTCTTTGATTTCCCGGGATAAGATGTTTCTTATCCAGTAGATACATAGACTGCTGTCTATGTCCATCCATATGCAAGCTATCTCTGTAAAAATTTTCTAATGTTTTCACACAAACAACAAAAAAATTAAGATCGGTTCAGCGATTAAACTCAAAATGTACCTATTAATTAACAGATATAGGTAGTCCTATTAATTGTCACTAATATCAAGAGTTTTAATTAAGTATTTTTGCCGCAGGAACCCTAAATATTTCCAATAGGAAAAGTAGCCTAGATCACTGGTGAAAGTCTCGTCGTAATCGGTTCAGCCGTTCCGAAGATTAATACCAATTAATTTTTATATCTAGGTACTTATAACTTAGCTATGGTATGCGTTATATTTAAATTAATGAGAATATATTAAAATTGTGACAAGAAATCGGCTGTTTTTCATCTTCGGCTATATGCCCGAACAATATCTACCAGTATAATAATATTAGACCACATAGTTGCCGAAAAAGTTTATACATATTATTTTCTTATTTTATAGACTAAAACCTAGTTCAACAGTTCACTTAATACAGCCTATTAATCTTCGCGCAGTCGGTTAAAACAGGGAGTGGCGTGGCAGATGTGCGATACGACTGCCGAGCCGCGGTAGGTACGGCTGCGCTATATTTAGCCTACAAAAAGGCAGTAAGGCTATTGTTGCTCTCCCCGATGCAACACACAAAGGAAGGTCTCTGGGGCAAAAAAGGCAATTGAATTTCACAGGGGACCGTCCCCATCCCATCACCGACGCCTAGGGGAGAGCAGAGCACACGAATTATCTCCGGTGTTGCCTTATGAGCCGTTAGAATAATTATGTAAATACAGCTGATGCGTTTTCAAAAGATTCACATAAAACGAAGGTAGTACCTACATAACTTTACATTTTAATATGAGAGGCAAGCAACAAATGCCAAAATCGGTAGGTGGTACTGACACCTTCCAATCTACAAAACCTACTCTAATATAAGTAGTTATAAACATAAACCTACCTAACCAAGAATAATTCCTCTCGATATTAGGGTGATGATGGTCATCACATTGATTTCTTCTTTCGCTAGTGGTAAATAGCCACCCACTACAAATATAGCAGAGGCATGGATTACCTATATACCTATGATGTCTTGCATATACCTACTACCCACGAAGCATTTTCAAGAGTAGAAAATACAAAGGCACTTACTTTGTTCTCTTTATATCGGCTGAGTTCACAAATACAGTACTCTTTGAAGAGTTTATCGTAATATTTTTTAGCCAGTTGCTTTTCCCACGTATCCGCGACCTCGTCGTCTTCCCACAAGAACTTGTGGTTTTCCCTGATAACGTCAAGATCGGTTCGATCTCTAGAGGTGTCCCGTTTTAGTGCCGCGGTAGAACCTTTGGCATTTAAACTATAAACATTAACTAGGTACTTATGTAACTCATACGGATTAAGATTACGCAACCTTGCCGACATCGCGCAACCTAGAACAAAGGGAAAATGAAATTGATATATAATACTTACTCCATAATAAATAAAACATAATTTGCAACAAACAACTCTTTAATAAAATCGACAATTATTACATTTTCTATAAAACAGTTTAATCAATAAAACTGATCTTATTCATGCCTACTATGTAATTGTCATGATGAGTTTATAACAAGGTGCATTTTTGATAAATATTTAAACTTGCTGTTAAGGCATCAATAAATAAAAATGTTACATTTGTGCATGAGTTATAATATCTACTCTGAATATTATTGTCAGTCTTGTAGATTTTTGTGTATTCTTTCATTTGGCTCAATCTAAACCCTTAATTCTATGAACAAATTCATGCAACTAAAATTCTAATTATTAAATATAATAAATATATTAAAATGTAATTATTGCCTTATGCTAAATATAAAAATGTCAATATAAATTACAAAATGGTATTGACTACCAATAAAATAGTATAGTATAAGTGGCACAATTGAAAACTAAATAGCTTTGGTTTGATAGCCAATTTTATATCTTTGGAATAAGTTATGAAGAGTGCAACAAATATATTATCTGAAATAATTGACTTTGTCATCACTTTACAGATATATATTATGTACATATATATATAGTAATTGACTTTGAATATTTAAATATATCTTCACTGTATAACACTTGTGATGTATGTTCCAACTATCTTCTCAATTAAGCTATATAATATACTTAACTAGACTTATCTAATTGTTCAAGATGGCTAAACTAAATTATGATTCTGAGACCATTATAACAGGAAATTATTTGAACAGTGCCTCAATAAAATGCTAAATTATGATGTAAGTATAAAAATATGTTATCATTATTGACTATAAACCCAATTTGGTATGTCTAGTAATTTTCATTACTACAAATTTTCTAACATCTAAGATATATTTGGTTTTGAATTCACTTAATAGTAAAATAGAATAGGCACATAAGACAACATTATTGCTTTGGTTACAGCACAGTTCAATAAGAATCACTTTGAATACTTATCTAAAATTTGGCAAAGCTTATTATTTTACAACCTGGTATACAAGAGTTACCTTTTCAGTAAAGGTTTACAAAAATATATTATTTATTAAAGCTCTCAAGTGAAGCAGGAACAATATTAGCTTTGTGACAATTTCATTCTGATCTACAGAAGGCCTCAATTTCAAGATGCTATTAATTCTTTTTATCTTATACAAACACTACAGTGTAGCTATCATAGAATAATTGGACATTTGACCCATATCATTATAAATATCACTTTATCATATCTAAAAAGGCAACTTTGGATCAAGATATGTGTGACAATATATTAAAGCACCTGTAAAGGCATATTTCAAAATACAATTTCCCCAAACATGCATTTTAAACTGCACAATAATAATATAAAAACCTTATTCAAAAGCAACTACAGCAGCACACAGAGTGTATACCCACTCACACACATTATAATGACTAAGCTATAAACTAGACTGAAATTTTCAATTTGGTATAAAACAATGTAAATTTAATTAACAATTATAGTTATGACTAAAATTTTTGGCAATCAGAGAATTAGAAACAAGACATTATGTAAAAAGCATCACACACATACTACACAAAATATATTTTCACATTATCAATATTCCAATTCAAAAATAATTGTAATCATTTAATCGAACCAATGTTTATGAGTGTGATGCTTTTCACAAATGTTCAGACTATGTCCGAGTTATCCGTGTGTTTTCTCATGTTTCTTCATATTGTCAGACCGAGTGAAGGCTTTGTCACATACGCCACAATAGTATGACTTTTGCTTTGTATGCACGGTCATGTGCCGGGACAGTTCACTCTTAGTTACAAATTTCTTTTCACAAACCGTGCATGCATGTTTACGAACGTTGAGATGGAACTTCATGTGTATCGACAACGAACTCGACTGTGAGAAGGCTTTGTGACATAGCTCACACACAAAAGGCCTTTCTCCCGTATGCTTCCGTAAATGGTTCATAAATCCTGTTTTCGTGTAATCCTTCTGACATAGATGACAAAAACTTGATTTGGAGTCTAGCATCCCAGGGAAATGGCTGTTTATATGTTTCCTGAGCTCCCAGTAGCTGGGGAACTTCTCTGCGCAGACATGACAGGGATACTTCTTCTCTTCGGTGGGCTTGGCGATGCACTGATGTGAAGTCAGCAACTGTTCACTGGTAAACATTTGGTTACACTGGCTACAAGTATGACTAGCCTCTGAGTCTGTAGATAAGGTCACCTCTAAATAATTCTCAATAGACATAACATTTCCATTGGAGCTATCACCGTCCTCGTTGTTCGTAGGAGGCGCTTGATCCGTGTCAGTTTTATCTTTGGTATCCATTTTAACTAAAAAGTCTCTGTAGTGTAATAATTCTTTTCCAGTGTTGTTGTTATCGGGCTCCACGAGTCGCAGCACGGGCGATTCGCTCTGTTCTCGGTCCGGACTCGTCTTCTCGTTATCGGAGTGTTCTGGTTTCGAGGATACGTTGTTGTCAGATTCCCAGCCATTTTCGACGATTTCCACATCGGAATCCGAATCCTCAGCACTCGAAACCGAATTATTTACTAAGTGGAAGCCGATATCGTCAAAACGCAACACGTTAGGTGGGAGTTTAACCCCCACAATAGCTTGAATCGCCTGCCATGAAAGCTCCTGGGGGTTGTTCTGCATATTAAATCGCACTACTCTAACCTACAAACGAGTTTTAGGATATTACAAGGAGAAATCATTTTACGCTAAACATCGTAATATAAAAATACTGTTTTACCTGTTAGGTGCACGATTTTGGAAATAAATAAGCAGATGACACTTTTGTTCTACATCTAAAAATATTATGCTACTGCACTTCACTGCTGGATGCGTCTTTGTCATTGAATTTGAAATTGAATTGAAAACTCAAATAATCGTAAAGCGCTTTCAGCTGTGGCTTTCGCCTTTCAGCGCTTTACTTTGATTTGGTGACAAGATTTTTTTAAAACGACGGACGTTCAATAAACTAATACACTATGTATTTATGTATTTAAAGCCGATTCTGTTTTTAAAAGCTATATTGTGATTATTGATTAGGCTACATATAGTTTAACTAAAAACATTAACTAGGAAGCTATTTACCGAAATAAGTCGTTAGCTTATTTGAATAATAAGTGAATAATCTTAATTTATGTAAACACAACTAATTAATTGTGTACCTAATGTATTCATAAAGCAGCTAAACATTTTATAATTTCAGGTAAACAAACAAGAAAATGACATCTCATTATAAAGAATATAATTAATATACTTATACAAAAGAGCTTATTTCTTCCTGAACTAATTAGGATGCTGATTGATTTAGTAGGTTCGTTAGCGACATAGTTAGCGACCATACTTTTTCTAATTATTAGTTAGGTTACTTTTTAGGATGCTAACTTGCTAAATGCGATTACACTTTTCTGAATTTAGTAACATTCAGTCACTAAATTCAGAACCATTAACACTAACATTAACATTACACAATACATTAGACCACTAAATTGGAAGGTGTAATAAGCTCTTTACCTATAAAAATAGTATCGTGACCTCTCGTTAGAGAGTATGTATGTTCTGTGATCGTGACTGACTGATAGACGATACAGTAGTAACACACAGCCTACATACTTGGACCTAGAGGTTTGAACTATGGATATTCGTTGAGTAGGTACCAAGTAGAAGAGATGCACTAAAAGGTATTTTAATCTTATCCCTGAAAGGAATTGAAAAAAATTAAATTCAAGCAGATGAACTCGCCGTCTTCTAACATTAAACTTATAGTAATGATTTTTAGGTATGATAATGTTTCTGGGTGGTTATATCTGATGCCAACCAATTATTGCGAATCTTGCTGACCGTTGTGACTTGTCGACGTGTTTTTATTTTTTCAACCTAGTGATGATTTTTTTGTTGGCGACAAAAATATACATAATATTATTATGATGACCAGATCATTACATTGCAGATTTGTCTTCCCAACTAAATATTAATATTACAATACATAATAATTATAAGTAATTATTTCCCGATAATCTGACTGATTAAGCTAAAATCTAGATTAGCTACACACTGATGTTATAGGTACATGAAAAAACATACTTTCCACGTTTCAAAGTTAAAATGACCACCCTACAACATGTTCAGCACTCTATCAGAATTTTGAAACTAGGATTATTTATCTGTGTTTATATGATAGCATAGAGATAATAATAATAAATAGAGTTGGCATAATGTCCTATAGAAATTAGTGGATCGGAAAATAGCTCAAGCTTATCAAAATTTTCATAAGTGTGAAAGAGACAACATTACATTTTTGACATAATAATAAAACAGTTTGCGGCAGACTCGTGACTTAAGATGGCCTCCCTAAAATGTATACATGAACACTCACACACGCACAACTTGAGACATCACAATGAACACGCACCATTTTATGTCTTCGGATTGTGCGTGCGTGAGTGTATTTTTGGCACGTTTTTAAGGTAGGTATGCCAACTCTATTTATTATTATTATCTCTATGTATGACAGTCAGTGCGTCGACGGCGTCGACCATAGAGATAATAAAAATAAATAGAGTTGGCATAATGTCCTATAGAAATTAGTGGATCGGAAAATAGCTCAAGCTTATCAAAATTTTCATAAGTGTGAAAGAGACAACATTACATTTTTGACATAATAATAAAACATGTAGGTGTGTGGGCTTTGAAATTAGAGTCCAGCGTTGAGTAAAGTTGTTTAATGGGTCACTTTGTCACAAAAATACGAGAGTGCGGGAACGCGGGGCACCGCGCAAGCGACGTGCAACCGCTAGCGAAGCAGAAAATTGACTAACTCCCTCGCTGGCGCGGCGTTTATATTACGCCAGCGTATGAGTGTGAGGTCCAAAGACCGTTAAAACACTAATGCGCTCTCGCATGGGTGTGAGAGCAACAGTTGCCACTACAAATATACTTCACGAAGTCGGACCTCGAGAATTGTAAGGCTTAGTACATGCATGCGGCTTAAAGGCAGTTACTCATCACGCTATAAACAGTTTGCGGCAGACTCGTGACTTAAGGTGGCCTCCCTAAAATGTATACATGAACACTCACACACGCACAACTTGAGACATCACAATGAACACGCGCCATTTTATGTCTTCGGATTGTGCGTGTGTGAGTGTATTTTTGGCACGTTTTTAAGGTAGGTATGCCAACTCTATTTATTATTATTATCTCTATGGCGTCGACCGACGAAGTTATCTACTATTAATTTCTCAATGGTTAAAGATCGCCGTATCGCATTTAAAAAAAAGTTTTTCAAATTAGACACCTACCTATTTTGCATCTATTTTGTTAAAAAACACCCGCAGTTGAAAAGACACCTTAATTTAAAATGCTTTAATAAGTAAAATGTTGTGATAGAATGCTTTTATTTATTTTTTGTAGAATTCGTTTACCAAGAAAGGTCAAAACTTATTCTTCATTTTCTGCTGTTGATTACATAATTTTTTTTCATTTTTTCTGTTCATTTCCATTTTAGCAGCAACTCGCAAATCGTGAACTTTAAAACGTTTCGAAAGTTACCCGCAAGAAGCGTCCTAGACATATATATCAACCACAGACTACCAAAAAAAGAAAAGACTATCACTGACCAAGAAGGTATATCACTGGAACTTGCGCCTTAAATATTGTAAAGAAGACAAGGTTATTCACCTGAGCTATTTTTTCTCCCTAGTTTTTCCTAGAAAGATATAACCTATGGAATTTGCGCTCTAAAACTCAAGAACGTTAGAAAAATAATGATATTGTATTCTCTCTTCTACAGTTTTAAGTTCTTCAGTATTCTAAATAGACACCGTAGACTGCGCCTAAAACATTGTAGTGAAGTGAAGATCATTCACCTGGGCTATTTTTTTCCTTTTTTTTCTATACCTCACACACTCTATTTAAGTAGGTGAGAACGAGACAAAGCAACTCCAGACCTGTTCAAGTGTTCAAGGCCAAATTTCTTTATTTCAACGTTTTGTTTGGAACGCAAATTCCATGGGTTATATCTTTCTAGGAAAAACTAGTGAGAAAAAATAGCTCAGGTGAATAACCTTGCCTTACAATATTTAAGGCACAAAATCCAGTGGTATACAGAATTATTATAACCTTCTTGGTCAGTGATGGTCTTTTTTTTGTGGTTGACTTTGATGATAATTTTGTACCTTTACTCTTTGTTTTGGATTTATTTTCGTGGTCTGTGGTTTTAGAAGTCAAGGTGAGTCAAGTTATTGGTGGTTATTGGTCTGTGGAGTGTGGAGTCAAGTCTTCGAAGTTTTGGAGGGAGTAGAATGGAGTAGAAAATCAAAATACCTACATATTTTAAGTGAAAAATAAAGTATTTAAAATGTACTCTGTGTGTGACAATAGTATGATTAAAAAAATAATAAGCTTTAAAGTTTAAATTATTAGTGGTTTACGATATAGGTATTGAGCATGAGCATATTTGTGGATTAAAAAGTTTACCAATACTACCAAGAGTTCACCTTGTTTCAAACATATTTTGGTTTTAAAATAAAACTAAAATTATTTTTTACTGATTCATAATGATCTCGTTACAATCGTTGGAAGAAGAAATTAAATCAAATAATAATTTTACTAAATTTACAGTTAATTCTGAAGTACCAGATATTTGTAAATCTGAACCATGTATGCTTGGAGTCGATGAGGCTGGTCGTGGTCCTGTACTAGGTGAGGATTTTGGCACTGTTATCAGATATTTCATTATTAGTAGATTTTTGCATTCAAACTATTATTATTATTACTTTGAATTAGAAATTAGAAATTCAGAACATTTTGTTAGCATTTAGAAGCATTATTTAAACTGAATGTTTAAGATCTGTATAATAATGAGTTTCATATTTGGGTTTGCAATAACTGGTCATTGCAGGCTCAGGAACACTTGTTTAATATGAACTGATGTTAAACCACAGTGTACAGATTCTACCAAGACTTCAATGCAGAAGTGACTTCAATGCATATTCTCTGTGACAGTTCACTGTTCAGCCTTGATAAGTGTTGCTGTAAGGACTTTGAATAACTCCTTGTGACCTTAAGGCACTTGCAATTCAGGCCATAGCAACATTTTTTAATGAATATTGTTTTAATAAAAAGCATTAATTAAAAGCTTTCACTAGGACAAGTTATGCACTGGGAGAGTCACAAGATTTCTTAGGCTGTATTTAGCCTGTACTTAGACCCATTTTTTTTGTTTTGTTATTCAGGTCCAATGGTGTATGGTGTTGCATATTGTCCTTTAGGCCAAAGTGATTTATTGAAATCTCTTGGGTGTGCTGATTCAAAAGCTTTAACAGAAGACAAGCGTGATGAGATTTTATTGAAAATGCTTACAGATGAAAATTCATGCAATAATTTAGGATGGATTGCAGAAGTTATTTCACCCAATTATATCTCTAATTCTATGTATAGAAGGGCTAAACATTCTTTGAATGAGGTACTTTTTATTTTAAATTTTACCTCCATCACAATACATTTACAACTCTTGTATATTATGATAACAAGTAGTAATTAAAAGCATATGTTACAAAATGGTATTTTACCTTAAAACACCTTTTTTTTCCTTAAAATATTATTTTGATTCTCTGTACCAACTACATTTCTTTGATGAAATTATCCTTTCTGAATGTAAATCACATCTTATTAAATTTGTGAAAGCATTTCTTCTCAGCTTTGCACAATTAGCAGAGAAATATTTAATTTCTAGATTATTATTGAATTAAAAAATAACTTTCATGTCTGATTTTTAAATTACAGGTGTCAATGAATTCGGCTATAGATCTAATCAAAAATGTAATAGAGCAAGGAGCTAATATCACAGAGGTCTATGTAGATACTGTGGGACCACCCGAGAAGTACCAGGCAAAGCTGAGTGCTATATTTCCTGATATCAAAATTACTGTGAGTTTATATTGTACAATAATAAGGAAATAATAATTAGTAATGCAGTATGGCCCCACCTATAGGATATGTAATAAAGAATCTGTCACCGCAGTACAAAGAGCCATAGGGAAGAGAAGAAGAAGTAGAAATCTATCTATGTCACATAATGGTGCATGTCAGATAATGCTGCATTCTTGACCAGAATATTTATTGTGGTCAAGAATCTATATTAAATTATTTTTAGTCATTAGAGTTAATTCTGCATTTGATTCTAGGTCTTATGAAATCCAAAGACCAGAACAAATTGTAATCACACTGATCCATACAGTCTGGTCTATTTTACCTCTACATTGTTTTTGTGAAGCGTAAAGCCAGAAGCGCTTCATGCTTGCATCCAAAAATTACCCAGGCCCAGGTCTGGATCTAAGTGTAAACAAGTAAACTCTTAATTTGAATAATTCTAAGTTTGAACCTTATCTATTCACCTTAGTTTCAGCTGAAGATTTTTGTTTTTGAAGATTGAATATTGTATTATAGGTAGCGAAGAAAGCTGACTCAATCTATCCCATAGTGTCAGCAGCCAGTATAGTGGCCAAGGTGACCAGGGACCACGCGCTCCAAGTGTGGCAGTTCCAGGAAGGCCTGCAGATGGATCACACTGGCTTTGGCAGCGGATATCCAGGAGGTATGCTTTTAAAATACAATACTTTAAGGCCTAATTCGTACGAGCGTAAAAAAGCGTTGCGTTAAAACCCGGCGTTGGCGCTTTTTTAACGCTCGTCTGATAATAGTAAGAAGTTTCGTATGGTCTATTTAACGCCCAACGCTGAGCGCTGAAAATAGAACACTGCGCGATAAAAATGCGTCGCGTTAAAAAAATGCTGACGTGTGAACATATACTTGGAAATACATTTGTTCCATTTGGACGCTTTTTTTACGTCCGTTAAAAAAACTCTCGTGTGAATTAGGTCTAACTCAATAAAGGAGTGACTTTGAAGGAATTTTCCTAATACATTTAAAGGTGTATAAAATTATTTTTTAAATAATTACAAAATCAGTGAGATTGCCTCAACCCGTTGCCACTATGACAAACCCCATTGCCACTATGACGGACCCCTTTGCCTATTAATAGAACAAGTTAGGTAGACGGTACAATTTGGCGGCCTTAGCGCTAATTCGTTACACAACGATCTCTTTCTTCCAGGCAATCAATGTCTTTCCACCTCCTTTGATAAAAATCCTTAACGTCCATGGCCAAGCCCAAAATGAAAAATGAAATTAAATGAAAATAACCATATTCATAGCGGATATGAGCAAAGTGAATCTTTATGGTGTAAGACTTCAGTACACCTGCATAGTTTGAAATTTTCAGATCCGCTAACAAAGAAATTTATACGAGAACAAATCGACCACGTGTTCGGGTACCCCTCGCTCGTCAGATTCAGTTGGTCGACAGCTGAACTCGTGCTGCAAGAAAAAGCCGCCAAGTGCACCTTCGAAGAAGTTGAGGAAGATGGGAAGAAGAAACCGAGCACCAGGTCCATAAGCATGTTCTTTTCACCCAAAAAAGAGAAGAAAAGGAGACGGCACAAGTTTTTTGAAGAAAGATATTTAACCGTGGACAATGCTTTTGAATAGGATCTTAAAAATGTGACGATATTTCATTAAATGGGAATGAATTATAATTAAGATGGAAGATTTGACGCAAATTTTTTAGAAAAAAAATAATATTTTGAATAAAAGATAAGACATTTTTAATGTTAGGAACATATTTTTATATTATTTTGATAATAATATTATTAAGAAATGAATAAATTCCTTAATTTAGTATTTTTTTGAAATTTTCATTTGATACATTCATTTATAATCTAAGATCAAATAAACGAAGATTTTGATCATAATTCATAATGTAAATTTTTAAATACTGCCTCACTTCACAACCTTTGAATATGTTTGCTCAGAAAGATTTTTTTTTTTTAATTTTATATTTTGTTGTTGTGTACATAAAATAATTATCAAAATCGACCAACTAGGCATATCTACCCTATAGGATGAAGTAGTGAAATTAAAACAATTTATGAACTTGCAAATTTGACGTAATGCAGGAATGCTTAAACTTACAATGTCCATTAGCTCACGAGTGAAAATGCATTGAGCAGTAGAAATCAGCCTTCAAATGCAATGTATGCTGAAGTCGTCTCTTACTGTACAATATACATAAATTCATTTTGGTACATTTCCAACTCGCATTTTTTTGTTACGAAATCCTTTTTAATTTTGGCTTCAATTCGTTGTCCTAAAAGATTTTGGTGTTTGGTGAAAGCCCTTTCTTTTATTTTTCCGTAGCTTTCACCATCATTTTAATTTAAAGTCAACCTAATGAGTAAAGTTAGTGTAATGAATATTAATGTAATTAATTGGAATTTAGACTATCACACGGAAAAATCAGTAAGTTTACAAAACTGACGCTATAACTTACCGCGTTGGCTCATAATACAAATTTGCTAGTGGCTAAACTATTGTGAACTATTTTTCGAAAAGTTATTCCGTATGATGCCACGAAATATGTGCCAATGCACATATTATAATATTTATCTTGATAATATTTCTATGTAGGGTACCAATGCGATTTGAAAACGGATTTTATTTTAATTACCTCGTGAGCCGACACTTTTAATTTTAATTTTTCTGCTCATATTTTGTTTTTATTGCACGCACGTCTTTTCTATCCTTGAAAACAAAAAAATGGTGATAACGTAGGTACCTAATCAAAAATCTGTATGGTGCAAGGTTACTGCAACAAGATTCGCTAGGAAACTTTCACAAACAAATTGCGGTCTATTAAAGACTCCTTTATGCGATGAAAGGCTGTAAGTCATACGTTCATCCAAGAAGGTTAGCGTCAGCATTAGCATGCGCGGGACGCCGCGCCGCCTACTTACAATGAGCAATGCGGAACACCGGGGTCACTCGGAGAATTTAATTGTGTTCCATTATCATATTGAGCCTCCTTTACGGTAACTCAAAAGTGAAAACTGAATGGGAGCCGACGTCGCTCGTCATTCGTCAGCCGAGACCGGCGGAGACAACTTCCTCGGCGCGGGAGCTCGAGGATAACGAAATGGATCTTCAGCGGTGCTGTGTCGCGGTGTTGACTCTCGCCGCGTGCGCTGCGGCCATCGTCGGCCCGGCGGGCAACAGTTCCAAAGTTACGATCGTGACGAGGGCCGATACTTACCTCGACGCGTACTCCAAATCTCGAATAGACGCCGAAAACGCGAAGGAGAGCGTCGTAATAATAACTGCAAAGGACGGAGAGAAGAAGATCTCAAATCGCGATGACAGCTACAACACTGGATATGATTACACCCCGTCGTCATATTCGGGCAGCGACAGTTACAGTGCTCCCGGATCCTCGAGCTATTCCGGCTCGTCGAACGGCTACTCACCGCCGACCAGTTACGGCCCGCCAGTGAAATTCGAACCGGACGTGACGTACAATGCTCCGCCGAACACGTACGGGCCACCTTCCTCGAGTTACGGCCCACCTTCCTCCAGCTATGGACCGCCTTCTCCGAGCTACGGCCCACCTTCCCCGAGCTATGGACCGCCCTCTCATTCATACGGGCCACCGGCTCCGGTTTACGGGCCGCCTGTCCACAAACCGTTGCCTCCTGTTTACGGGCCGCCGGTAAAGCCGTTCTACGGAGTTCCCTACACGGCCCCTGGTCTTGGATTTCTGGATAAATTGTCGCTGAAATTAGACATCCTGACGATCGCGAAGCTGTTGCTGAAGCTGCTCATATTCAAGAAGATCGTAACGATGATCGCGGTGGTGTGCATGCTGCTCGTTATTCCTAAGCTCATCTCGTTCAAGAAAGATAAAAATGGCGGTGAACCTGAAGAGGATGAACGGAAGTTCGGCGCCAGAAATGGTAAGTTTTCGCTATTTTTCTGTACTTTTTTACTAGATATACTTACTAGATAATACAGAACCTCCTTTTTTTGAAGTCGGTTAAAAATAAATAGGTACCTAACATACCTACGTGAGGATTGAGAATCTCTTCGTTTGTTTGGAGTCGCTATAAGATGTTTCGCTAAAGAAAGTGAAAATGTCATAATGGGGTACTAGAGATAGTGTAACTATCTAAATGTTGTTTTTACGTGTGTCACAAGAATTTATAAACAGTCAAAAGTACTTTAGTGGGTATTTCACAAAAATGTTGTAATATACTTACAATCTACATATATAATGTTCAAGCATTTCAAATGTTGGTAAATCTACAGATCTTATCTATCGGATGTAATGTGCAATCTTGATAGGGTTTGCTATGCATTTTCGAAACAAATTAATGAACAACGGTTTTCAGGGAACAAAAATTTCTCTGTACCTACCTCATTCCATCACATATTTTTGATATCAAAAAGGTCGAATTATAATAGTAATAAATAGGTTAAGGTGCCTACCTAACTATTATAGGTACGTACAGGATAGTTTCCTCTTGTTTGTTGGTTTGTCTGTAACAATTATTTTAATAATACAATAAGATATTTAGGGCCTGCCCTGCACCTTCTGATAATAATTGTCGGATAGCTTGAACGTAAATTTTGTCACTTTCTTACTTTACGTCAAGTGACAAAGACAAAAGTTGTGAATAAGCTATCCGACACTTATCAGAAGGTGGTGAAACAGGCCCTCAGATTTGTAATTTTATCCATAATTCCTTTATATCCATA
The DNA here is from genome assembly GCA_920104075.1 of Melanargia galathea. Taxonomy (NCBI): domain Eukaryota; kingdom Metazoa; phylum Arthropoda; class Insecta; order Lepidoptera; family Nymphalidae; genus Melanargia; species Melanargia galathea. The sequence goes on from OV049870.1 coordinate 11,180,258, forward strand.
ACTAGCGGACCCGGCAGACGTCGTCCTGCCCGCTATTAGCGCCAGCTACCGGGTCCAATTTTTCTACTTATAAACCTTCATCTTGAATCACTCTATCTATTAAAAAAAACCGCATGAAAATCCGTTGCGTAGTTTTAAAGATTTAAGCATACATAGGGACATAGGGATATAGGGACAGAGAAAGCGACTTTGTTTTATACTATGTAGTGATATCACATTTGTAGTGGTGGAGTTGACATCAGCACAGCAGTTGCTGGAGCGCGCGATACAGGTGTACGGTCGGCAGACACGCAACTGCGGGGTCACGTGCCGCGTGCGCAGGGTGCTGGACGACATCTACGACTTCGAACCCTATTTCAGGTACGATAAGCTTCAATTTCGTATGTCTACGAATGCCATGTGGCCTTTGTTATGACTTTAAACATTAAACAATTGATCTTGTACGCAATCGGTGCACGTTTGTTAATCTTGTAGCCAGTCATAAATGGCATTTAATGTTCTTATTTTTAACCCCCGACGCAAAAACGACGGGGTGTTATAAGTTTGACGTGTCTGTGTGTGTGTGTGTGTGTGTGTGTGTGTGTGTGTGTGTGTGTGTGTGTATCTGTCTGTTCCCCTGTGGCGCTCAAACGGGTGGACCGATTTGAATGCGGTTTTTTTTGTTTGAAAGGTGAATTAGTCGAGAGTGTTGTTAGCTATGTTTGATGAAAATCGATCAAAGATGGATCGCCGCTACAAAATGGCGGATTACATATTTTATCACAACTATGGGTATCAAATGAAAGGGCTTGAGTAGTAGAATAGCACTATTGCAAATCCAAGATGGCCGCCGCAACAAAATGGCGATTGTCGGGGGTTTTTTTTAATTTTCAATTTATACTTGTTTGACGTGATAACGTCTTATAAATCGATTGACGCCGGCTACACGCACGAAAAAGCGTGATTCATTGTCACGAACCGCGTGCAAGCGAGAGCGCGGACCAAGCGATAGAGAAGGCACGATCGGTCTAAGCGTTCGGCTTATGACGCATCTATCTCTCTTTGTTTCCTTATGTCTTTATCATGTAAAATTATCGTCCGTAAAACGACTTTACAGACAACCAATTTTTAATTCATATACAAGTTAGCCCTTGACTGCAATCTCATCTGATGGTATGTTTCAATGCAGTTTAAAATGAAGCGTATTGTCTTGAAAGGGGTGTGGCAGTTTTTGTGAAATTCATACACCTCATCGGTTTCTACATGGCATCGTGCCGGAACTCTAAACGTGGCCGCACGTCTTTGCCAGTAGAGTGATAACAAGCCACAACCGAACCCTCCCACTAGACAACTTTGAATAAACCAAATCGCCCCTGCCGGGAACCGAATCCGGGACCTCCCGCTTATCTATAAGACCAAAAGGCTCATCACTCTGCCAGGGAAACTTCATAATTCTTATGTAGGTATAGGTTCTTTCAAATTGTAGCGCATTTTGGTTGTGCCTGGGTCACGCGTCATCGAAATGTCAAATCAATACAAATTCACAACGAGCTACATTCAATGTCGGTTTTCATCTATGCATGATCAACCCATTGCCGGCTCACTACAGAGCAGGGGTCTCCTCTCAGAGTGAGAAGGGTTTTGGCCATAGTCTACCACGCTGGCCAAGCGGATTGGCAGACTTCACACACCTTTGAGAACGTTATGGAGAACTCTCAGGCATGCAGGTTTCCTCACGATGTTTTCCTTCACCGTTAAAGCAAGTGATATTTAAATACTTAAAACGCACATAACTCCGAAAAGTTAGAGGTGCGTGCCCGGGATCGAACCCACGACCTCCGATTAGAAGTCGGTCGACCTAACCACTAGGCTATCACAACTTTCATCTATACCGTCACTTTGTTACAAAAGTTAAGCTGTTTTAATGGTGATTACAATTTTTTTCAGAACGGGACCGTCAGCACCAAAGGAGGTTCATTGAATACGCGAAGTCGGGCGAGTTTGTGCCATTTTTAAGCATTTACTTAAGTTTACATTACGAAGTCACTATTTAATTAAACTATTTATTTTATTTATTTAGTGTAAATAATTTATTTAATTAATAAACAATAAGATTTTTTCAGATTTTTACTTAACATTTTACGCTACGCCACGCAAATTTTTTTTTATTAACAGAAACGTTACATATTCATGTAGTTAAGATAAATGAATATGTAACTCAAAAATCGTTTAAATTGCATCATCCGGTGATCAATGTCATCCCTAGGGCACACGAGTAGTAAATCTACAGAGAGGAAGCTTCCACAAGCGGCCCGCTGTAGGTATACTCACACAAACACACTCACCAACGGTTCACGGACGCGCGCTCGTTCCACTAACCGGTACAGTTGGTGACAAACGTGCGCATATGTGTGAGTGTACCTACAGCGGGCCGCTTGTAGAAGCTTCCCCTCTGTAGGTACTCTGTGCCTAGGGGCCCAACCCGAACGAACGTGTCTTGGACTCATGAGTTTTGTGAGAAGTCAGTGCGAATGGAACTTAATAATATACCTACCGACCTAACTAGTTTTAAGTGCCTTTCATTATTATAGTGGACCCGGCAGACTTCGTCCTGCCCGGTGACATACCGACATCGGCACCTACTGATACCCGGTAGGTTACCTGTACTTACCCGGTAATTGCGTTTCCAGACCATCCAGGAACCCATTGAAATATACACACAAAATTTCATACAAATCGGTCCAGCCGTTTAGGGAGAGGAGTTAGGTGACAAACATACGTACCGAAGAATTATAGTATAGGTACGGGTGAAAGAGTTTACCGTATCGACGTCTTGAACATTTTGTATGGGAAAATGTTTTTACTCTTATTTTATTTTTTCGTCAATTTTCTAATGTTTTTAATAGTTATTATGCTATTCTAGACGGAGACAAATACAACAAATTACCTTGAAAACCTTGAAAATCGCTCCAGCCATTCTCGAGTTATAAGTGTTCGAATTAACACGACTTTTTGTTTTATATAATAAAAAAATATAGATTTTTTTCCTATTTAGTTTTTCTTTTTCTGATTTTGTTTCACTTAATTAAATGCTAAGTGCTCCTTGTAAATTAATGAGCACGGTGAGCATGCCATTTACATAAATAAATCCTTAGCAAATTGTAGTAAAGGCAAACCTCGGAAAATTATTCGGGGGAAACGAATAAAAGAACATCCAGATCCGAGCCGATTTAGAAAGGTTTCCTTTATAAGATTAGGCTAATTGTTCATTTATGTACTTTATGTGAAAATAAATAAGTTTATCTACTCTCATATCATAAAATTCCGAATATGAAATCAAAATGTGTCATATATTGGACTACTTTATTCACATACATCTATAATATTTAAAAAAAAATTAAAAAAGTTCATTATAACACTACTTTGTTAGGAAATTATTGCAAAACAATGTTAAAAAATAATTTTTTCTACATTATAGTACAGGCACTGGGTTCTGGTATTTTTGAGCCATGCCGGGTGTTTATTATTATTATTATTATTTAATACTTTATTGTACACCAAAAAAAACATAAATTAAACAAAAGAAACATTTTAAAAGAAATAGGTACAATAGTTAGTTTACAATAGTTAGTTAGTTTAATTTTGTTACTTACAATGATTATCCCGCTATCAAAGTTACCCTATTACTACTACTGCGAAAGTGTGGCGGTAGCAAGATGCGGCCAGAGGACAGAGTGTAGTGCTACCATAATTGACCATAGACGCACTGCACGCACCGCACATTCGAAATTGACAATTGAATTTTGGCGCCTATTATTTAAATTTTTAATTTATTATTTATTTACTATTCAGTTTTTGTAACTCAAAATTTTTCAAGTGATTTTTGTTGCGCGGAAAAATGTCTAGCAGTGATACTGAAGAGAATTTAACTCCACCAGACATTCTGGAAATAGCATCGGGAATGACAAATAATCTTTTGCCAGCAAAATCAAAGAAAATTTACGATAAATGTTACCAAGATTTTATGAGTTGGAAAATTTTGAAAAAAACCACTTCATTTTCAGAAAATGTAATGCTAGCATATTTCCAAGAATTATCAAATACATTTAAGTCTTTGTCCTTATGGGCTAAATACTCAATGCTCAAAAGTATATTGAGTATCTACAACCAAATCGATATTATTAAATACACAAGACTGATTGCTGTTTTAAAAAGAAAATCGCAGGGCTTTAAGGGAAAAAATGCAAAAACGTTCTCCCCTGAAGAATTGAGTACATTTATAAATTGCAATATCCAAAACATGAATACTTATTATAATAAATAATTTTGTTAATTTCTTAGTCTTTTCTTTTATACGTAAGATACCTATTGATGAGCTTAGATAAAGTAGTGTATGAAACTCTACATAATTAGTTATTAAAACACTCGTGTAATACTATTAAAAAACTCGCCTGCGGCTCGTTTTTTAAACTAACACTCGTGTTTTAATAACCTCTATTATGCAACCGTTTCATAAACTACTAATATAATATTAAAATGTTACGTTGGGTACCTACGAGTGCGTTTACGCCATTTTCACAGTATATAGTTATGGTTAATTAGGCTGTAAGTAGAGAAAATTAATGTTTCCTAAAAATGGCCATGAAAATAATTAGTTATTACGGCCATTCGAGCGAGTAATAACTATAATTAAAACGCATTTTCAGCAACCTCAATTGGTTTATTATATGTATACTTTATACATTATAAATTATAATATGTATGTATGTAGGTACCTATTTAAGTAAGTCTTTTAAAATTGATTTACTGACTATCGAAACGCGCAGTTATAACTAAGTAGGTATAGGTAGGTAAGTACCCATTTCATTAAACATTTTTTTGAATGATTGTTCTTACGTTACTATTCTGTGAATTTGATTCTGACGACCTCCCTGGCGCAGTGGTGAACGTTGTGTGGTGGGTCTCGAGTTCGATTGCAGTGCAGTTTATAATTTCTAAATTGTCTCTGGTCTGGTCTGGTGGGAGGCTTTAGCCGTGGCTAGTTACCACGCTACCGGCGAAGCCGTGCCGCCAAGCGATTTAGCGTTCCGGTACCTATGTCGCGTAGAAACCGATCAGTATGGTTTTAATAAAAAAAAACCGGCCAAGTGCGTGGCGGACCACGCGCAGTGTAGGGTTCCGTAGTCACAATCCTCGATAAACAGATATAATTCCTTACCCTGTGAACCCTACTTAGCCATGATAGTTTTCCTTTAAAATTGATTATAATATATACTACTGCTGTGAATTTTTTCAAGTTCTTATATACTGCCATTTGGCTGATAGAGGGGGGGACACTTGACTCTATTAAAAATTAGCACTTTAAAACATCATATTTTACAAACGGGTCTAGAAATCGAAAAATGATGTTGTGTCTGATGTGTGTGAATGATGATGTCTCTGAGATTAACCGAGGACGGACGGACGGACAGACAGACAGACAGACAGACGGACGGACATGGCGAAACTATAAGGGTTCCTTGTATACTACGGAACCCTAAAAACCGCTTCCACCTTAGACTGCATCCTATTTTCCCTTCAGGTGAGATCGAAGTCAAGGACTTAACTTGTAGATGAATAAAAAAGGTATCAAAATACTATTACAACAATGAATTAAATATAATAAATTACGGAAATACGTTTCAATTTTCAATGTTGTTTTCCGTTCGGGTGAAATTTAACTTTCCCCATATCAACTTAGGATCGCGCTCCAGGACGTAGGTCCGATATCAATAAGCAATGCTACACACAGTACCGTAAGCTACTCTTACGGCATACTAATGGATGCATCAATACTTAAACGGTCGGCGCGTCGCAATTAGAAAATGAGGCGATAAATACTTGCGTAGGTAACTAACGGCGTGGCTGGTTAGTAGAGAACCTTTTTATCAATATGGTAAGTAAGCGGTAGTCTTGCGGTACTATCAATAAAACCACAGAATAAAACCATAGATAAATTATTCTATGAATAAAACCTTTTGCAGTTTATAAATATATTGAAAATCGAGATAGGTACGAATGTCATTTGAACGTTGAGTTCATATGAGTTTTCTTTCTACAGGAGAATAATTTTAAATAGCTAGGAGGCTGTTTCATATTTAATACCCACCACCACTACGGCCTTTTAATCGTCCCACTGCTGGGCACAGGCCTCCTCTGATAGGAGAAAGGGATTTAGAGCTCCAATCCACGCTGTTCCAATGCGGGTTGGCGGGCTTTAACGACTTGTCACATGATATTGATAATAACCGGGACCGACTGCTTAACGTGCTCTCCGAGACACGGGGGTGAAACATCGCCAACTACCAATTCCGGGCTGGCACTGAGAATTTCTTGACAGCACACCTAATAGATACCTACCTAACGATTATTTGCCGGACCCGAGAATCAAACCCGGGACCTCGTGGTCTGCAGTCGAATGTACTAACCACTAGACCAACGAGGCATTTTTTTAACACTTGTTAATCTTGTTGAAGGAAAAAATAGAAACTCTTCCTAGAACATCTACAAGGCACATCCTTAATTGCTGAGAATTATCCTTATTTCAATTGAGCTCCATCTAAATTTAGGTAGGTCCTCACACATACATTTGCTCGTCCTATGGATAATTTAAATCAATTTAAAGCAATTGTAGCGGGGTATCCGTAATTCGGTAGTTAAAACAGAGGGTACCTACAAGCCGATGTGAATTGAGAGAGATCAACGAGCCGATTTGGTAAAACAATGGATCTAGATTTACAATAGACTTCTGCACCACCACCACTACAGCCTTTTTACGTCCCACTGCTGAGCACAGGCCTCCTCTCTCATAGGAGAGAGGGATTTAGAGCTTAGACCCGCCACGCTGTTCCAATGCGGATTGGCGGGCTTTAACGACTATTGTCACATGATGTCATGATGATGATGATGATGATAGTGATAATAACCGGGACCGACTGATGCTTAACATGCTCTCCGAGGCACGGGGGTGAGACACCGGGCTAGTACAGAGAATTTCTTAAAAGAAAAACCCAATATCTAACAATTATTTGCCTGACCCGGGAATCGATCCCGGGACCTCGTGATCTGCATCAAATATGCTAACCACTAGACCAACGAGTACAACAGACTCGTCCGCGTCGATTTAGGGTTTTTTTTTTAAGAATATTAACCATGATGTCTAATATTCCCCTTTACCCTCTAATTAAATGAAAATTTGTGCTAGGAGTGGGTACGACAAGTGTAACGGGTGGGGTTTGAACCGTCGACCGTACGATTCTCGATCCGCGCCCATCGACCGTTGCGCTGTTGAGGCTTAACTCCGTGCCATAAGTGATAGATTGCACAAGCAATCAGAGGTCTCAACCAATGGTAATTGCGATCGACACTGTAGAATTAGATGTAGCTGTCAAACTATACGGCGGAGGTAGACTCGGGACCATGGCTTCACGCTCAGCTGGAGGCGAAAGGGAGATATGTACTAGCTAGTATTAGTCATCGCTAAAACATCCGTGCTAACTACATATACTTACTATATATAAAAGGCTGGGAAATTTCAAGCAACCTTGTTTGGAAATTCCTATTGTTAGGCAAGAGAAAGGCATCATTAATTTTGCGCGAAAATGTAACAAAAAAACATTCGGTGTTTTAACAATTAGTAATTCATTAGAGGCTACGAATGAAATCTTTCTTTTTAGAGTAGAGTAAGCATCTAGGTAATTTTAACTGGATGGTAGAGAGTGACGTAAACAATAACTGTTAGCCCAGTCAAATTAGACTAAAAAATAGGGGTGAGGTTACAATAATTCCCACCTGGCTGAAAATTGGTAGGATTGTTCAAAAAACTATTATAAATGAAATGTGAAAAGTCCTCATCGATCCGACACCTGGAAAAAAATTTACTCCTGGACACACACAGTTGACTCACACTTGCCTGAAAATTAGTAGGATTGTTCGAAACACTATTATAAATGAAATGTAAAAAGTCCTCATCGATCCGACACCTGGAAAAAAATTCCTAACAAGGAATTGCTTGGGTTCTTTAGCCATGTCGAGCTACATGTACTTACTAGGTACGTGTAAGGATGTTATAGGACAAATGACAAATGAACTTGACGGAAACCATTGTCACGCCCGCAGGCCACACCAACGCACAATGGCCCCTCACAAACAAACAGATAATGAACTATTAGCTACCTGTTCGCTTCGGAAGTGGAGCACTAAGGTCGGAATAGAGTAGGAATTCGCATTTTCATTCCATGAGGAGTTTATACTACTGAAGTAGTGAAGACAAAGGACAAGAAAATTGTTCGAAAAAAAACGCGACGGCGCACTTACAATTAATATTCCACTGTAGGTACCAGATTATTTACGAAAGTTTAATTACACTTACAGTGTGGGCGATTCTGTTGTTGTTGATTGTCCTTGCAAGAGACCTATGTCCAGCAGATATACCTACTTTACATATAAGTTTAACTAAAACAATCTAATTTTAGCTAGTTCTAAAGCGTTGCTTATGCTAATTCTAACAAATTGGATACAGAATGGATCAGAAACAGGTTTAAAAATTTTTATTAATCAAATGTTGGTTCCTGATGATTCGAATGTGCGTCTTTTGAGGATTGCAGAGCACACTTTGTTTTCAGATCATGGTTAACGCCTAGGTACCTACTACCTACATAGTACATACCACGATAATTTTATTTATTTTTGGTGATTTATCGATATTTCTATCCACTTGCGTGGATCGTGGTCACTGTGGCATTCTCCCCATTCGTCATACTAGTCCTGTCGTGACCACGACCCACGAAACTGGGTCAAAATATTGTCAAATCAGTAAAATAATAATTATCGTGTAATGACTGGTAGGTATGTTTTTTTATTCATCAACAAGTTTGCCCTTTACTGCTACCTCACCTGATGGTAAGTGACGATGTAGTAGGTATAATAAAGTGGAAGCGAGCTAACTTGGAAGAGATATGGTAATTTTTATTAAACCCATACTGATCGGTTTCTACACGACATCGTACCGGAACGTTAAATCGCTGGGCTGCACGGCTTTGCCGGTAGGGTCAAGGGTGGTAACTAACCACAGCTGAAGCCACACGGGACAATTTAGAAATTATAAAATCCCAAATTGCCACTATAGGTACTGGGCATCCAGGGAGGTCGTCAAATGTGTCCGTGGTTACATTACTTTGTGAACAGGGCCGGATTATCCATAAGGCGGATTAGGCAACTGCCTAGGGGCCCCGCACCGACTAGGGGCCCACCGACGGGGGCCCCGTGAGCGCCTAGTTGATGGGGGCCCTAGTTGATGCCACGCAACAAGAAAAAAAAAGCTTCATCTAACAATTTTTTTTTTGAGAAAATTCTCAATGGAGGAAGTATATACAAACGTAGAAAGGAAAGGGGCCCTGAGAATTGCATTGCCTAGGGGCCCCGATAGGGTTAATCCGGCCCTGTTTGTGAACACAGTTTACCACGTTTTACCGTTGAGCTACTGAGGCTTGCACGACATAGACTTTCGTGCCAGTGACTTGCATTGCAAGGCACGATTACATGATCGCATTTGCATATTAATTGCATAAACAAATATCTATTAGATACCCACCTACCTCCCGAGAGGCAAGTTTCTATCACGAGACAATTTATGATAGAAAATTATTTACTAGCTGATATTGCTTTTAACTTTGTTGGCGCGTCATTCGGGTCAAGTTGTCTCGGTATCTCCTGCAAATCTATTCTGTATTAGTTGGTATGTAATTAAGTTGTCTGTTGTACACTATGCAAAGTGTCCTGAATAACACTTGACCCTGTCTGAAGAGGGTTATGTTGGGTTAAGAAAGATGTGATGTGATCCAAAATCAAGAAAATCGCAGGAGAACCTATGTCACTAACATAGTCCAAATTATCGGAAAGCTTGCTTCAGGAGCGATGGTCGTTGGTGCAGAAAGGTCCTAGAGTGGAGTACGATGATATGAAGAAGGTGATGTGAAGCGAATGGGTAAGAAAGACAGAATTTGGTGAATTTCATTTATGGAAGACGTATGTTGAATAGTGAACGTGCACATGCTGACATGATGATCATGATTATGAAACTCCTGATTTGTTATTGGGTAATCTTGTTGACCAGTGGAGATGACTCCAAACGTACCAAATCTCCGTGAAAGACACCGACAGCGGTGGCATAAGACACCGTAATGCAATTATTGTTTGTTGGTCACTTTCCGTAGTTTAGGCAACCCTGGCCTAAACTACGGAAAGTGACCAACATGAGATAGCCAACCAACGCTGGATAGACTGAGATGTAATAAAGCCGCATCGGGTCGAAAAACTGGAAGATCATCTATGATGAAGAGATCAACTGGAGCAGGGAAAAAGACCGATAATGACGCCTGCGCAATCTACAGTCAAATTTTGTGTCTTCTCAGAAATATAATAGATCTTCTGGGTTATTTTGATCAAAGTTACAGCAGAAGGTAACTAAAATTAAACCTCACTACTTTCGAATCGTCCCACTCGATCAATCGAAGGTTTTGTGTGGTGCACGCACAAACAAATGAATAGAAAAACTATTACAACTGTAGAGAAGATGGATTGTAACGGTCTACGATTTTGCGTGTAAACTGAATGGCCGATGCTCTATTTAGTCAATTGTAGCATGTAACAGTGGAGGTACTCGTAGGATGGGTTGGGTGTATGACTGTGAGTCAAGTGCAGGACCGCTCGCCTGGAACGCTCGTCGGCTCACTGTGGAATCTGCACGTGTGCTCGCAGCACGTGTGTGACGCACTTTTCACGCGTGAAATGCGACAAGTGTGAGGACGCCCTAACTGTGAAGCGCGTGAGTTATTTCAGTGGACCTGTCTCACAGTGCTGTTTTGTGCAGTTTTGTGTTTGATGTCTCCAAAATAAGACAAAGTGCAAATTGAAAGTAAGTTGTGTGTGTGTTGTCTGGTCCGCCCCAAACAAAGACAGCAGGGACCTAGGTCCATTAAAGCTAAATGTAGAGAAAAGAACAAAGGAGAGTTCACTTATTAGGTAGGTATAGGAATGTAGCTATCCAGCTAATTACAATTTTGAAACAATTTCCGCTATTCGTATAAACTAACAATTCAACAGGACGAAATTAGGGGAAAAGCGGGGGTTGCCGTACACTTAAAGAAAATCTCTAATTATTCAATAATTAAAAGATACTACTTAGATATACCTATGCAGGTATATAGATACCTATTCTTCCCCCTTTCCAAATAAAGTGAAACTAGGGAGTGTGCCTAAAAATAGGCTGAATAAATTTCATTCATTAATTGAGATTCCAACGTATGACCATTCGAATTTCAGACCATACTTTCACTATCAAGCTTAAATGTAGCTCTATTGAAAATTGAGACACAACTGAAATGTTGGTACCTAGATAGTTACGTGCTTTTAAGTATATCGCTATTTTGTCAACTCAAAGCCTAGGGGCCTCATGTACCTAACAGTTTAGGTAAGTAGTACCTTAGAACGCAAGCTTCGCAAAATATTCATGAAGGCCAAAGTTTGATCAATAGAAATATTTCAGCCCATTGTAAAAACCGGCAACGCCTGTAAGTGATGCTACACTGCATCATACGCCATAATTTATATATAAACCATAATAATAAATTGTTTGTCTTTCGATACGTCTTCATGATGGTTCATAACGAGATGAGATATGGAAAAGTTAATGGTCTTCTTGTTTATAACCATCACCTCGCCTGTAATATAAGTTACACTGACCAGCTGTTGATTAATGGGTTTCCACAAAGGTTTTCCATTTACGTAAGACAGATATTTTATTAATTGATATTATATGCTTACTTACCTAGGTACCTAGATTTTAGTTGCAGTGGGCATAACAACGTTTTGCCTTTCGAGTTTCGCGCATAAAAGATCATAAGTACGTAGATATAGGTACCTAAATAGAATAGAAAAGTTTTTATTCAAATAAACTTTTAAAAGTAGGCTTTGGAATCGTCAATTGAATCTACCAATTTTATGCTTTTTAACGGACTTCCAAAAAAGAGGACTTCTCAATTCGGGAATTTTTTCTATGAGTGTAAGTATATCGATTTACCCAAAACTTCTGAACTGATATAGAAAGTTTGTGAGATGATCTCATAAAAATTTCTGGCTCTAACTCATCAATACTGATGCTGCAGGGGTACTGTGCAGTAAGTGCACCTAAACTGTGACTATTTAGAAACTGTCGATTGTGAATTAATATTGTAGACTAGATGATGCCCACGGCTTCGCCCGTGTGGATTTAGGTTTTTAAAAATCTCGTGGGAACTTTTGATTTTCCAGAACAAAAAGTAGCTTATCTGTAGAAACCCGTCCCAAAAACGGAAAAATCCCGTGGGATCCCCACGATTTCGGAATACAATTCCTTACAGCATCAGGGTTGAGGAGTTGGATATGTACCTACTCGAGTTCATTCAACGATAAAGTCTTTAATTGGTACCCCCAATATCAATTTAAATAACCGAAAGTTTCTAAAACCCATTAGTTTTGGGGATTAGGTCCCCTACAGCATCAGGATTGAGGAGTTGGAATCCAAATTTTTTATAGAACAGGGTCGCAATGTTTCTCTATCGATTAAAAAAAAATTACGCAAATCGGTTCAGAAATCTCGGAGATATCGGTGTACATAGGTAGAAAAACACAACTCCTCCTTTTTTATTTACCCGACTGGTTTACCCGACTGGGTATATGTGTTTTACCCGACTGGTTTACCCGACTGGGTATATGTGTTTCACCTGTGTGTATGTATGTCCATTCCTATGTCCGCTTGTAACTAATCAACGGCTCAACGGATTTTGATAAGTGATACGTCATTAGATTAGTCTCAATGACGCGAGTGTTATAGGGTACCTAAATTAAAAAAAAAATCAAAATGGCGGACTTTATGCGCTTTAATGTGCGAGCTGAAAAAAAATTTTTTCTTCAAGACCCTCGAGTGGGGTATCAAAATAAAGGGATTCAAAAGGCAAATACGAAAATGTATAAATTTATATATTTGGAAACAATTTGGAGTGATAAATCGTAGAAAATGACCGTTTCCTATGTCAGTTCGTAACTACTTAACGGCTCAACCTATTTTGATAAATTATACGTCATTAGATTTGTCTTGACGGCGCAAATGTTACTGGGTACATAAAATTCATAAAAAATCAAAATGGCGAATGTTATGCACTTTAATGTCCGGGCTGAAAAAAATTTTTTTCTTCAAGACCCTCGAGTGGGGTATCAAAATAAAGGGCTTTAAAAGGCGAAAACGAAAATGTATACAATCTATATGTTTTAATTCAATTTGGAGTGACAAATCATGAAAAACAAAATAAATAACAACTACACTGTAAGTGGTACGGTGGTAGTTTATTAATTTTTTAGTTCGTTTTTTAGCATTGACAGTCGGGTTTTTTTAATTTTTAAATTATAGCTTGTTTGAAAGTCGGTTAAAAAAGTAGCCTATGTTACTCCCTGGTTAATTCTCTACTTGTGTGATCTCTACCTATGTGAAGGTCCCGTCAAAATCGGTTCAGCCGTTCCGAAGATTAGCCCGTTCAAACAGACAGACAGACAAAAATTAAAAAACGTGTGATTCGGTTATGGTAGCGTTCAAATAACCATATGAGCTTAATATGAGGTAGTTATTTCGATATTACAACTTCAATTTTATTTATTAGTATAGATTCTAAGTAATTAGGTAGGTAAGTGGCAGTAAGTTTCACCATTCAATTACAGGTCTCAACCCCTCAATCCTGATATTGCAGTTAGGTACTGCACACCTAAACCGACTTTTGATTGTGAATACGTGTTGTCGATTTTGAATACTTAGAATATAATTATAAAATTACAAAGGTAGGTAGGTAGGTACCTAAACCTATATTTTTTTAAACACTTCAAAAGCTACTACACATTATTGCAATAATTTTATTAGTACCGATCTATAGGTAAGTACTTATTTACTTTAGTTTGTGAACGACGAAACCGACGCGCGACGCTTGCTCACCCATCTACCTATGGAAAGTGAAGCAGGCATTAGCAATCTATAGGAACCTAAACTAACCTAATGGAACTTTAATAACATTGCGTATTCCAACTGCACGAGAGTAAAAGAATTATGGCTTAAATTAGAATTCCAAAACACGTAAGACCCACATGCTCAGTCGACCGATTCTTACTATTATGTAATAGACCATTATTCAGTGGATGTTATCTATTAGTTAGTACATATATCTATGTATTATACGTTTTATACGAGTATTGATGTACAAGTTTATATGTACCTGAACTATAAAGGCAACCTATGACTTATGAGGCTATGACTTAGCATCGCTCTGTAATCTCTACAGATGCGACATAACATACCTACCTAATAAATAACACCCTTTAAACCCTTTTGCAAAGTGATGCAGGGACTGCATCATTGTTGGGTTGGTATAATTTTTGGATTGTAATTTACTACCTATCCATTTTTGTAGCATCGCTAGCAGAAGTGGTAGCAGATTGTTACTGTTAGCATCGTTGACTTTACTTAATAAATTCGCAAAGCTAAAGGTGCGTCCAGACTTGAACATTTCACCGAACCGAACTGCGAACATTTCGGCGAACTTGTTACGCTCAATGTGGACGGCGCGCTTGGAGCGCTTGAGATGGGTTACTGCGTAACAGTTCGGCGAAAGTCGAACTGTTACGCAGTAACCCATCTCAAGCGCTCCAAGCGCGCCGTCCACATTGAGCGTAACAAGTTCGCCGAAATGTTCGCAGTTCGGTTCGGTGAAATGTTCAAGTCTGGACGCACCTTAACATTCTATCGGATTATCGTTGATGGTCCAAGATATATCTAAGTAGACTCTGGGCATGTTAATAATTTTCAGGGAATCGAGAAAATTTACGTCATAGGTGCAGATTTCCATGTCTACTAGGTACTATATATGATTTTATCTAAAAAACATGGGCAGACATATTTGCAGATAATATTATAATATTATTAGTTATCTGCTCTCACTCTCAAACTCTTATCAATGCTTATCTATCAAGGTAGGTACCTAAATACTTTAGCAGTATTGTCAGATATTCTTTAGTGAAATATTCTGGAGAGTGTGTATCACAAGTGTGGAGTGGTTATTGAAAATAAACAATAGTCAATGGTTAAGTGTAAGTATCCACCGAGGTACTTACGTGCAGAATTATTTGTATGAAAGAACCTCATTTAGTTTCGTTAATCAATCCACAATAAGAAGGCTCAGGGTCACTCAGCGGGCGATGGAGAGAGCTATGCTCGGAGTATCCCTGCGGGATCAAATCAGAAATGAGGAGATCCGCAGGAGAACCAGAGTCACCGACATAGCTCATCGAGTCGCGAAACTGAAGTGGCAATGGGCGGGGCACATTGCTAGAAGAACCGATGGACGTTGGGGTCCCAAGGTGCTTGAATGGCGACCTCGCACCAGTAAACGAAGCGTTGGTAGACCCCCGACCCGATGGACAGACGATCTCAAGCGAGTCGCTGGTAGCCGCTGGAATCAGGCGGCACAAGATCGTGTTCTGTGGCGATCCTTGCAAGAGACCTATGTCCAGCAGTGGACGTCTATTGGTTGAGACGACGAATCAATCCACAAGTAGATACGTAGGTAGGTATATGTTAAAGGTGGGTAATGAAAGTAAAGTTTGTTTGTTTGTAAATAGCAATGATAGGTAGAAACCTAGCTATAGGGTATACGGTATCTTAGTTTTTAATATCAAGGGACTATTTTTGTCATGTAATTCTAACTACAAGAATTCCCGTGGTGCACTTTCTTATACTGAACCCAGTGTGAATATATAAGTAGATTAGCAATTTACCTACTTAGATTTGCTATTGTTTTAAAGGAGCTACAAGTAGAACAAAAAATCGAAGAAAACCGCTAAAATTGATCGTTTTATTCAAAATGCCTGTTTTAGATCAATGGGTACAGATTTATTTAATAAATGCTCCTAGTTACATGTATCTAATAACAAAATAGAATAGAGCCACAAGGAACTTGCCTTTGTGTGAATCTACTTATTCCTGACTTAGATTATAATAGATTACCTATCCCTTTAATTGAACAAGCAAAACATGAATAATAGTATGCATTCTTCAGACGAAATAGTTGGAATGGAACAGACTCGTAGATAAGTGCTTTCGGAAGAACGGTTGATGCGTTTGTTGTAGAAATCGCGGTTGTAACTTCCTTGAAAAGACTGAAATTACTGCTGAACGAAGCGGATGAGTAGATTTTTGATAATATATTTTGTCTAATATTGTGTATTGTGTAATACAACCGCTAAATTACCGACAAAATAAGTAATTGCAATGATCTCTGAGAAGGTTAAGTATACCTAAGTTTAACGTTATACGTACATCTAGGCCGTCTTCCTAACTGAGTTTTACAGTGTAAACAAATTCAAAGTACCTATATATATAACTGAGTTTCAAAATGTCAAACTTATAGTGTTATCTCTTTTGTTCCAGTGATATCAAGACTGCGAGACACCATTAGTCATCCTTATACGAAACTCGGCAGATGCTGTCTAAATTAAGCTCATAAACAACATTAGGTCAAGCGGAAAAGATAAGCGAGACAAAACGAAATCCCTCCGTTGAGTAGCTTAAAATAAGCAAAAGATACACAATGCCAGAATTAGGTCCAATGATGCGTGCGCTCGAATTGCAGAGGCTCATCGAAAACAAAGTGTCCGAATGGCGCGAGAGGTCAACCCGGGTCGCGGGAGCGAGCGTGGCCGACTCTTATCAGCAGCCGCTTCACTTTAAACGTCACACCAATAGACGCAAAAACAGTGCTGAAATAAACAGAATTATCGCAAAGTACTCGAGACCTAACAAGAGGCCTGACGAGCGGCGATTCACATTAGAAAAGCGTGTTGAGGAACCGCCTGTGCGTCCAGCTAGACATAAAAAGTTATTCAATAAGCTTAAGTTCTCGAAAAGCGAAGACAATCTTGCCAACATCGGTGTTATGGACACTCATCCGGACCCCACAGAAGATATCAAAGCTCCACCGCGTTTGAAATTGTCCAAGTATAAAACGAAAAGCTGTGAGGATATTACTGAATTTGTTGATTATAATCACAGCATGAAGAGCAAGCTTTTCGAAGAAAATAGTATTTTAAATGCAAAAACTGTTCCGAAAGAAAGGCATACGCTTCATAATATTGGTGAAAATACTTTGGATATCCCAGAATTCGAAGACAGTGGAATTAGTTTGAGACATAAACCAAATTTTGCTACCTCGACTCCTGTAACGAATAGAAAGACATGTCCAGCTGGAGATTCTGTGTCAGTGTTTGAGTTTGAAAAGTGTGTTCAGTATTCTAGTGTTAGTGATTTACAAAAAGGGATTTCCGTGCCAGATATTCCTAGTAGAATTTCAGTGGGTTCGGAAAACACTTTGGATGCTCGGAAGCGATGGAAGTTAATCAAACCACCTTTCCGGAAAGGAACTTTTGACTGTTTACTTCGCTGGCGCGGAAAAAAACGGCCGTCTCACCATCAAACTAAGTAAGTGACGTAATAATTGTGTTACGTAAAAATACTCTCATAATCTAAAGAACTTCACACTATATGCAACTTATAAGAGTACCTAGGTACTTTTGCAATAATTTGCACTTATAAAATTTCATGTAACCATAGTTAGTTTTCTTTTAACAATGAATAGTTATGACAAAGGTTATGACGTTATCACATAAAATTATCGTCCGTAAACCGATTTTACAGACAACCAATTTTTTTAGCAAAAATCTTCAAACTAAACTTTGCTTGTTTTCCTGCAGGTAAGTATAACTATCGCCTAAAGTGCAACTGACACTTAGATGATAATTTGGTCATTTAGTAATTTTTACTTGACCAAGTTAGTAATAATGATTTGGTCAAGTATTTTTAATGAAGGTACGGTACAGTTTTTTACTTCGAGTGGTACCAACATGCAGTAATGATGGTGAAAAACGTGTTCTACATGTTAGAAAGCTTCCAGTTCTTAGTTCTTGAGAGAACCCTAGGAACTTGATTACCTTTAAAGGGAAGTAATAATTTTAGAAGTCAGTAGTCGGTGCATAGCGTGTAGATAAAATAAAATTGTAGAAATTATATTTTCTTTCTCTATGCTTTTATTAATGGGTTTAATTACATTTATGGGTAATTTTATTTCGGTATTTTTGGAATTTCAATAGCTATTGCTTTATAATTTATTTTTAATAGCTTTTGCTTTTTGCCAGAACTGAATTTGCTTCTAAGAGATGTGTTACGTTAGTGAGTTAGACAAAATGCTTAGAAAAGTTTAGATTTATTTTATTTATTTATTTATTTATTTATTTTATTTACAATACATATTAATATTTTTACAATGATTACTTCGTGCTCGTAAGCTCTAATGTAGGCTTGTCTGAGCACTGCGCATCCCTCAGTTAACTTAGGTACATACATCTAGATACAATGGTTTACAATGAAAAGAGCATGAAATATAGCTACTCTAAATAACTGATTAAAAAATATATATATATGTTCGCAGTATGTAGATTGTAGGTACTAGGTAGTATAAAATTATATAAAACAAGTGGGTAGTTCATTGAAAACTTTACGTGCAAACGAGTTATTTTTGGTTAAAGCGTATATACAATTTAGTTGAGGTAGATTCTATACAGGCTGCTTCAAATAAGTTCAAGATTTGTACAAAATTAAACATTTGTGTTTAAAAGATAATTTTTAACTTTATAGTTTATATTTTTTTCTGTTAGTTTTGATTTCAGATCTCTTGGTAATTCATTTATCAGTCTTGGCAGTATGTAGTCTGTAGTTCGTTCTCCGTAAAAATTGTTTGATTTTGTTGTAATTAATTTTTGATCTGTGATTTGTCTCGTCGTTATTTTATGTGTGATAAAGTTTTGATAGAAATTAAAGTAATTTTGTGTGATTAGGGCATATTTGACTTTTTTTTGTATGGGAAGTATTTTACAGTATTCAAATACTTTTTCTTCGTTTTGTCTGAATTTGTCTTTGATTTTTGTAGGAATAATCATTTTTAGAGTTCTTTTTTGTATATTGTGAATTTTATTTATGTGTGTTTTAAAAGTTCGTCCATACGCACTGAGACCATATGATACAACACTGTCCATAAGGGCCATGTATAATAGTAGCATCGTTTTAAATTTCATTTTGTTTTTAACTAGGTATAATTTTGCCATAATTGCTCGTAGTTTGTTGCATACTGTCTCAATGTGTCTGTCCCAGTTAAATCTGTTGTCTATTACTAGTCCCAAATAAGTATGCTCAGTTACTTCTTCAATATTCTCGCAGTTGCATTTAGGTAGATTTACGTGAAGACAATTGTGTGTATGTGATACTAGAGAAGGTTTATCAGTAGTTTTATTGTGACTCGATCGTATATGGAGCAGTTTAGTTTTTTGCGTGTTTAGCACTAGTCCCATGTCGTGCGACCATCTACAAAGAGAGTCAAAGTCTTGTTGGAGATCTTCAACAGCCATTTTTAAATTTTTATTCGCAGCTATGATACATGTATCGTCCGCATACTGGAATAATTTACAATTGGTTACAATATTTTGTAAATCATTAACGTAGGCTAAGTAGTGCAATGGGCCTAGCACTGAACCCTGTGCTGTTCCTTCAGTAATTGCTATTTTATCACTAATTTCACCATCTACCTGTACTACGTAAGCTCGTCCCATTACGTAATTTTCAAACCATTTCAAGAGAGGCCCTCTTATACCCGTATCATCCAGTTTATCTATCAATATTTTATGTCGTAGAGTGTCGAACGCTTTGCTGTAGTCTACGAACAACATTAGAACATGTTTTTTACAATCGAGACATGTGTTTACGTAGTCTGTTAACTTAGATAGTAATTGAGTGGTGCTTTTTTTAGGTTGATAACCGTACTGCTGGCTAGCTAGAATACCATGTTCTTTGTAAAACTTGTGTACTTGATTGCATATATATTTTTCCACTATTTTGTCTATTACTGGTAGTATGGTAATGGGACGATAGTTGTTATATTCTTTTTTGCATCCTTTTTTAAAAATTGGTCGAACTACACCGAGTTTGAGTTCGTCAGGGTATTGGCCAGAAGAGATACTTAGATTAATCAGTGTGGTAATAGCTTTTGTAATTTTACTAGCGATATTTTTTATGTCAACTGGTTTTATTTTATCAATACCTGCAGATTTCCGCGTTTTGATATTTTTTATTAGTTTTAATATCTCGTTTGGCTCTGCCTTTTTTATTCTGATAGAGACGTTACTAGGATGTGTGTATGAAGCAGGATCAAGAATTGGTATTTTACATTTAGGTAACGTATCTTTTATACTTTTATCAAATCCTATCGCAAAATTATTTGCTATATCTTTAGTGGTTTGATTTTCATTAAACGCCTTTAGTATTACACTATCAAGTGAATTTTTTATTCTACCCATTATTTTATCTAAAAAATTCCATAATTTTTTTGGTTCATTTTTATATTCTCTAATATTTTTTTGTGTATTTTTATCTTTTTGTTTTTGTACTAGTTTATTACATTTATTACGTATTTTCGTGTATTCCAATTTTAATATTTTATTATTTGTATCTTTTTTCCATGCAATAAATTTTCTATCCCTACTCTCACATAATTTAATTAATTTATTATTAACCCAACTTTCCATATTTCTTTTAGAATTTTTTACACGTAAAACATATTTTCCAGATTCGTAACATTTGACAATAGTATTTTTCAGCTTATTATATAAATCTACTGGACAGCCTGTATCACACAATGCGTTCCAATCAATTTTGTTCAACTCTTCCAATATTAATCTATACTAATAAATAAAATTGAAGTGTCTGTCTGTAATATCGAAATAACTACCTCATATTAAGCACATATGGTTATTTGAACGCTACCATAACCGAATCACACGTTTTTAAAATTTTTGTCTGTCTGTCTGTCTGTCTGTCTGTCTGTCTGTCTGTCTGTCTGTCTGTCTGTTTGAACGGGCTAATCTTCGGAACGGCTGAACCGATTTTGACGGGACCTTCACATACAAGTAGAGAATTAACCAGGGAGTAACATAGGCTACTTTTTTAACCGACTTTCAAAAAAGGAGGAGTTGTGTTTTTCTACCTATGTACACCGATATCTCCGAGATTTCTGAACCGATTTGCGTAATTTTTTTTTTAATCGATAGAGAAACATTGCGACCCTGTTCTATAAAAAGTTTGGATTCCAACTCCTCAATCCTGATGCTGTAGGGGACCTAATCCCCAAAACTAATGGGTTTTAGAAACTTTCGGTTATTTAAATTGATATTGGGGTACCAATTAAAGACTTTATCGTTGAATGAACTCGAGTAGGTACATATCCAACTCCTCAACCCTGATGCTGTAAGGAATTGTATTCCGAAATCGTGGGGATCCCACGGGATTTTTCCGTTTTGGGGACGGGTTTCTACAGTAAGCTACTTTTTGTTCTGGAAAATCAAAAGTTCCCACGGGATTTTTAAAAACCTAAATTCACACGGGCGAAGCCGTGGGCATCATCTAGTTTATTATTATATTTGGTAGCATAACTTGGAGCAACCTGTATGTTTTGTGTCGCGACGCAAGATAATTGGGCTGGTATTAAAATAATTTGTAAATATTATTTACGAGTAATTTGGTAGGTCCTCGCAGGTAGACGAAAAATTAAATTTTAAAGTATGTACTTAATTATTATCGTAAAAAAATTAGTTGTCTGTAAAGTCGGTTTACTGTCGATAATTTTACGTGATAACTTCATAAGAAAACATTGAAGCCTAATGCTTATGCCGATTGTTCCTCTCTATCGCTTATTCCGCGTTCTCGCTTACACACTCGGCTCAGGCGTAACGTGACAATGAGTCATGCTTTTCCGTGCGTGCAGCCGGCGTTCAACGATTTATAAGACGTCATCACGTAAAAAAAAACGACGCTCTTGAAGGCAGTTTTCCTTGATTGAGAAGATGAAATCATTAGGTATAGATCGACCAGAATCTAATGAAAAATAGGGAAATTAAATTTTGTAGTAAGCAACACTAGGTTAACTCGGCTGCCCTAGTGATAAACAAAGTAATTACATTCAGAACACCTTACCTGGGATCGTTTCACGAAACGAAAAATCAAGTAAATACAAAAACAAAGTAATCAACATCCAATTACTTTGTTTTTGTGTTGTGCTTGTTGTTTACTTGGTTTTTGCATTTATATTCCGGGTTAGTGAGTGCAGTTACTTTGTTTGCGCAATTTACATTTCAGTAAACGGTTCAAGTTATTTGAAATATTAAACTGTGGTAAAAAACTACTCGACATAAAACTTTTGTTAATGCAAAAAGTCAATTTCACAAAAAATGTCAGTTACTTTGTTTATCGCTAGGGCAGCCGTAGTGTTGCTAACCTTGGAATTTCATTTCCCTATTTTTCATGAGATTCTGGTCGATCTATACCTCATTAACTATATTTTTTTCTAGTCTATGTGATTTGCAATCCGTGTCTACGAGCTGTCTACGAGACAGATAATTAATTATACCGTTTTACTGCGCTAGAAACGATATGAAGACTTTTAGGACTTTTGGACTTTGTGATGTTTCTAGTCGGCATCACTTCTTTTGAGCTGTGAATTGTGATAAGCAATTATTTCCTAAATGGGTAAAACATCGCCGTCTATAATTATACCTACCCTACCCTCAGATTAAGTATCAAGCTCTCTTTAGACCCTACCACACGTGATACTAATGTTAACGGTTGTATACCTGCGTTGCTGATAGATGGCGCTACTAACATCGTTTTATGAAACTTACAATTTTTCGTCAAGTTTTGGAAAACGCTTTTAAGAGCCTCCTCATTTAAAACAAGTTTGAGTCTTATTTGAATACTAGATGATGCCCACGGCTTTGCCCGTGTGGATTTAGGTTTTTCAAAATCCCGTGGGAACTTTTAATTTTCTCGGACAAAGAAACTTCGGACTTCGGACAAGAGAACTTGCCGTCTACCTAAATCTTTAGAAGCATTGCGAACAATGTAGCACAATCATTGGCGTTGATTTGGTTATTCATCGCTTTGTTCCTAATCACTACATACCTAGTATAAAACTATGTCCCTATGAATGCTTAAATCTTTAAAACTACGCAACGGATTTTGATGCGGTTTTTTTTAATAGATAGGGTGATTCAAGAGGAAGGTTTATATGTATAATAACATCCATTAAATAGTGGATTATTTCTCTAGTTAGGTACTAATTTAAAGTAGCATCGATCGAAAAAAAATCTTTTAAGTAAATAAAATGGATTCTGCCGCGCATTCATGAATCATGATCAATGATTACGAATTTATTGAATGTGATTCTGACGTGTGATTCCGATGTGATTGTGAACATAATTATTAAAAGCTCATGTGGGCCGCGAGGGGACCTCAAAGTGTAGTAAAAATATTTATCGCGCATTCATATGTCTAAGATCGTTAGACGACTCCACTTACTCTATAGAAATAAGTAAGTAAATATAACGTTTTATTTTCTTGCATATTGCGATTAATTACCACGTCTCTTACGGTTCTTAATGGAATCAAATACCGTAATTGTAGGTACTAGGTATTATAACTAATTAAGTACGTAGCTGTTATTTAAATCTGTTAAAATAACTAAACTGCTTACCTACTTGCTGAAAAACTTAAATTATATAGATAAATCTGGTCTATTGTGTTGGATAAGGAAATCTGCTAGAGTATCATTAAAGATGGCTTCTGAATTTATTAATTAGTGATTTCCCATGTAGGTAGGTAAGAGATCTGTGAAATCCATTAGTCATAGTGCGACAATTTATCTGTTACTGTTATGTAGTCGATTTAGTTTACGAATAGGTATTTATTGTTAGTTGCGTTGAAGCGTCTTGACTCTTGACCATATTGTCTTGCGAGAGATTTGTTTGATATACTTAAAAGTGGCGCCTCGTCTAGTCGTCTCTAAGTAAATAACAGTAGGTAACTACTGAGACGTTGATCCAAACTGGTTCATTAGCACCCTTTGCCAACACCATATTCAGAGTACCTAGGTATTTGCGTTTAACAGCTAACGTGCAATTAGTTCTCTACTAACCCGGTATTATGAAATTATGTCTTCCTAGGAGAAGTCTAACTTTAAAACCTGTCTAGAGTTCAGTAGATCTTCTAAAGGGACTTTAGACTATAGAGCTAAGAATTCGAACTGTGAGAGAGAGCTTTAGAACTTCTTACACATTCATCTAGAACACATTCTTTAATGTGAAAACAAAGTTTTTTTCGAATTTATTACTTAGGTGCTTCTGCCCTCGGCTTCGCCCGCGTAAACGGTTTTCACAAATCCCGAGGGAATCGTGGATATCTGGTTTCCGTTTCTGCTCCCTTTTCCAACCTTTATACCTACTTTCAATAAGGAAGTTTGCTATAGTAATCTACCTATAGCTGTAGATACAGATTTCGGGTTTTTGAAAATCCCGTGGAAACTGTGGATTTTTCCAGGATAAAAAGTAGCCTATGTTTTAAGTCAGGGCATAATCTATCTTATTCAAAATTTCAGTCAAATCGGTTCAGTAGTTGCGACGTTATATAGAGTAACAAACATCAAAACATCCAAATATCCACACTTTTACATTTATAATATTAGTATAGGATTTTAGTAGCTTTATTAATTGTTGAAATACTCTTTTATGCAGTCGGGTTTTTATTTTGATTACTTTACCTGTTCGCCCACTAATTTGACTGGCATATTGCATCATTATGCGTCGATTTTATTAAAATAGGAAGTGGTATATTATGTCCACAGTAAGGAGCTATTAGCATAACAATACGCGACAATAAGTCATGATTCTCGGAGCAAAGCAATGCACCTACTCGCATGATGCAGACGGCAATGCACATTATTACACATACATATGTACAATGTACATAGTTCAGAAAAATAACGCATTAAAAGTGCAGGAATGTAGAATAACAATACCAAATGGTCATGGAAAAAAATATGCTAGAATCAGGAAAATTTCACATTCTTTATAGAGGGGTAGCTCTAAATAGGACACCGTGCAGGCTAAAAGACACTGCCTACTCAATGTTTGGTATAATAGGTAATTATTATAGCTTCAGTAATACGTACATATTTGACTGAAAACTATGAACTGAAAAGTGTCTGCGTAGGTATTTGAGTATATGTATCTATAGGTAATATTGGTAAGACAAATAAACAAAAATGGTTTTTCTTAAAATGTATTAGGACTATCAGCACTGATACCTATTAGTCGCGAGAGAACCTAGAAAACTTTTTAGGGTTCCGTATCCAAAGAGTGCGAAACGGAAGCCTTCGTCTGTCCGTCCGGGCGTCCAGTCCGTACATATTCTATGTGGTCTACAGCTTCAACCGTAATAGGTAGCCAGTTGAAATTTACACATCTATGACGACATTGGACAAACAATAAAAAAATGGAAACCCAAGGCGGCACGGCACACAAACCTAAAAGGATATCATTTTTCAACATTATTTTATTTCAGCTCTATCGAACGGTGATTCAAGTTTTAAAATTCGTCAGATTTTAGTATCTATGTACGATACATTTTTCGTAGTAAACCAACAAATAATGAAAAAGTTGGGTTCCGTACTCAGAGGGTACTAAATTGTTGGTCAGGCGCTACCATTTTAGCACCTTTGTTTTTTGACGTTGCTCAGTGTTGCTGTGGGATCTATCTTGTTATTATTTTATTAGATTAAATCATACCTATGTGTCGAGATACGGAACCCTTTGTGCACGAGTCGAACTCGCACATGGCCGTTTTTTAAATATTGTCATTATCTAGTTAAGTTTAATAATTTATTAATAATTAAGTTTGTAATTCGATTTCTTGTGACCGGTTGGGAACCCACCTTTTCCGGTCCAGTTATGGGGGATGTAGATATGTGAGCTAAATATAAAATAGTCACAGATTCAGGACCTTGAACATGGGCAGATAAGCATAATACATAATATCGCAAAGGTACTTCTACGGTTTTAGTGTCTTTATCATATATCTATTTACTTACATATCTATACTAATATAATAAAGCGGAAGAGTTTGTTTGTTTGTTTGTTTGTTTGTTTGTTTGTTTGTTTGTTTGTTTGTTTGTTTGAACGCGCTAATCTCTGGAAGTACCGATCGGATTTGAAAAATTCTTTTTGCATTTGATTGTCCAACTTTTGGGGCAGGTTATAGGCTATTTAATATCCCTAAAATCCTCCCCTAAGGGGGTAAAATGGGGGTAGAAAGTTTGTATGAAAGTCCTATGTTTTTAAAGTTACAGACCTGAAAATCGGCATTTAGATTATTAGTTTTAAATAATAAAACTCTGTATATTTTATTTTGAAAAATCTTCCCTTAAGGGTGGTAAAATAGGGGATGAAAGTTTTAATGGGAAGTTTTAATTATAATTTTGCTATTATCAACTTGAAATATGGAAGGTAGGTTAATTCTAGGGCTAAGATATCAGCCTGGAAAATATTTCACGAAAATCCTCCCCTAAGGGGGTAAAATGGGGGTTGGAATGTTATGTTTTTGAAGTTACAGATATGAAAATAGGATATGAAATTATAATTTTTAAATGATAAAAACCTGTATAAGTAATTCTGGAAAATCTCCCCTTAAGGGTGGTAAAATAGGGGATGAAAATTTTTATGAAAGTCCTATGTTTTTAAAGTTACAAACCTGAAAATCTGCATTTAGATTATGAGTTTTAAATAATAAAACTCTGTAAATTTTATTTTGAAAAATCTGCTTTTAAGGGTGGTAAAATAGGGGATGAAAGTTTTAATGGGAACTAAAAACGATTGCAGCGCCCTCTGGCGGTCTAACTTGAAGCGATAATAGCGCCCTTTGGCGGCCAAAACTGGAAACTAAAAAACGATCACAGCACCCTCTGGTGGCCTAAGCCAGAAACTTGAAGCAATAGTAGCATCCCCTAGCAGCCAAAACTGGAAACTAAAAAAAACGATTGCAGCGCCCTCTAGCGGCCAAAACTGGAAGCTCAAAACAATCGCAGCGCCCTCTGGCGACCAAAACTGGAAACTAAAAAACGATCACAGCGCCCTCTGGCGGCCTAAGCCGGAAACTTGAAGCAATAGCAGCGCCCTCTAGCAGCCAAAACTGGAAACTAAAAACGATCGCAGCGCCCTCTGGCGGCCAAAACTAGAAACTAAAAACGATTTCAGCGCCCACTGGCGGTCTAAGCCGGAAACTTGGAGCAATAGCAGCGCCCTCTAGCAGCCAAAACTGGAAACTACAAAACGATTGCAGCGCCCTCTTGCGGCCAAAACTGGAAATTAAAACGATCACAGTGCCCTCTTGCGGCAAAAACTGGAAACAAAAAACGATCGCAGCGCCATCTGGCGGCCTAGGCCAGAAACTTGAAGTGATTGCAGCGCCCTCGTGCGGTCAAAACTGGAAACTAAAAATGATCGCAGCGCCCTCTAGCGGCCTAAGCCGGAAACTCGAAGCGATTGCAGTGCCCTCTTATAGTCAAAACTCTTGCGGCCGGAGCTGGAAACTCGAATCAATTGCAATGACGGCCGCAGGCGGAATCTCGATACGACAGCTGCGCCCTCTGGTGGCCGAAGGCAATTAAATAAATACTAAATTAATAACTAAATCAATAAATAAATAACTCAATAAATAAATAAATAATGTAAAGCTATTTAGTTATTAAATAATTATCTAAATGTGAAAGTGCGGATATTTGGATGTTTGGATGTTTGTTTCTCTATAACGTCGCAACTACTGAACAGATTTGACTGAAATTTTGAATGGAGAATGGAGATTAGCCCTGACTTAAAACATAGGCAACTTTTTATCCTGAAAAAATCCACAGTTCCCACGGGATTTTGAAAAAACCCAAATCTACAGCTATATATTCTATAGATCAATATAGCAAACTACCTTGAAAGTAAGTATAAAGATTGGAAAAGGGAGCGGGAACAGGAACCAGAAATCCACGATTCCCTCAGGATTTGTCAAAAACCGAAATTCACGCGGGCGAAGCCGCGGGCAACAGCTAGTTATAAAATAAACTCCCCTGTCACGTCTGTCTGTCTGTTCGCGATAAACTCAAAAACTACTGAATGGATTTTCATGCGGTTTTCATCAATAGACAGAGTGATTCCTGAGGAAGGTTCAGGTGTATAATTTGTATAGTAGTTGTAAGGTTTTGTTGGTTGAAATATGACGGTATAATTGTTGAAAATGTCGGAAAAAGTCAAGCGGTCTGCGAGCTTTCATCACAGCTTTCATCGAAAACACTGCCTAATCCATTGGAGATATAAAAAAACAATGTATGGTGGTATAGTAGCGGGAAATTAGTACCCATACAAAGCCAGAGCGGGTCGCTAGTAAATAATATAACGGGTAACTCAACTTGAAATTTAATTGACTCTGCGTAACTACGATATTCCCCTGCATGGCACTTAAAACTATAACAATAGGTGGTTTTCCTATTACCCACCTTGGGTCTCTAAAAAACTGGAGTAGGTTATAAACCTCTGGCAAACAAAGCCACACAAAGCTAACCGTTTGTTCAGTTCAGTCCGCCAGTCACTCACTATCCGCGCTAAGCGAAGCCTGAAAATTCGCACTTCGCGTACCTAATTAACATTCAAGACGTGTGAATAAACTTTTGAGTATATTTTTGATTAAAAGTTATAAGAAAAGTTCTTAAATAAGCTTTGAAGAAAAAAGAGTTTTCATATACATATAAAAGTTCCTAAATTAGCTTTTAAAAAAATTGTGTTATCATTACAAGCTCTAGTGCAATTTTCCTAGAAAATGGAAAAGAAAGCTCGCGAGGACCCGTGGGGATTTGTGTACAAAAAGCTGCAAGAACACGAAATTATCAGCCGACGAAAGTAAGATTGTTTTATTACATACCAGCTGATGCCCGCGATTTTGACCGCGTGGAATTAGCATTTTAAAAAGTCCGTGGGAAATCTATAATTTCTCGAGACAAAAAGTAGCTTATTTTCGTCTTCTGGTTGCCATCTATCTCTGTGCCAATATTTCGTTAAAATCAGTTCAGCGGTTAAGCCGTGTAAATATTATGATCTCCATAAGAGACGTAGCAACGTAAAACCTAAAATTAAAACTATGGTAGTAACGACCAGACGCCGCAATGTAAAACCTAAAAATAAAACTATGGTGGTAACGACCAGACGCAGCAATGTAAACTCTAAAAATAAAACTATGGTGGTAACAATCAGACGCAGCAATGTAAACTAAAAATAAAACTATGGTGGTAACGACCAGACGCAGCAATGTAAACTCTTAAACTAAAACTATGGTGGTAACGACCAGATGCAGCAATGTAAACTCTCAAAATAAAACTATGGTTGTAACGACCAGACGCAGCAATGTAAAACCTAAAACAAACTATGGTGGTAACGACCAGACGCAGCAATGTAAACTCTAAAAATAAAAGTATGGTGGCAACGACCAGACGCAGCAATGTAAACTCTGAAAATAAAACTATGGTGGTAACGACCAGACGCAGCAATGTAAACTCTTAAACTAAAACTATGGTAGTAACGACCAGACGCAGCAATGTAAAACCTAAGAATAAAACTATGGTGGTAACGACCAGACGCAGCAATGTAAACTCTTAAACTATAACTATGGTGGTAACGATCAGACGCAGCAATGTAAACTCTTAAACTAAAACTATGGTGGTAACGACCAAACATAGGAACGTGAAACCTGAAAATAGAAATACAGTGGTAACGACCAGATGCAGCAATATTAAACCTAAAAACAAAAATCTTGTGGTTTACGAATCATAATTCTTATACAAAATTTCCAGTGATTCATTCACTCGAAGACATGGAGACACGTTTGTGTACCCTTAGCTTAACAGACAATACTGCAATCTTGTTTATATTGCGGTTTATGTCAGCAGGGGATTAAGATGTCTTGTAAATATGTTGCTCATGATATATTTTTAGTTAACTCTTTTATGACTCGTGAGCATCATAATATGTAGGCTTTATTTAATAGGCTATGTAATAATAAAATAATATAAATTATAGGCAAATTTCTAGCTCAGTTCTATTACGTACGATATTAGGTAATCCTATCATCGTGATATCAAACCTCTGGGTTAACTAATCTCAGCATTTTTTTTCATAAGTAGTTATGATAAATTGATGACATTGCTAGATACCATATTTTGAATTTTGAAGGCTGCCCCCTGCCTTTCTTTAGCAAGTTCCGAAGACTTCTTCAGTTAAGGTATCTACTTACATAATAATATGTGTTTTGGAAAACTAATATAAGTAGATATAGGCAATCTATCCCCACTCCTCGTTAACCCTCTGAACATCTATTTCTTTACTCTTACAACCCTTCATCTTTATAACGTGTTTTCTAAATAAAGCCCTTATAAAGCTTGGCAGTCATTAGGGCATTTTAAAAGTTCTATATTATGCTCTTTCCAAGGCCTCCTCTAGTTGACGGATTAGAAATATTATTAGTTTTATTTTCTTAAGGGGTGTATGTAACTAACTCTGCAACCTTCCTCATTTTAGCATTGTAGCAGTGCTATTTCTTACGCGGTCATATAACCCAGCGATCTTTAATAGAAGAGTGAGTCATCTTCTGGGTAATCGCATCCCAGCATCATTTTCCATTGGCAAATTGATTTCAAGCGAATCATCTACCTAAATTGAAAAAAAAAAGAATCCAATTTACAATACTCAGTAAATCTTCCAAAAATAAATCACAGAAAACTTCTCGGAGGAATGCGTAAGCGACGCGCTATACGCGCCGCTTTAGAGTCGCTAATGATATTTTAGTTCGCGGTAAGAACACACGGTAAGAACGTCCTATGCGCGAGA
The DNA here is from genome assembly GCA_920104075.1 of Melanargia galathea. NCBI lineage: Eukaryota > Metazoa > Arthropoda > Insecta > Lepidoptera > Nymphalidae > Melanargia > Melanargia galathea. The sequence continues at coordinate 11,211,197 of OV049870.1, forward strand.
AAGGCCTTGATTACCTTTTAAGTCAGCTAAAGAAAAACAGAAAAACAGTACAGCTACGACTCAAAAGATGAAGAAGGTATTAATAGGTATATTAGGCTAGAAAAGTTTTTATAGAACTAAGAAATAACTTTAGGAACAAATATTTGCTGAAAAAAATAAATCTTTGTCCCTGTTTTGATAGTTGGCATTGGATTGCCTAAGTAAATTACCTACCTACTACTCTGACAAAAATTAAAACCAACCATTTTGCAAATTGCATCTGTTTAGGTAGGTGCCTTTCTGTTACAATCGATTCCATTTTCGGCTTGTCCGTCTTGGCACCCACATGACTATTCAGTTTTTATGCATATTTATGAAAATCGCCCTCATAATACTTACCGTAATCAAGGTCATTCACATGCCGGTACAATTACGAATTCAGTATTTTTGCAATACTTAACAATTACCTACTTTTCATCTTTGCTAACGATGCGTTCGACAGAAAAGTTTTCTGAAGTTTGATTTCCAGTGACTTTACCAATCCCCAGGGAAAAATTATGGGGTTTTATTCACATAACTAACTAGAGGATGCCCGCGACTTCGCGTGGATTTAGGTTTTTAAAAATCCCGCGGGAATTCCTAAGTTAAGTTTATTCTTAAGTTTTCCTAAGTTCCTTTGAGCTTCCATACCTTGCTAAAAACTGTTAAAAGTTCACTGGCAAATGTTTAAGTAGATTAAAATGTAAACATCCGCCAGTGAAAGTCCCATCAAAATCGATGCATCCTTTCAGAGATTAGCCGGTAATCTTTAAAGTATCTTCTTTCTAACAAAAAAAGAATGTATGAAATCGGACCACGTGTTAATAAATTACAGCTGAGCTGACATTTTGACTTTCATCCCCACTCCCAAGGGAACCGTGCTGAATTTTGGGACTAAAAGTATCTTATATGCTACTCCGTAGTATGAACTTAAATCACGCCAAGTTTAATTTCAATCCATTCAGTAGTTTTTGCGCGATGCGCGCACAAACATACAGACAAACAGATAAACAGACAAACAGACAAAAAATTCAAAAAACTGCTTTTTAAAAAAATATGGCAATGCCGCATTACAAAAATGCTGATAACGGCAAACCCCTTTTCACATTAAAACTCGTAACTGCAAAGTCTGTCGAGGTTTTCCAAGTAACTGTAAGTACGCTGTACGACTTCCTCAATGAAACCTCTAGGGAGCTCAGTTAACGTTAACATCTGCTCTATAATATTTATTGTATGCTGTAAGTTTTTAATTGCATCTAAGTATTTAATGATAATGCCGTTTAAATCGCTTTGAAGTGTTTTCCTGTATCACTGAACAATATAATGGCGCCTATCTACGTACTATAGATAGCGTCATTTAACAATGGTTACTTATTTAGCTTTAAATTCCTTGGATGATGAGCGATGAAGAGAGCGATGCTCGGAGCTTCTCTTTTTACGCGATCTAATCAGAAATGAGGAACCATCTAAGATAAACCTGAGTAACCGACGTAGGTACATCAACAAATCCAGAAGCTGATGCTGTCACATAGCTTGAATGACTGATAGACGTTGGATCTGAATGTACCTACTGGAATGGAAGGTAGGTACCCCTAGTCGCTGCACTAAATCAGCATAAACCTCGACGTGTGAAAGTCACTTTGAACGTCTATATTATGTCGAAGACGTTGACCTACACCTTCGATACCACCCTTTACGATGTTTTTCAACTTTCCTCTATCTGCAACTCAGTGAATGGCATTGCAGATAGCTGTGCTGAACTCTTCCTTTATCTGGTTAACGTCTCGAGCTACGTCTTCTCGGGCTCACTTTCCTCTGATCTTGCTATACAATAACACTTACAGATTTCAAAAATAATTGGTAGGTATACCTAATTGATACGTAGTATTTAAGGCCTAGGCCGCACTGCGAAATTTATTCGCACGAATTTTTTCGCAAAATTCTGTGACATATGGGAATGTATCAAGCTGCACGCACATGCGATTTAAAATTCGCGAGAAAAATATATTAAAACGCGGAATATAAACCGCGCGAATTTTATTCGCGCGAATAATTTTCGCAGTGCGGCCCCGCTCTAAGTAGCACCTACGTTGTTATCTAGTTAATTCTATGGTGATTGGTCTTCTTATCTTGAAGTTTAACAAGAATTATAATAAACAAAGATATTTAAACTGCATTGTAACCTATGTCATCTATCACTATAGTTTATGTTTCAAGAAGTAGTCACCCTACGCCAAGATAATGTTGGTTAAGTACAAAGATAATGCTAATTGATGCAGTGACTTCTTGTAACATAAACTATACTGATGGTATTTCTTAATTAACGATGTCCCATTCGGGGTAAAAATTATATTTTTCAATTTTCTCTTTTCTCGGGAGTCTCAATCACTCGCTTTTCAACTTTGTGCAGCTTAAATATAATATATTAGTTTCTGAATAAAATGTTGTGACACAGATAGGTAGACGAACTGGGCAAAATTGTTAAGAGGCCGGTACCCGGATTCGTAATTTTTTACGAACTTTTGAACACCATAGTGCTTTAGATATAATGATTACTTTAAAAAAAATTATCAAATATTAAAGATCAATCCTTTTTTAATGGAATGTTGGGAATAAAATATTAATTTTATTAAAAAATATTATTCAAATCTTAATTCTTGCGGAAGACGTTTACTGATTTTACGCTTTTGAGTGAAACTTTCGTCACACATATAAGTACTAAAAATTGTAGAAAGCGACTGAAAAAAAATACTAATATTATGAACACACCCTCAAAATTGGAATGTTGGAATTAGTTTTTCTATGTTTTATACAAAATTAGTAAATAAAAAATAAAAACCGCACGTACGATTTATGAAAATTTAAGCATTAGATTAACCCCAATTTCTTTGATTTATCGCAATTTCACTAATAAAAAAAATATATAGCACGAAAGTTTAGGATTCATTTAGCTATAATTGTAAAAAAATAATAATCCAGAAACTATTTATATGACCACAAAAAATTGTCAAAGTATCCTAAAATTTACAAATAAAATGGCACAGCAGACAGTACGAATGCCATACCGCGCTTAGCGCTCTTCGAGGGAGGACGTGTTGTTGCCCGACGCAACTCACGCACACATGCAAAGCTGTGTAATGACTTGTCGTAAAAGTTACGTAAAAGTTATAGCGCAACCGACTCAGTTTGATGATTTGTGCATAGGTTTTATTTCATTAGTGGTCCGATCTGATCAATGCTGAGCTAATACATACCTAATGCTATGTTTTGGTATAAGTATGTGTTGATATATGTATATATTGAAATGAAATATTTTTTGTATGACATAATGTTAAAATCTCATACTCGAAGTTCTTTTGGGACGAAAGAGGGGTTAATAGGGATGAGAATGAGGTGAATAGGAACGACTTATGGGTGAATAGGAACAGTTTTTTTAGAACAAACTGTTACCAAAACTTAAAAAAGTCGACGCCATTTTGAAATTCTTTGTTAATTGACCGATTTCATTCAAAATCGATATTTAGAGCTCCCTGGGATCACAAAACAGGAAACTGTTACCAAAACTTAAAAAAGTCAACGCCATTTTGAAATTCTTTGTTAATTGACCGATTTCATTCAAAATCGATATTTAGAGCTCCGTGGGATCACAAAACAGGAAACTGTTACCAAAACTTTAAAAAGTCGACGCCATTTTGAAATTCTTTGTTAATTGACCGATTTCATTCAAAATCGATATTTAGAGCTCCCTGGGATCACAAAACAGGAAACTCTTACCAAAATTTAAAAACTTCGGCGCCATTTTGAAATTCTTTGTTAATTGACCGATTTCGTTCAAAATCAATATCTGAGGATCCCTAGGATCACAAAACAGGAAACTGTTACCAAAACTTAAAAATATATATATATATTTTTTTTTTTTAAGTTTTGGTACAAAATACGAATACAACAAGTGTTCCTGCAAGAATTGAGCACGTGCAAATTTTATTTATGACCTAAGATTAGCAACTGCATAGTAGATAATTGCACACCTGAGAGAACTTCTTTATCAAAACAACCTGTATACCTGAAATAACCAGATTAATCTATTGACCAATATAATAAGCATTGATCGTATAGTCTTTTGTTTCGTTGCAGCGTGATTGAAGGAGAAACCAGCAAACCAATAAACTAATAAACAAACACACTTTCGCATTATAATATGGGTAGTGATATAGCTGTATTTAATTCTTACAGATGTTATGTGTAAGTATAAACGATTACACAACATCTTGATACTAATTATATACTTACCTAAATCGAACATTAAAAAAAAGCAAATATAAAATATACTAAGATCTAAAATTTTATTTTATTAGCACGTTGAATTTGGAACGCAAAGTATCAATATAGGTTAGTCCGACCGCTTTTAAGTATACCATGTCTTTGTGTGAGTGCAGCTTACGGTGCCATTGTGAGGTACACGCACACATTTAAAACTCGGGCCGAAACTCGTTAGCTCGGCTCGGAATACGGCCTCTTAAGGGTTCATTTGTTTTACTACATAGGTACTAGGAAGGTACCTACCCTAAAAATGAGTGCGCAGCGTTGAATTGACGTTGTTAAGTACTTGTTGTGGTTATGTAGTTAGGTAAGTAGTTGCTGCCGTTAATTATTTTGAGCTACCAAGGTCGGTGGAGTTTGTTTCAAATGATGGATCAAGATTGAGGCTATTTCAGGGTCATACCATTCAATTACAATTTACGAGTTGCGAAATCTTACTTGTTAACGAAAACTATAGCAAAATATGTATACTTGCAGTGGAAACGTTAAGTGTGCTCAGACAATATTTTCAATATTTCACACAAGACAATATTTCATTTTAAGAGATATTCAAAAGCACGACGCTGTGCAGATATGCAGATTAGGTTCTGTTATATGCAAAGTAAACAGATGATTTTTAGGGTTCCGTACCCAAAGGGTAAAAACGGAGCCCTATTAATGTCACTCGGCTGTCTGTCTGTCTGTCTGTCTGTCTGTCCGTCTGTCCGCCGGTCACAGGTCTCTAGCTCGCAGACGAAATGAGTTACAAACCTGAAATTTTGATATTTGGTGTAAAACGTTGACCCAAAATCAAATATTGAATTAAAAATTGAATTAAATTATTTTTCAGGGGGGCTCCCATACATGAGAAAGGAGCCGGAAAAAAAATTTTTTTTCTTACCCTAGCTTGTGGGGTATCATTGTTTAGAGCTCATTGAGTAGAGTACGAATATATTACGTTTTAATTTTTTGCTTAATAAGTAAGGAAATGGGGGGTCATTAAAATTGTCAATTTTAGACCATTTTTGTGACGGGGGCTATCTAAAAAACTAAACTAGTTAGGAATATGATATTTCGGTATATTATATGTACTATATGCTCTATTTGTACAACAAATACTGAAAACAACGATTCATAAAATAGTTTATAAGCTGTGACCAAAACAAACGAACTTATTTTGCGTTTTTCTTTCACGGTTTCTTGCGATGTCTAACTCGGAAATTAAATATTTCTTAGACCCAAAATATTATATTGTTCATAATTATGTACGGAAAAAAGCTGTGATAGCCTAGTGGTTAGGACGACCGACTTCTAATCGGAGGTCGTGGGTTCGATCCCGGGCACGCACCTCTAACTTTTCGGAGTTATGTGCGTTTTAAGTATTTAAATATCACTTGCTTTAACGGTGAAGGAAAACATCGTGAGGAAACCTGCATGCCTGAGAGTTCTCCATAACGTTCTCAAAGGTGTGTGAAGTCTGCCAATCCGCTTAGCCAGCGTGGTAGACTATGGCCAAAACCCTTCTCACTCTGAGAGGAGACCCGTGCTCTGTAGTGAGCCGGTAATGGGTTGATCATGATGATGATGTACGGAACCCTGAAAGAGCGAGGCCCGACTCGCACTTGGCTGATTTTTATTTAGGTTAGTGAGGGTAGTAGCCATTAGTATACTTAGGTATATGAAAAAAATCAGCCAAGTGCGAGTCGGGCCTCGCTCTTTCAGGGTTCCGTACATAATTATGAACAATATAATATTTTGGGTCTAAGAAATATTTAATTTCCGAGCTAGACATCGCAACAAACCGTGAAAGAAAAACCCAAAAAAATGTTCGTTTATTTTGGTCACAGCTTATAAACTATTTAATAAATCGTTGTTTTCAGTATTTGTTGTTTAAATAGAGCATATAGTACATAATATACTGAAATATCATATTCCCAACTAGTTTAGTTTTTGAGATAGCCCCCGTCACAAAAATGGTCTAAAACTGACAACTTTGATGGCCTCCCATTCCCTTATTTTTTGAGATAAAAATTAAAAAAATATATATTTGTACTCTACTTAATGAGCTCTAAACAATGATACCCCACAAGCTAGGGTAAAGAAAAAAATTTTTTTTCCGGCTCCTTTTTCATGTATGGGAGCCCCCCTGAAAAATAATTTAATTCAATTTCTAATTCAATATTTGATTTTGGGTTAACGTTTTACACTAAATACCAAAATTTCAGGTTTGTAACTCATTTCGTCTGCGAGCTAGAGACCTGTGACCGGCGGACAGACGGACAGACAGACAGACAGACAGACAGACAGACAGCCGAGTGACATTAATAGGGCTCCGTTTTTTACCCTTCGGGTACGGAACCCTAAAAAGATAATTTTTATTTAGGTATCCAGAAAGAGTTATGAGGCAATGAACGTAGACGTAGATGTAAATACCTAGGTAGTTGTTCCCAACTGAAAACTTGTTAATTGATCAGCATAATCTTGGGTATGTTGGTAGATAGATATATCTAAGTAGGTATTAGGTATAGGTATGCCATTAGTCAGTGCCCAGTGGTTAAACAGTTTTAAAGGTAGGTAATGGATCCCTATGCTATTATTCCTATCTGTCAAGAGCGTTGCCAGCTAATGGTCAAGGGGGGGGGGGGGGGCAAGTTGATATATGGAGGATAGAAAAAGTATGAATATTAGGTTCAATCGGGAGGTTAGGGAGCTATAATTAAGCATGTGTAGCTCTTCACAGGTCTTGACGTTATTAATTTTACAAGTCAAGTGAGTGAATTTAGGACTTTGGTTGCATTTGGCTATATTTTTTCAAAGCTCTCTTCCTCACCATGGCGACGCCCTTGCTATGTGTAGTGTGTACCTACTGGGTGCGGTTGGGAAATTGGTGATTTTTCCGAGCTTGGTAGTAAAATATGACATTTTCCAGAAACGCTATGTAATTATTGACTTTCACTGTTTCACAGTGCCATATTGTGTGAACAAGCCTTAACACAATGATGTAACAGGAAAACATACTTACTCTAATCATTTGAGTCATGGATGGACACACGACACGGCCTTCAAAGCCTTCTGTAAAGCCAAAGATAAAAGGACCATTAATGTGTTTGTACGTTGATGGCAAGACAAAGAATTTGGGATATTTATTTGCATTTCTCGTCGTTTTATTTTTTAATTAGGTAGATAGGTACCTACGCATTAGAATAACAACAGAAAAAATAATTGAAACAATGGGCACGTTGAACACTTAAACAATAATTACTGTTTTTAATTAACGGCTATTTTGGAGTCGTTATAGTTGTCAACAATGTGATTAATTATTCTGAAATATTTAACAGGAAGGTCTGACTGTGTTTGTATTATGTTGATTTGTTTGAATACTGATTAGGGCTTGCTAGTGTCATTTATAAAACCACGTGTGATGTTAATGCAGATCAGTTTGTTGCGGCGCGGCGGGCTCAAAACGACGACTGTGAATTGTGAACGCCTTGGATTACGTCAGTTTTATTTCGTTCGCCCTCACGTACCACGCGAAACAATCTCTTCTACACGAGTGTTTACGTTTTGAATCGAAAGAATCCTAATATCGAACGAAACTCGGGCAAATAACGATATTTAGGTGACCGGCGACTATAGCCGGCATCTGTCTCAGTCAGTGACCTCAAAAATAAAAAGTTGCGCCGTGACTGCTTTGTATGCGTACTTATTCAATCTTTTGTTATTGACTACGCCAAGATATGACTCGTTGCGTTCGGTGATTCAGATTGCTCAGCATAAAATATGGTCATACCGTGTCGTTAACTGAACTAGTCGGTCGCGATTTGCTCTGTCGAATGCCAATGTGAATATTAAAATCAATATCTTTAGTAAGAGTGTTTCAACAAAAATAAACATGGATGAAGAATCTATGTGGAAAGGTTTCTATGAAAAATTACAGCAACAAAAATCTGTGGACGAACAAGTGCATGATAGCCGGTAAGTAGATAACACTACATGTGATATTTGTTTGTAGTGCGGCATAGAAGCTTAATTTTCACTGAGTACACAATGGATAATTTTCTTGTTTACTTTCCTATTAAATGAAATAGGTACCTACTTCCTTATCTTTATTATATCAATCACAAAGAAAACTTTATTGACAATGTTTAAAAGCATGTCTGTAATCTGATAAAAATAGACTGTGATTTTTGCTTTTGCGTCTGCGTGGTTTTCTAACTTTCTTGCCATATTCTGAAATGGACTTCTAAATCTTGTAGATTTAAATATTCACCTTGACTTTTAATTTTTTGCTCTTTTAGTATATTTCCTTGAAAGTGTACTTAGTAGTACCTAATAGATCTAGTTATGTGAGCTTTTAGTTTACACTTATTTTAGTTTTAAGTCACTAGGTGATAGGCAGTGTTTTTAATTTTAAGCATATTAACTAGATGAAGGTGAGCACAAGGGTTCTTTTTATTTTGTCTTGGGTTGAAGAGTTTGTCTTCCTCCTTGTCTGTCTTTGAATCCTTGAGTCTGGAAATTGTATTAGTTAGTTAATTAGGGTAAATAAAATAGCATGACAAATCCGTTAAAAAATATTATATTATGAAGGTACATCGAAAAATAAAATCAAACATTTTGCTCCACTATCGGACAATGATAATGAGATTGAAAGCAGCCCAGTTGAACACGAGAGTGCCAGTATATGTACTTACACTATACAAGCATAAATTAAAAATATAAAAACCCCCGACATTCGCCATTTTGTGGCGGCGGCCATCTTGGATTTGCAATAGTGCTATTCTACTAGTCAAGCCCTTTCATTTGAACCAACCAACTCTCTTAATATGGGTAATATTAAGGGAGTTGTGAAAAAATATGTAATCCGCCATTTTGTAGCGGCGGCCATCTTGGACAGATTTTCGTCAAACACATGGTCAAACATAGCTAACAACACTCTCGACTAATTCACCTTTCAAACAAAAAAAACCGCATTCAAATCGGTCCACCCGTTTGAGCGCCACAGGGAACAGACAGACACACACACACACACACACACACACACACACACGCACACACACACACACATACACACACACACACACACATACACACACACACACATAGACACGTCAAACTTATAACACCCGTCGTTTTTGAGTCGGGGGTTAATAAATATAAAACCGACCAAGTGCGTAGCGGGCCACGCGCATTGTAGGGTTCCGTAGTCACAATCCTCGAAAAACAGGTATAACTCCTTAACCTGTGAACCCTACTTAGCCATGATAGTTTTCCTTTAAAATTGATTATATATACTACTACTGTGAATTTTTTCAAGTTCCTTTATACTGCCATTTGGCTGATAGAGGGGTGGGGGGGGGGGGGGGGCACTCGACACTAATAAAAATTAGCACTTTAAAACATCATATTTTATAAACGGATCTAGAAATCGAAAAATGATGTTCCCACGCCCACAGTATTTTTAAAAGACCTATTCAACGATACCCCACACTATGGGGTAGACGAGAAAAAAATATTCATCCCCACTTTACATTTAGGGGAGCTACCCTAAAAAAATATTTATCAAAATTTTATTTCACCACTTTGTCGGCGTGATTAATATTTATACCCATGCCAAATTACAGATTTCTAGCACTAATAATCTCTGAGATTAACCGAGGACGGACGGACGGACAGACAGACAGACAGACGGACGGACATGGCGAAACTATAAGGGTTCCTTGTTTACTACGGAACCCTAAAAACGAGCTTCCTGGGTTTTTGGATAATAACGAGGCCGGTACAATTAATATTCCTATTATAGTACGGGAGGTAGCGATACAGTTGAGCAAGTCATTTTGTACCGACTGAAAATCGTATCAATAAAAAATTTCCTCTAACAAATAACAGATCCAAACGTCACCTGCTTAGATAGCGGTGGAACTAAGAGATACAGGATGAATAAGTAATTGTATTGGTAGATTCAATTGACGATTCAAAAGTACTTGTAAAAGTTTATTTGAATAAAAAACTTTTCTATTCTATTCTATTGTTACGGAGAACCTTATAACGACTAAATAAGGTTCATAATCACTTTTCCATTGTTCGTGATCTTTTCTATGACATTAGATCAGAATACGAACGAAACATAATGAACAAGCTTTATTCCGTAGGTAACACTTTATTACATAACATTAACAATACTTACATCTTTTTGATGCTGTATCTTTTAGCTCCACCGCGGATGCGAGAACTGACGCTCACTTTAACGATTTCTGAACATTAAATAAATGTTTGAAATAAAATTCATTCGGTATAAAATCACTAGCAAAATTGTACCTGTACCTCCCGGGCTATTTTATCTTGATTCGTACTCGTAAACGTCGCGTCGTTCGCTCGCGCGCGTAAAGCGCGCTGTCGGTCGGTGACATGAACCTATAGAAGAGGACTTGGCATAATGTCCTATAGAAAATAGTAGATCGGAAAATAGCTTAAGCTTATCAAAATTTTCATAAGTGTGTACAACAACACTACATTTTTAAACATAACAATAAAACAGATCGTGGCAGAAATTTTATTGCAACTTCCCTTAAGATGGCCTCCCTAAAATGTATACTTGAACACTCACACACGCACAACTTGAGACATCACAATGAACACGCGCCATTTTATGTTACAGGATTGTGCGTGTGTGAGTGTATTTTTGGCACGTTTTAAGGTAGGTATGCCTACTCTACTTATTATTATTATCTCTATGGTCGGTGATGTGTGAATTCAGTTCTCATTATTCGTCTGTGATGCTTTTAACTGTCAAAGTCAGCTGCCATAAGTTAGGTACAGCTGTCACTGTCATTGCAATAAGCAATTCGAATTGAAGAAATATTGTTGAACACTTGTTTATTGAATAATTGTTTAATTTTATATTATTGCCCGGGCTTGATTTCTGTTCCTCCGCTTCAATATCTTATCAAGAGACGTCGTGTGAAACACACACATTTTATCAGTAAAAGTGTCTGGAATATACGGTAAATAATTTCAATAGAGATATGGTTGTTTCTCGAGCCGGACCGTTACGAAGTTTGCTTCTAAATCAAACACGACAAATGCATTTATTGAAGAAAAACGCTTATATTAACGGACAATGGGTGAGTGCGCAGAGTAAAGCGGTGTTTCCTGTGATCAATCCGGCGGATGATAAGGTCATCGCAGAGATTCCCGACATGGACGCCGTGGATGCTAAAATAGCAGTGGACACGGCCACCAACACTTTCCAGACATGGAAAGATACTACTGCGAAGGAAAGGGCTAACATACTTCGAAGATGGTATGATCTGTGTGTAAAAAATTCAGATCACCTCGCTGAAATTATCACCGCAGAAGCTGGCAAGCCTTTGTCGGAATCTAAGGGTGAAATCGTCTATGGCAGTTCGTTTTTAGAATGGTTTGCTGACACCGCTCGCCATATTAACGGAGAGGTTGTACCGAGCCCCTGGCCACATAAAACGATCATGGTTACTCGACAGCCACTGGGCGTTGTGTCTGTTATTACACCTTGGAATTTTCCATTCGCTATGATTACTCGTAAGGTTGGAGCCTTAATGGCGGCTGGATGCACTTGTGTCATCAAACCTTCAGAAGACACCCCTCTGACGGCTTTAGCTGCCGTCCAGCTGGCAGAAGAGGCTGGTGTGCCAAAGGGTGTGATCAATGTAGTAACCTCAAGCAGAAAAAATGCTTCAGTGGTGGGAAAAGTCTTATGTGAAGATCCAAGTGTAGGATGCATATCATTTACTGGCTCTACGCATGTCGGTGTAATTCTATATGGAATGGCAGCAAAAGGAGTAAAAAGAGTGTGCTTAGAATTAGGCGGAAATGCCCCATTCATTGTCTTTCCTAGTGCAGACATATCGCATGCTGTTAACCAGGCTATGCTTGCTAAATTCAGAAACAATGGTCAGGCATGTATTGGGGCAAACAGATTTTTAGTTCACAAGGATGTGTACGATAGTTTTGTGCAAGCTTTCAAGGAGAAAATTTCTAAAGGTTGTGTCCTCGGTCCGGGTTCAAAACAAGGTGTTACATGTGGGCCATTGATTAATCAAGCACAAACTGATAAGGTCACAAAATTAGTAGATGATGCCTTGTCAAAGGGTGCCAAAGCACTGATTGGTGGTAAACCTGCAGCTGAGCTAGGCAGCAAGTTTTATGAGTCAACACTTCTCACTGAAGTCAAACCCGAGATGAAAATATACGAAGAAGAGATATTTGGACCTATAGCTGTATGCTACAAGTTTGAAACTGAGCAGGAGGCAATACGAGTAGCCAACAACACTAGGAGTGGACTGGCATCGTACGTCTTCACAAAAGATCTTGGTCAAGCATTTAGAATGTCTCGTGAGCTGAACTTCGGGATGGTAGCTATAAATGATGGTATACTGTCAGCAGCTGAACCTCCATTTGGTGGTATCAAGGAGTCTGGTATCGGTAGAGAGGGTAGTAAACATGGCGTAGAAGAATATACAGATATAAAATACACTTTATTCTCAGGTTTGGATAAATGAAAATATTAAACATCAAATTAATTGTTTTAAGCAATATTGTAACCATGTTTTATAACCATACAAAACTTATTCTAAGTATCAAAATAGATGACATATTTATTTAAATTTGTCTAATTGTGTATGTCTTAGAGCCTATTACAGTTGTCATAACTGCATTGTGACTGTGGAGAAACTGCTCAATATGCAGTTAGCAGTTAGCACACAGTGCCACAGACTATATCCAAATTGCGATTTTGCAGTTAGATTGAAGTCCAAATGCAGTAAATATGTTTACACCTTATATGCTTTTAGATAATAGACACTGGAACTGCAATTGCAACATAATTAGATAGTAAATAAAATGTATATTTAAGTCTAATATAAACCCAAAGAAATCATTCCAGTCTTCCAGTAAATTGTGATCCTATATTGTAAGATGACCTCGAAGAATAACAACACGAAGACTGATTTTACAAGTTTATTCACCAATTTTTGTGGGACGATTGATTCCCTCTTTACAACTACCGTGCTTTATATAATCTCGTCATGGATAAAACTAAGCTATTTCATAACAATGTCATGATATTAGTTCATTCATTAAAATTCATCATTGGAACAACTTAATTATTTAAAATATAACCAAGCAAACTAAAATACTACTTTGATAAACATTTTACGGAATTTCAACTATTATCGATCTTAATAATTATATTAAATTAAATTAATACATTTTACGGTTACGCATTTGATTGAATGGTTGACTTAAGCATTAATACAATGTTATACATTCAATCAATATGTTTTCTTAATATAATATTTCATAAACTCTGTTAATTATCTATATTAGTGTACAATTCATTTACATTATTCATCATTATTTACCTAATCTCTAACAATATTAAGAATTATTACATTTATACATACATAAATATTAATAGGGCTTTGTATTTTTTTTTTGTTTCAATTATTATAATTTATCCAAAATTGTTGCATTTTATGAATTTACAACGAAGTTATGATTTACTTGTTGATGTTGAGCTTTACCTACTGCAGATTAAAAAAGTTTAATTTTATGTCGGTTAAAATGAAGTAAGATCAGTGCAAGATAAGTTATTTATTGTAAACTAATATGCTAGATTCTTGCATGTTCTAGCAGCCAGAACATAATAATTATTATAAATTATTCAGCTTAATTAATTAGCTTCTGAGAGACCAATAAAAATACCTTTGTGAGCACAACTGTTATTTTAATATTTAATTTAAGTTACACCAAAAATTACAAGACGCCATTACTTAAAAGTAGGTTTCACAGAACAGAGAGAGCACCAAGAGTCATAGACACAGATCCAATCAAACATAGATAAAATAACACTTACATAGATTGCTAAAATTGCCATATCAACACCCCCTTCCAATTTTACAAGAGGTTCAACTCATTACAAAAGTAACTAAACTTATTTGCACTTAACGACTTAGTCATTATATCAGCCAACTGCTTATCAGACTCAATATAAGAAATATCTACTAACCCTTTAGCCGTTAAATCTTTCACAAAATGAAATTTAATATCTACATGCTTGGATCTCTTAGTCTCAAATGTCTTAGCCATTTTAATCGTAGACATGTTGTCTTCAAATACATATATCATATCTTTATACTCAAAAACTTCACTTAATATACTCTTTATGAAAAGACTTTCCACTAAACAACTAGAAAGTGCATAATATTCAGACTCACAGCTGCTAAGAGCAACAACAGATTGTTTCTTAGATTGCCAACTTAAGACATTATTATTTAATTTTATAACATAGCCTGAAATACTCTTCCTATCATTGATATCAAATGCAAAATCAGAATCCACATAAGCCTTAATTTTAAGAGACTCAGATTCAGACTTAACAAAATTCAAAGTCATATCAACAGTATACTTTAAGTATTTTAAAACATTTTTCAAATGAGACCAATGTACATTGTTATAACAGTTTTGAAAACGACCAAAATATGACACCGCAAAACACAAATCTGGCCTTGATCCTATCATCAAATACATTAAACTGCCAACCAATTCTTTATAAGGTAATTTACAATTTACAGTTTCATTACTCTTAGTCAAATTAAGCTTAGGCTGCATAGGTACTTTACTTGTCTTACAGTCAGACATATTAAATTTTATCAAAATTTTCTTTATCAAGTTACTCTGACTTACAGTAATATTACCATTTTTACATTTATTAATCTCCAAACCTAAAAATTGAAATTTTGAATCAGTACCTAACACATGAATCTCCATGTTAGACATTAAATGTAATTTAATTTTCTTTAACTCCTCTACACTGTTAGACATCATAAAGAAATCATCTACCCATATTAAAATATAAGTATTTCCCCTGAAATACAAGCACGGGTCTACTTTTGACCTAACAAACTTTATTTTAAGTAATTCTAGATTTATATGATCGTTCCAGCTTTTTGGGCTCTGTTTCAGTCCATACAAAGATTTTAATACCTTACAAACTTTACCATTTAAACTTTTATTACTCTGTAAGCCTTTAGGAACTTCCATATAAACAGGTTCTTTCAATCTACTCTTTAAGAAAGCTGAGCGTACATCTAATTGCTGAATATGCAATTGCTTCTCTACTGCAATTGTAAGCATGATCCGGAGAGTTGTCATGCGTGCAACGGGGGCAAAAATATCTTCATCAACAACACTTGACTGCTGATACCCTCGTGCAACTAATCTGGCCTTTTTGCGAGACCTACCATCGACTAACTTCTCCGTGAAAACCCACCTTGAATCTATAATCTCCTCATTACTAGGCACATCAACAATTTCCCATGTACCATTTGACTCTAAGGACTTTAACTCTTCATTTATTGCTATTTGCCACTCAGGTTCCTTAACTGCATCATCATATGTCTCAGGTACACCCAAACAAGTAGCTAGAGCCAGCACATCCACTTCAAAATCCTCTAAATATTTAGGCAATTTTCGCACTCTAGATCTTTTAGACACATCATGCTCACTACTAGCCCCTGGTGTAGGTTCACAATCATTATTTATTATGACATCTGATGATACTGAAGGCACCTTACTTCTAACATCCTCTGAATTATTTAAATCACAATTATTTGGCTTATCACCAGACTGACATTCATTTACAGGTTTTTCGATTATGTTATACTGATCATCACTACTATACTGTTTATCACCTTTATTCCAAAACTCATCAAATATAACATTTCTCGCTGTCTCTACCTTTCTTGTCTCTGGATTCCATAATCTATAGCCATTATCACAATATCCTATCATATACAATTTCTTAGTTCTTTCATCTAACTTTCCAGTCCTATCCTCTTTATGAATATATACAAAAGCTGGACATCCAAATACTTTAATTTTACCTAAATCTGGTTTATAACCGTACCACAGAGTGGCAGGAGTTGTGTTTTTAGGCAACACTGATGACTGCAATCTATTTATCAAATATACAGAAGACAATACTGCCTCGCCCCACATCTCCTTAGACATACCACTCTCAAAAATAAGACATCTGGCCATCTCTACTATGGTTCTATTAAAACGTTCCGCCTTACCTGATTGAGGTGGATTACGAGCCATAGAATAACTGATCCGTATCCCCTTTTCTTTACAAAAATCAATAAATTCTTTTGACCTATATTCACCGCCCTGATCACATCTTACATTTTCTATTGAACAATTAAACTTTGCTTCTACCAATGACACATACATCTTAAATTTTTCAAAAACCTCGCTTTTGTTTCTCATTAAATATACAGCACAAAAGTTAGTGAAGTGATCAATAAAACTCACATAATAGTTGTATCCATCATGTGTAGGAGGACTAATTTTACCACACACATCAGTTGAAATACACTGCAAAATTCTCTTTGCCTTTCTATCCTCCGGCAACTTTTTAAGATATGGTAACTTAGTTTGTTTACCCTGTAAGCATATTTCGCATAAACTCTTAGACGGATATCTACAAGAATGACCCATTCTCCTATGCCACAGATCTGTAATACTATTACTCATATTGACATTTGCACATTCAGAAATAGCTGACAACTTAATTACATACAAATTGCCAAATGTGTGACCAGAAACAACTACTACACCATTTTTAATTATTTTTACAACAGACTTTTCAAAAGTTATTTGAAAACCTTTTTCTTCTAACTTTTTAACTGATAACAAATTGAACAAAATATTGTCACAGATTAATACATCTTTAATAGTTATTGTGTTACCGAGATCTGTCATACCTTTAAGAGTACCCTTCTCATTTGCCGTCACAAACTGACCCGCTTTTGCTACATTAATGTCAACATTTACATTAGAAATGTCATAAACAAAGCTTCTATAATCACTCTTTAAAATATGAGAACTTGCGCCACTGTCTATAACGAACACTATTTCATGACACAACTGACCGGCACTCAATGCACTGTTTTCACTCGTAATAAAGGTACAGTCCGTAGAAGAAAGTGACTCTTTGGCAACAGCACCCGTCTCGTTACTTGACCGAGCCTTATATTTGTAACAGTCCTTCTTTATGTGACCAAGATTTACAGAAAAAGCATCTAATATTCTTCTTCGACCTGTGGTTGTTATCCCTGGCAGGAACTGACCGCCTTGTCGCAAAAGCACCTGGCGATTGTGTTTCTGAAACCACATCTCTTTTGGTCCGCCGCTCTTCTTCAGCAAGTAAAGTGTTCTTTACATACTCCAGTGTAACCGCAGATTTATCCTTACTACAAAGAATGTCCATCGCAGAAACCACACTGTCAAATTCAGAAGGCATTGCTACCAAGAGTTGGCTGACTATTTCATCCTCTTCTAACCGCCCACCAGCAACCCTGACATCCGATGCCAATGTTTCAAAAGTCTGGATAAAATCCTTAAGAGGTTTATCTTTAGAGAATTCTAACTTCCGCCAAGCTTTTTGAGCTGTTACTAAGGATTTCATGCCCTTTTTCTCATACGTGGCACTTAACGTGTCTATTATTTCCCTGGCTGTCTTTTTGTCTTTAATCATAGTCAAAATGCTATCTGCCAAGCACTGCACAATGAGATTCCTGGCTTTAATATCTTTCTTATTAAATTCCGCCAATCCCACGGCATCCGCCGGCACCGCGTCGTTTAACACAGATAGAACCTCGTGTTGTTCGAGCACCAACCTGACTCTAAATAACCAGTTGCTGTAACTGTTTGTCCCATCGAATGGCTTAATTCCCATGAGAATTCCTCTCGTAACCAAATTCTCCATGATTCGATGTGCAAATACAGTTTCCACTCAAATTTTGTAACAAGACAAAATGTCTTCCGGTCTTCCTCCAGTGACAACGTGAGCAAACATTAATTAAGCAATTAACTCACCGCTGAACCGTGACTGGGTGACTGGGCCCATAACCAATTATTCAGCTTAATTAATTAGCTTCTGAGAGACCAATAAAAATACCTTTGTGAGCACAACTGTTATTTTAATATTTAATTTAAGTTACACCAAAAATTACAAGACGCCATTACTTAAAAGTAGGTTTCACAGAACAGAGAGAGCACCAAGAGTCATAGACACAGATCCAATCAAACATAGATAAAATAACACTTACATAGATTGCTAAAATTGCCATATCAACATTATATTAATTTAGAATATAATTTATTGTACCATATCATACCTAAAATAATAAAAAAATAGAATAAAAAAAAGTAAAATAAATAGAATATCTCAACATTGTTAATGGTTTCGTTTTGATTTAATTTTTTTACCCAGTATTAATATTCCCTTTTCCCTCCAACCAAGGGTAAAGCTTGTGCTAGGAAGAGGTCGGATAGTGCCACACTTTCAACAACCTTTCGGGTTTCAGTCTATTCTCAGACTGTTGAACTATTGAGTCTTAAATTATATTATTACTAGATGATTCATGATGCCTGCGACTTCGTCCCCGTGGATTTAGGTTTCTTAAAAGTCTGTGGGAACTTTGCTTTTCTGGGAAAAAAGTTCTCTATGTCAATTTCCAGGACGAAAACTACCTCTGTATCTAATTTCGTATAAATCAGTTAAACGGATAAACCTTCAAGAATCCCGTGGAAACTTTTATTTTCCGGGATAAAAAGTAGACTATGGCTGATCCCAGGCCCAAGCCTTTAAGCTAACTTTGTACCTTTTGTCAAAATCGGTTAAACGTATTTAAATTTTTTTGTCTTCCCGTGGGAATATGTTATTTTTTCGCTATAAAAAGTAACCTGTCCTTCTCCGGGATGTAAGCTACCTCTGTACCGAATTTCATCTAAATTGGTTGAACGGATTATGTATTATAAGTTTTCCGTCTTCCCGTGGGAACATTTTATTTTTCCGAGATAAGAAGTCCGGGATGTAAGCTACCTCTGTACCAAACATCAAAATCGGTTACGCATGTTGAGCCGTGAAAGGCTAGCAGACACGCTTTCGCATTTTATTCATCATCATCATCATCATCATCATTATCTGATGCCTGCGACTTCGTTCGCGTGGATTCATATACTTAATATAAATTTTTAACCCCTATTTAACTCCCTTAGGGGTTGTATTTTCGAAAATTCTTTCTTAGGGAATGTCAAATAGGTACCTACCTACTAGTAAAATATGTGGAAATCGTCATAATAGCCTATCTGCATGGCAAACAGCCATTCAGTGGTTTGAGCTGTGCGTTGATAGATCAGTTCGTCAACTGTGACCTTTACCTTTTAGGTATCCACCACCACCACTACAGCCTTTTAACGTCCCACTGCTGGGCACAGGCCTCTCTCATAGGAGAGCAAGTTCCAACAGCATTCTGAAAGTTTTTGCGAGTAAGATGGACTCACCAATACTTGAACACACTATTCAAGTATTGGTGAGGCCACAGTCTTAAGTTTTTGTATTTTATTTTAATTTTTTAATTATAAGCTACTAACACTAGTTTTTAAGAATCCCAATGTAATTAACTAACAAAATGAGCCCCAGTTGCTCGAAATAAAGATTTTTATTTTTTTATTATTATTATTATTATAGGAGAGGGATTAGAGCATAGACCCGCCACGCTGCTTCAATGCGGGTTGGCGGGCTTTAACGACTATTGTCACATGATAGTGAATTAGTGATAATAACCGGGACCGACTGCTTAACGTGCTCTCCGAGACACGGGGGTGAATCACCGCCAACTACCAACTCCGGGCTGGCATTGAGAATTTCTTGACAGAAAAACCCAATACCTAACAAATATTTGCCCGACCCGGGAATCGAACTCGGGACCTCGTGATCTGCAGTCGAATATGCTAACCACTAGACCAACGATATTTAGATTATTATGTATTAGAATTAGCTTGTACCTTATGAAAATCTAAAAATCTACGACTTAATAGGTACTTTTAATTGCAGCTACCTATTATAGGCATTAGATTGTACTTTATCTATTAGGAATGATTCACGATAAACAGCGTCTATTCATAACAAATCGATACTATTTAGGGGTAGACGTACGAAATAGACAAATGTAAAAAAAAAACTTAAACGTTGGTGAAGAGTCTGTTGGTGAACGTTTGTGAACGTTATTAAAACTACGAAGCGTACAAATATATTTTTGTGTATTTTTATTTATGTATATTTTTTAATTGTTGCAGAATACAAGAAGTGGACGACAGTTTTTTCGAGAAGTTCGGATCAATTCTAAAACAAGCATCACAACAGGCCGCTCTAGAAGAGTCCACGCCGTTAGCACCATTGAAAGAAGTAGAAGAACAGGACGGGGAACAGAAGGCTACCGATGTCTCAGAGAGTCAGAGTGTCGCACGGGACTCGGACAGTGGCAACGAAACCTTACTTGACACTGATTCGGAACCCGAAGACCCAGAAAAGGTTGACTTTTACGTGGAAGCAGTTGGATGGAATGTAAGTACTTAGATCAAAGTTATTATGATACTATAAACACTAGGCATTTTTAAGCTGTTGGTTATGTATCTGTGCTGGGAATTTAGGATGCAATGGGTATTCCTTTGTATATGTTACGGTTAAAAGTCGAAGTGTGGTTGGCTTCAACAAGGTGCGGTTAAACTTAGGTGTATCCTTCCGTTTTAGTAGCCGGCTCCAAACCGGCCGGTAGCAGTTGTTTTTTAGGTGTAGATATCCTATTTAACTAAAACTAGGTACAGGTAGCCTTTGCATTCGACTAAAATTAGGTCTAGCCTTTATTATATCGGGTACAACTAGATTTTACCCATATCAGGGGCTGGGTCATTTCTAATTGGGCTACGCCAGAAGACTCGCTTAGTCGACCCTTTATTCAGCTTCTGTACGGATGTCGGCGGCTCCCGTTTTCTGTCCTCTCGGTCATGAAAGCTCGCTCCATTTAGGACCTTCTTCCCGAGCTTTTGACTTCGCGCTTTGCCAAAATACAAGACTGTGTGGAGTCGGGGTGATCTCGATCGGCTATATTATCTAGTTTTTAGGATAAACCTAATTTTAACCAATAGCTACCGGCCGTACTTCGACCTTTAGCCGAATTAATATCTAAATCTAGTCGTACAACTTAAGTCCTATTTTACATGCTACCCCGCAGTGGATGAATGTGGTAAGATAGTGATATTAACAAAAGCTCTACACTTTTATTATATAAACAGCGCATCTTTTAATTACATAATCACATATGCACATCTAGTTATCTGCCGTTGACGTAGCTTTGTGTTGCAATAACATGCTTCTTGTTCACAGCTGCTAACGGATGTCGGCCATTCTCGTCATTTGTCGGTCAGGCCAGATCGTTATGATCTTCTTACGTTAACGTTCATAATAATATGAACTAGACATTGGGTTAGGTATGCTTATTTCAGGAATATAGGTCGCGGTTTATTTAAAATTATAAGACACGTCGCCTTAAGTGTAGGTATACAGGGTGTCCCAAGAAATAGTGTCAAGCGGTTGTCCAGAGATAGAACACCACTAGGGCTACCCGAATCACCCCCATGTATGTTCCGCGATTTTGCGTAGTTTTTGAGTTATGATTTTTTTTCTTATTTTTTTGACTAATCCCGACTTGCAAGTGATTATTCGTCACAGAGGCCTCAATTATTGAGATATGTGCTTGATTTTTTTTTACTAGCTAGATGAATACCATGCCTTGCATGGAAAAAAACAATTGTGGTCACATCTGATACCGTTAAGTCACAAAGAAAAGTTGAAATCCATAGTTAGTAAAAATTCTAAACTTACATAAGTTTTTCGACGGTGATTAAAAAAAAAAGTCACTGAGAAAATTCTGCCCAGACCTTTTTTAAAAACTTGCTGATTTTATCATCTAGCTACCCCATAAATTTCATTGAGCTATCTCTACGATGTCATACTTAAACTTGATTAAAAACGTGAGACTAGCCAACTAGTCAAAAATACCTCTTTAAAATTTATAAGACGTTATTAATTATTTTAACGGTAATTGAAACAAATTACTGTGCGCAGGTCACATTTAACATGATAAGAGCATTATTTCACAGGACTCCCTTTGTCCCAAAAAGAGTTTTTACCTGCTTTACAAAGTACGGCGTAGGTACGACTCACGGAACCGGTTTTAGGACTACTCACGGGATAGAACAGGATAAAAGATTATGGTTACTCGCCGGAAAGAGCAGAACAAAAGATTTGCCGCATGCTAAGCGGTCTATGTGTGGCTTGCTCCAGTGACCAGTCGTTTGCCTGCTTTTGCGCCGCACGATACGTTTTTTTAAATACGCTCCTGAGTTAAGATCATTTCACGAACTTCGCTTTGTTTTAAGGACTATTGAGTGCACATCGATTCGGATTTTGGTGATACGAACTTAATTAAATGATTTTGTGGACTGATGAATCCAATTTTAAACGTTGTGGGATTTTCAACATCCACAATTATCACACTTGGAGCATCGAAAATCCACACAGCACACGTGCATCTAACTTCCAAGAACAGTTCAGCGTGAACTCGTGGTCTGGGGTTTTGAACGGACAGTTGATTGGCCCTTTTGAGCTACCCGACCGCTTAAATGGCGAGACCTATTTACGTTTCTTGAGAGAAGATCTGAATGGATTACTATTAGATATCGACTTATTAACTCGTAGACGTATGATACGATGATCCAAAACGATGGTGCCCCATGTCATTTTGCAAGGATCGTCAGGCAATATCTGAATGAAAGATTTGGTGACAAGTGGATCGGTCGGGGAGGGCCTATTGCATGTCCTCCACGCTCACCTGATTTAAATCCCATCGATTTTTTTGTCTGGGGCTACTACAAAGAAACAGTGTACCTAAAAGAATTAAGAAACGTAATGGAATTACGAGAAAAGTTGAGACAGGCCGAAGACATAATAAAAAATAACAGGGTAGCATTTTTAAGATTAAAAGATAGCTTTTTAGAAGATGTAGATTATGTATTGAGCACGAAGGTAGACATTTTGAAATTTTTTTGTAAATACAATACATGACTATTATTATTATTTAGTTTTATTTAGCTCATCCCTTTCCCGGTTCCCAGGTCGTACCTACGTTATCTTTGGTCAGTTACGCTTTGAGTCAAGTTTTAAGTATGATGCCATAAAGATAGCTCATTCAATTTTTTAGGGTTACTAGATGATAAAATCAGCAAGTTTTTAAAAAAAATCTGGGCAGAATTTTTTCAGTGACTTTTTTTTTTAATCACCGTCGAAAAACTTATGTAAGTTTAGAATTTTTACTAACTATGGATTTCAACTTTTCTTTGTGACTTAACGGTATCAGATGTGACCACAATTGTTTTTTTGCATGCAAGGCATGGTATTCATCTAGCTAATAAAAAAAAAATCAAGCACATATCTCAATAATTGAGGCCTCTGTGACGAATAATCTCTTGTAAGTCAGGATTAGTCCAAAAAATAAGAAAAAAAATCATAACTCAAAAACTACGCAAAATCGCGGAACATACATGGGGGTGATTCGGGTAGCCCTAGTGGTGTTCTACCTCTGAACAACCGCTTGACACTATTTCTTGGGACACCCTGTATATATACATAATTATACTATCTTGGCTCATATCCAGTAACCATTTGTTAATAAGGAGCCAATATTTATCATTCATTTAATACTTACGAGTAAGTATCAAGCTACCATCAAGTGTCTTGTTTACTACAAGTAATTTAAGAGCGGGGCCGCACTGCGAAAATTATTCGCGCGAATTTTATTTGCGCGGTTTATATTCCGCATTTTAATATATTTTTCTCGCGAATTTTAAATAGCATGTGCGTGCAGCTTCATACATTCCCATATGCCACAGAATTTTGCGAAAAAATTCGCGCGAATAAATTTCGCAGTGCGGCCTAAGCCTAAGTAATTACTTATAAGTTTAAGAGCGGGGCCGCACTGCGAAATTTATCCGCGCGAATTTTATTCGCGCGGTTTATATTCCGCATTTTAATATATTTTTTTTAGTCGCGCGAATAAATTTCGCAGTGCGGCTCCGCTCTTAACGGTAGGTATAAATAAGTGCCTCCTTTTTAACCCCCGACGCAAAAACGACGGGGTGTTATAAGTTCGACGTGTCTGTGTGTGTGTACGTGTGTGTGTGTGTGCGTGTGCGTGTGCGTGTGAGTGTGAGTGTGAGTGTGTCTGTTCCCCTGTGGCGCTCAAACGGGTGGACCGATTTGAATGCGGTTTTTTCGTTTGAAAGGTCAATTAGTTGAGAGTGTTGTTAGCTATGTTTGATGAATATCGGTCCAAGATGACCGCCGCTACAAAATGGTGGATTACATATTTTTTCACAACTCACTTAATATGGGTATCAAATGAAGTGGCTTGACTAGTAGAATAGCACTATTGCAAATCCAAGATGGCCGCCGCCACAAAATGGCGAATGTCGGGGGTTTTTAAATTTTAAATTTATACTTGTTATTAAACATAACGTAACGTGGATTTTGAAGATTGGCGAGAGAGGAAGATTGGATTATGGCACAGATTTGTGCCTATGCTTGGGTAGGGACCTCTATTGGGTAGGACCATCTATTGTCGTCGATTCTAGTTAGGTATAAAGAGTCCTAAAGCCCACATTTTTAAGTAGGTCAGCAATCGTGTTACATACATAGGTGTTAAAAAGCTAATTAAACGGTTACTACTTACCTCTAAGAGTGCTAAGGCTGTGTGGGTATAAAATTGATCAGTGGCTGGCGCACAATGCCCCGGCCGCCGCGCCGTGGCAAGTAGCCAATTCTTTTTATCCGCACCATCCACGGTTTATTTTATTAACTTCCACAACTCGCTTCATTCCAAGGTTACCTTGAGAATATTGCAAGGAGGCTTTTTAGACCTTCTACATATATCTCCAAGATTGACAATTGGAAGGCTTTTACACCTTCCAATTATTTTATTAGGTTAGGTTTGAGCACAGCTTACTGGTCTGTGGGTTTGAGCTACAAATTATTTGGATTTGTATGTTAACTATTTATTATTGACTGGGAGGCATTTACACCTCTCATCTTTTTAAATAAGTCTAAGAATTGACTATTATCCATTGCTGACAATTGAGAGGCAATTTATACCTCTCAATTATTTTATTATAATTTAGGTTATGTTAGTGTATAATTAATTGTTGATAACTGCAAGTTCTATACACCTCCCAGTATTTTAATATAGGTTAGAGTAATAACATTAGTCAGTAATTATTTAGTTCTTTTGATAACATGTTTGCTTGTGGCTATCGGACCCCCACCAAACAGCCAGAGACTAATAACACGACGTCATCCCCTGTGAAGACCATTAATATATATATAGCTGCTCGTGCTGATTCATTGACTGACTCACTGATTGATCACCCCTCCTGTAAAATTTTGTATGAAAAATTTTTTTTTCATAAATGGTTTCGTATAGAAGATGAAAATTCATTCAGAACAAAAATATGGAGAGAGCTGATGATTGAGGATTTCAGAGACGAGCGAATGGCACGCTTAAGGTATTGAAGATAGGTGGGGGGTGCTCGAGCAAATGTCACTCGAAACGTCACCCAATTGGCAGTGAGCTGAAAAAAAATTCAAAATGGCGAAAAAAAAGATGGCCGCCATACAAATTTCGTCGGTGTCCATCTCGGAGGGTATAAAAGATGGAAGAGTGGTTTCTTCGCAAAAGATGATCAGGATCCAAAGATCTACCCGATGAATAGAAAAAAAATTCAAAATGGCGGAATTTATTTTTCCATAGAAAATGTATGGCGAATATTGAAGAGACTACAAGTTGTAAACTATGCAAGGCTTTGATGCGATTCTTTGGAGAACTCTCAAAGAAAAATATGGGAAGACATGATGATTGAGGGTTTGGAAGATGGATGAGGAGCCCGGGCAGGGTATGTTAGATAGATGGGAGGTGCTCAAACAAAAATTACTCAAAACCTCATCCAATTGGCACTGAGCTGAAAAAAAACAAAATGGCGGATTCAAGATGGCGGCTATACAAATTTCGTCAGAGTCTATCTCACCAAGCATAAAAGATGGAAGAGTGGTTTCTGGGAAAAAGATGATCAAGACCTAAAAGTCTACTTGATGAACAGAAAAAAACAAGATGGCGGAATTTATTTTTCTACACAAAAAGTTTTTTTTTTGTGATGGTTTCGTATAGAAGACAAAAATTCATAGGGAGGAAAAATATGGAGAGAGCTGATGATTGAAAATTTCAGAGGCGGGTGAAGGGCACAGCGAGGGTATTGAATATAGGTGGAAGGTGCTCAAACAAAAGTTACTCGAAACCTAATCCAATTGGCAGTGAGCTTAAAAAAATTCCTAAATGGCGGTTTCAAGACAGTGGCCATACTTTCGTCTATGTCACTGAGTATGAAAGATGGAAGAGTGGTTTTTTGGCAAAAGATGATCAAGACGTGGTTTACTTGATGAACAGAAAAAAACAAGATGGCGAAATTTATTATTCCATACAAAATATATGGCGAATATTGAAGAGAATGTAAGTTTGGAACTATGCAAGACTTTGACGCCGTTCCTTTTCAATTTTTCAATTTTTTTTTTATGGAAGAACTCTCATTCTGACAAATTATTCGGAGAAAAAATATGGAGAGTGATAATGATCGAGGGTTAGGAATATGGGGTAGATAGGTGGAGGCTGCTCAAACAAAAAATACCTGAAAACAAAACCTCGCGGTCCGCTTGCGGGCCGCGCCCCCACGCGCCATACTAGTTAATATATATATAGCTGCTCGTGCTGATTCATTGACTGACTCACTGATTGATCACCCCTCCTGTAAAATTTTGTATGAAAAATTTTTTTTTCACTAATGGTTTCGTATAGAGGATAAAAATTCATTCGGAACAAAAATATGGAGAGAGCTGATGATTGAGGATTTCAGAGACGAGCGATGGGCACGCTTAAGGTATTGAAGATAGGTAGGGGGTGCTCGAGCAAATGTCACTCGAAACGTCATCCAATTGGCAGTGAGCTGAAAAAAAAATCAAAATGGCGAAAAAAAGATGGCCGCCATACAAATTCGTCGGTCTCCATCTCGGAGGGTATAAAAGATGGAAGAGTGGTTTCTTCGCAAAAGATGATGAGAATCCAAAGGTCTACTTGATGAATTGAAAAAAAATTCAAAATGGCGGAATTTATTTTTCCATAGAAAATGTATGCCGAATATTGAAGAGACTACAAGTTGTGAACTATGCAAGGCTTTAATGTGGTTTTTTGGAGAACTCTCAAAGAAAAATATGGGAAGACATGATGATTGAGGGTTTGGAAGTTGGTTGAGGAGCCCGGGCAGGGTATTGAAGATAGGTAGGAGGTGCTCAAACAAAAATTACTCGAAACATCATCCAATTGGCAGTGAGCTGAAAAAAAGTCCAAAATGGCGGATTCAAGATGGCGGCCATACAAACATCGGTGTCTATCTCACCAAGTATAAAAGATGGAAGAGTGGTTTTTGCCAAAAGATGATTAAGACCTTAAGTTCTACTTGATGAGCAGAATGATTCGAAGAAAAAATATGGAGAGTGATAATGATCGAGGATTAGGAATAGGGGAGAGATAGGTGGAGACTGCTCAAACCAAAATACCCGAAAGCGAAACCTCGCGGTCCGCTTGCGGGCCGCGCACCCACGCGCCCTACTAGTAATGAATAAAGCTGCTATCACACAGTCGGAGACGCTGGAAGAGGAACGGCCTGAACTGAATACTCTAGCGTCTGTATGTTCTCCGCCAAGTGACACCCAGACTGGCCCCTCCAAGCTGAAGGCAAAGGCAGCGCTGTCGCAGGGCGGTAGTGTAGCAGCTCAAAATGGTGGGGCGCAGTTAGGGAAGGCTAGCTCCCCTGGAGTTGATCTTGTGAAACCCAAAGAGAGGATTGCAGAGGCCAAAGCTTGCCTAGTTAAGGCAAAACTACAGATCAAAAACTCTCAGAATTTAAAGAATGAGATCAAAACCGACATCACTCAAGTTGTAGAAAGGTTGTACCAGTTGGTGAAGGAAGCGGAGGCGGCAAAAACTCCGATCCCTTCCACGACTGTTGAGGAGGGGAAAACAAAACAGCTGGCTGAAAGGCTAACAAAGAAGAAGGACAGGAAACAATCTGAAAAGGAAGAAAAAGAAAATAACGACGATCTGAAAAAGAGACTGGAGGAGCATGCTAAACTGATGAAGGAGAACACTGAGGAAGTGATAAAGTTACAAAAGCAAATTGAAAGGCTACAGGAAGGAGGATTGACATATGCGAGCGTAGCTGCTGGTGAAAATAAAAAGCGCTCAACTGAGCAAGCTGCGCTGTACTCGGTCGTAGTCACATCCAAAGATAAGGAAGAGACAGGAGAGGAAGTTTTGAACAAAATAATAGTTCCAATAAATGCAAAGAAAGGTGGTGTGCAAGTAGACAGAGTGAAAAAAGAAAAGGACAGAAAAGCGATAGTAGGATGTAGCTCGAGGGCGGAAATAGAGAAAGTTATGGATAGAAAGTTAAGAAAGGCTGGAGACCTCACGAGCGAGGAGATCAAGAATAAGGATTCTCTGGTAATACTAAAGCACGTCTTTCAGTACGATACTGATGAAGACATTCTTAGAGCCATTAAAAATTAAAATCAATGCATGTTTAATGACCTACAAAAAGAAGAAAATAGAATCGAATCAGATTAAGGAAGGAGACAAGGAATCCTCTGTCTTGCCATATTATTATATTAAGAGAGTGTCTCCTAAACTCTGCGATAATGACCACGGCGGGCGCAGTGTACATTGACCTTATTTTCTATAGGTCAATGATAATAATATAAAGATTTACATAATATAGAGATTCCATTGTTATATCCCTTCTTAAAAGCGACAAAAATAAAAAAAATAACAAAACTAATAAAATATCCCTTGAGGATCTATAAAATATTAATTTACAGCAGCAATAACTTGGTTAAAAATGTCTAATTATGTCAGAGGTACACTATATTCATTTAAAAAAAAGATTACCTTGAATGAAGTTGTTTGAAGATTGTGTATAATATACGAATAATTATTATGTTTTATTGATGGATGGCGTTTGATTGATTGAGCGAAAAGTAACACTATCATGAAATGCTTTTTAGCGATTTTCCGAGCAAGCGCGTTCTTTTATGAAAATTTATATTTTAAGAATATCAAGTGTGATTGTGGCCAAGTACCTACCTATCTACTTATCTAGGCCTAGCTATGGTGAAGGTAAATAAATACGTAGTCTAAGGATACTTGAAATTGTAGGTACGTATTTCTTGTAAGTTGTAACTTCTATGAACTATCTGTCGATTCAATTCAATTCAATTCAAATAAACTTTATTCTAAATTGGTACACTGTACACTATTTGATAACCTACCTATCTAGTATCTATACTCTTATTTGATCGGAAATAGATCCAAATCCTTCAGTAGTATCTAAGATATGTGTTCAATCATTTACAGCAGCTGGCAGATGAGTCTAGATTACTTATATCTAGGTAGTCTGTTCTGGACTTCTTCATCTTACATTACGTAATAGCTCTGCGTAATAGCTACATAACGTATCGACAATTGATATATGATTCTGAAACTTTGTTCGTGATTTAGATACATAGGTTTCAAAATTTAACACTAGATTTGATATTATGTAGGTATTATACCACCTGCCTTACCTTTGAAAGTACATATTTACATACTTACTTCATATCAGGCATATGAAGTAGAAAAATAAGATAGTAGGTAAGTAGGTAAGTATCTAACTCAAAATAATAAATCAGTGCAAATTACTAATAAAAATTTGAATGTTTAAACATCTTCTTCAGTGCACCTATTTATTTATACGTGTTCATAACACACAATAAAACGCTTCCTGTAGATAGCTAGGTAACTAGGTAACTACTTACGATGTATTTTTGTATCTATCGACTGTTAAATTGGGGCATGTGTTATAATGTATAGGGTAGCCATTAATAAATATTTTCCAGAACACACATTTTAATAAACTACTAGCTTCTGCCCGCGGCGCGGCTTCGCCCTCGTGAATTTCGGTTTTTCACAAATCTCGAGGGAATCGTGGATTTCCGGTTCCCGCTCCCTTTTCCAACCTTTTTTACCTACTTTCAAGGCAGTTTGCTATGTGTTAAATCAAAGCATAATCTATATCCTTTCAAAATTTCAGCCAAATCGGTTCAGTAGTAGCGGCGTTAAAGAGTAAGAGACATACACACAAACACACACACATACACACACACACACACACACACACACACACAATCTTTCGCTTTTATAATAAGTATTAGTGTGATTAATCAGGTACAAGTATGAATAGTGAATACACAGAAGCTTCTTCGTCAAAGTGATACTGATGAAACAATCGGTGCCCCAGAAACCAGATTGACCGAAAGTAATTTTGAGATTGATCAAGATGCAAAAACTATATCAGATTAAAGACCTGTAGGACATAATTATGCACATGACAAAAGTAGATTGAGAAATTGACTGAATCACGGCCCGAGCCTACACAAGGTTGTAGCGCCGATGATGTTGGCGATTATTACGAATAGAATAGAGAATAGAATGGAATGGAATAGAATAGAAAAGTTTTTCATTCAAATAAACTTTTACAAGTACTTTTGAATCGTCAATGGAATCTTTTACAATGAGAGAAATTACCTTAAGTTTCTTCTGATTTTCTTCTTCCAAAAGCGTTTCCTTTCAAAAGAAAAAAAAACTTGCTTACCTGTTTACCTACCGAATCCAAAACTGCGACATTCTACCGAAATCGGGCCTGATCTTTTGGATTTCAGTCCGTGTCTTGCTCATTGAGTTGTTGCGGCTAAATCCTCTGTACCAATTACTGAATTGTTACCCTACGATCAGATGAGCTAAAACACCTAACACTCTAAGCCCTCATACGCATTAGCGGTCAACCGCGCGGCTAGCTGATTGTATAGAATTTCGTCGCTGTTTAGTGCGTACAAAATGAGCGGTTGCATATCTATACTAATAAATAAAATTGAAGTGTCTGTCTGTAATATCGAAATAACTACCTCATATTAAGCTCATATGGTTATTTGAACGCTACCATAACCGAATCACACGTTTTTAAAATTTTTGTCTGTCTGTCTGTCTGTCTGTCTGTCTGTCTGTCTGTCTGTCTGTCTGTCTGTCTGTCTGTCTGTCTGTCTGTCTGTCTGTCTGTTTGAACGGGCTAATCTTCGGAACGGCTGAACCGATTTTGACGGGACCTTCACATACAAGTAGAGAATCAACCAGGGAGTAACATAGGCTACTTTTTTAACCGACTTTCAAAAAAGGAGGAGTTGTGTTTTTCTACCTATGTACACCGATATCTCCGAGATTTCTGAACCGATTTGCGTAATTTTTTTTTTAATCGATAGAGAAACATTGCGACCCTGTTCTATAAAAAATTTGGATTCCAACTCCTCAATCCTGATGCTGCAGGGGACCTAATCCCCAAAACTAATGGGTTTTAGAAACTTTCGGTTATTTAAATTGATATTGGGGGTACCAATTAAAGACTTTATCGTTGAATGAACTCGAGTAGGTACATATCCAACTCCTCAACCCTGATGCTGTAAGGAATTGTATTCCGAAATCGTGGGGATCCCACGGGATTTTTCCGTTTTGGGGACGGGTTTCTACAGATAAGCTACTTTTTGTTCTGGAAAATCAAAAGTTCCCACGGGATTTTTAAAAACCTAAATCCACACGGGCGAAGCCGTGGGCATCATCTAGTAAAAATATAAAAGCGGCTAGCCGCGCGGTTAGCCGCGTACGCGGTTGACCGCTAATGCGTATGAGGGCTAATAGGTACCTACGTACAATTTTCGCTGAGAAGTGGTAAAACTGTTTAGTGTATATCGCAAATTAAGTGCTTTGCGCGTGTTTCAAAACTGTTGAATGTTCGCAACCTTGACTTTGGTTACTAGTTCATTCAGTTTATAGTTTTAAATAGAATTACAACTTGAAACTTGAGAATAGAAGAAGTGGACGATGAAAAAAAAAGCGCGGGAAACTTAACTTGGCGGGATTTCCTCAGTTTTAAAAAATAAAATAAAAATAAAAGTCACTTGTATATAATCTATGGTCACTTGATACTGGCTCAATCGCTCCACGCGCGGAGCCATACACCGAAGAAGAAGAAGAAGTTTTAAATACTTTACATGATGGCCGCGACTTCGTTCGCGTGGATTTACGTTTGTTAAAATCCTGTGGGAACTATTTTGCTTTTCCGGGATAAAAGTTGCCTATGTTATTTTCTTGTATGTTTCGTGTATGTTTTATTTCATTGAATGGATTTATTTCATACTCAACCATTTAACGTCCTTGTACTGGGCAATAACCAATAACCTTTTCTTTTATGAAAGGGGCTTAACCTACCAAGTTTATTAGTGCGAGTTGAAGGGTTATCTGAATATAATTTATTATATACATATAAATGCAAGTATCTACCTATATAAAAACAAGTATAAATTGAAAATTTAAAAAACCCCCGAAATTCGCCATTTTGTGGCGGCAGCCATCTTGGATTTGCATAATGCTATTCTACTAGTCAAGCCCTTTTATTTGATTGTGAAAAAATATTTAATCCGCCATTTTGTAGCGGCGGCCATCTTGAATCGATTTTCATGAAACATAGCTAACAACACTCTCGACTAATTCACCTTTCAAACAAAAAAAAACCGCATTCAAATCGGTCCACACGTTTGAGCGCGACAGGGGAACAGACACACACACACACACACAAACACACACACACACACACACACACACACACACACACACACACACACACACACACACACACACACACACACACACACACACACACCCCGTCATTTTTGCGTCGGGGGTTAATAATCATTAATTGGTGTTTACGTTACAATGAAATATTACTTTGTATTGATGTGTGAGATTTTTATAACAAAGCCTTCAAAGCATAAATATTAATCGGGTTTTCTCACGTGTATTTATTTAAGTTTTTGCTTTGGCAAAACCTAATATTGTGTATTATATGTTTATCTATCCTTAGGTAGCTACTTGTAGTGTTATAAAGATAACGGCTTCCTTTTTACAGTGGAAAACCCTCATGTTCTATTAGAGCAATAAATCAACAATGTTCTTATATTAGAGACTGGTCACAATAATTGTAACAGCACGAATCTAATTGTGTACAGAAACTAGAATGAATGTGATCTAATGACCCTTCTGTATTCTATTCTAACTGGTATTGGAAAATATCGAAAGATATTGAGATATAGTAAAAGGTATATATTTAACTTAAAAAGGCAGATTTGGTAAAGAAAGGAATATGAATGTAATTATATTGTCATTTTACTATTTAAAGTTCCTACTTCTTTTAATCCTAGGAACACTCAGTGCAGACTTGAGATGACCGTATCTAATAAAAGAGCATCATTCGATTTCGATTAGTGAAGATTACATGTTGAAAACTTAATAGGTTCACCAAAACAAATGGTGATTTCTCTTCACCTTTCGTGCATTTTCGAATTCGATTTTTTTTTAGACATATAAATATATCCATTACATTGAGTTATAGTTAGATGAACTTTTGTAACACTGAAAACAAGGTCAATAGCTTTGAACTGCAATAAATGTTTATCTTCGTATTTATCAGCTGTTAACGAATATTCAACAGAGAGAAACTGAGAACAAGTAAGAATTACGCATATTGCAAATTTTGAACGGAAACGTGAATTTCTTTGATTTTTACAAAGTTAAAAATGAAAGTGATGCATCCATTGCAAATGTTAGCAACCGCAGCATAATATCTGGTCTGACTCAATTTAGCTAAAAGCGCCTCTCGTTAGCTTTTGAAATAGTCTATAAACTTTTACGATTGATAGAGACTTTCAAGTATGCTCATATTTTATTACCAGAAATCCGGGGCCATCGATGAAACTTTTCCTAATGTTCTATATACTGCTTTATAGTTTTACCTCGTTATTGGAATGGATACATAAAACTAATTTTC
This sequence comes from Melanargia galathea, assembly GCA_920104075.1. Classification (NCBI taxonomy): domain Eukaryota; kingdom Metazoa; phylum Arthropoda; class Insecta; order Lepidoptera; family Nymphalidae; genus Melanargia; species Melanargia galathea. The sequence continues at coordinate 11,245,526 of OV049870.1, forward strand.
CATTAGCTGAACCGTTACGATAAACGTACGAGCAAATAATGTTCAGTTTGTTAAGTTTTTAGAATTAACTGAAAGAGTTAGATTTCTATAATTTTCTTAAAACGCTGCTTAGTAAGATTGTTTTCGTGGCAGTTGCTTATTTAGTTCTCCTTCGATGGTGGGATATTCGTTATTAAACATTGTTTGTTTTTGATGACAAATTCCATGATATTTATCGAATAGAGTTTATTAGCCCTTGTTATTCTGTTGACATAACACGTTATTGTTTAATTGTTGTGGTTTGTGGGTTCCCAGTTTCCTTAATTCTAAAACAAAATACCCATAATACTTATTGTATGGGTCGAGTTCACATTCGTCTTCAATGGTAGCGCTTCGCGAAAATAGAATCTGGCGGCAGTTTCGCTTGATTCCTGAGTCCCGGCCGGACTCGCCAGCGCAGTGACGTCTCGGGCCGAACTCTTCACACATTTTAAATGGACTCTTAGGTTTACGTAAAATGTGCGAAGTCGGTGTAGTGCTTAGTTTTAGTATAAGTGCGAGTTTGAAGTGAGTGAACATGAATGGAATGGGCACGTTGCGGACCAGATTCAGGGGTGTGAAGAAGGAGTTGCTGGAACGGCAGACCAGCATGCTCATTCAATCTATGACTGTACGTTTTTATTGTTTGCAAAGATAATTGCACGGATCAAAGTGAAAATGTTGGTCGACAAGTGTCTCGCATCATCTCAATAATTTGTCAATAATTGTTAGTCTTTAAAGTTTATTTACTCACCTGCACCATACTTAAATTCGTGATGTGAGTGCGAAGTCCAAAAAATTTAACTGAATGAGGAAAGAGCGGAAAGTGAGGAATGTGCGAATTTTTTTTACGGATCTTTAGTCTCACAATTGACTAAGTCTTTTTTCTTCGAAAGACACATAGATATATGCAAATGACTTCAGTCAGAGTTAAAAATAAAATGTGCTCGAATTTAAGTAGGTAGATGATGTGCAATCGCAAAAAAGTCTTGTTTGTCTCGCCGTGCATATTTTTTATCGGCTCTGAGTTTTTAAATAATAACTTCACATTTATATTCTTTTTATCTTGTTGTATTGGTAGGTTCTTTATTTCTTTTTATTTTGATATTCATTTAATACAACACAGTATTTTACTTATGGACATTAGACATATTTCAATAATCTCTATTCAATTTTCACCCTTTAGATATATTTAAATTCAACATTCCTAAGCTTGCTACGTTTACTATGTTTGAGGGGACAGATCATAGGGATTCATTAAACGATAGGTTTTACTTCATTTAGTGCCGTTTTATGAATGGTTTCTCATGCAAACACCGGCTATCTCATTAGACTGCAGATACCCAAAACTTTTTGTATTAAAGTAAAGAGTATTAAGTTATCCGTCCCATCAGTCAAAGCAATGACCGTAAAAAAACTCACCGAAAAACCTATCGTCTTATGGCCCTCATAGATCATGAGTAATAAAAGTTAAAATTTCAAGCATAACGCGTGTTTTGGTCCCCCAATCAATCTAATTTCAATTCCAGTATCAAGATTTTAAAATGATATTATCTCTTGCGATGGAAAAAATGACTTCGGGCGTTAAGAGTTATCTACCCTATCTGTGAAGTAGTTAGTTTATACTTAGTTTATATATTATGTTGCGTCAGTGTGTAGCCTTTTCAGCTTCGTTTACCAAACACAAACTTAGTTTATTATTAGCCGTCAAAGTAGAAAATCGTAAACACCGTCAAGTCTTCAATCTGATCAATACCCACGACGGCGCAGTAACCCCGCTATGATGCAAATACAGCATAGATAGCTCAGAGCACTTCCATAGCATGGCATTCGAAGTCGGCAGTGTGTTTGTGTGGCTTGTTCCGTTCGTATCTTGGTAACGAAACCCCGTAGGTAATGCGTTCATTCAGTGGGTTCCCCCGGCTCAGTGTAAAATAACATCGTGCTGTACAACCTGTTTTGTGTGAACAGTTGATGAACTTGCGATATTACTACGACTCATCGGTATGTGTTTTTTCTGAAGATGACTAGTTACTCTTGTTATGTAGATGAAGTCTTCGAGACATCCCTCTCTTAATTATGACTAAAATTGTCAGCCGTTAAGTATTTATAATAGTCATTTAAATGGTCAATTTGTTTGCATCATGCATGGTTTCGGTTGTAGTTAATGATAATAATGAATATTATGCATCTGTAGATTTTTAGCGTTTCTTGTAGATTTAACTTAAAATTAATCCGAGTTCACTTGTTCAGTCAAAAGTCTCATTAAAAGCACCGTATTAACTATGCTTTGTTTGAAATACATAACTGGGTCAATCGATGTTTACATTTTTCCGAGAATATTTATGTACAGTTACTCCATTAATAGAAAGCTTTTTAATCCTTAATTTAGAAGAACAAAATTGTATATTTTTTGTGTCATCACAAATATGGTTAAAGACTTATTTATGTAGTAGGTCAGTGTGAGTAGGTAGGTAGTTAGGTACTAGGTATTAATTATTATAATACACAACTCCATAAAATGAACTTTACACCATTTCCGTTGATTCCAGGTTGATGAATTATATTTGGAGATACTGTACGAGATTTTACACAATGTCGGCGGATGTGACGTAGGATGCGAGGTGGGGCAACAGGCGATGCTCGGCTACGTACAGGAAGCCTTCAAGATATCGAACGAGAAGCACACGCAGCTGCTGACACAGGCCGAGGCGAAGGAGCCGCCCGAACTAATGCTGAATGTAGAAGTAGTGGAGGGCAAGGATCTCGTTCCCAAAGACCCCACCGGTCTCAGCGATCCTTTTGTCACAATATATTTAATGTCAAACACGGCGCACAGATATAACACGTCTGTGAAATCGGGCACACTGAATCCAACCTGGGAGGAACATTTTTCTTTGTAAGTATTTTTTATTGATAGACTTGGTGTTAGATAACTATCGATTGCGATGGTGCTAACAGTTTAGAATTTTAAGATGGAAACGTGCTACGACCATGACAGACCATGAACTGTAGATATATTGGTGTTTATTTGGCATTTAAACTTCTTCAATAAATGAGGTTGACTGGAAGAGATCAATCCTAGTGAAAAGGACACCTTTAGTGTACTTTACTATTTTGTAATAAATAAATAACATTACATTCTTTATTATCATTATTGGTGTAATTTAGGTTTATCACTTCCAAAGTCATCAAATAAAAATCTTCTCAAAATACAGATTTCTTTCAATCTAGCCTTTACGTTTGTTTATTAGCTTTAAAAAGCATCTGGCATTTGCATCCGTAGAACGGATGTGGTGGTTTTTAATATATTATACTTATTTCAAATTCCTTTAACTGTTTCGTTTCTTTGCAGACCTATGCCTGGAAATTTGCAAGAAGATTCACTATGTTTAGAAGTTTGGTAAGTACATACCTAAACCAAAGTTATATTATACTAAGTATCTACGACATAATTTCCTATATTATCATATTCGTAACGATATATTACGATTAAAAGTCCGAGTGAAATTATTTCCTTATTTAGGTACATTTTCTAATTTTCTCATGTTCTCTTAGGGATTTCGATCCAGCGGAGACGGTAAAAGAGAAAATGACCAAAATATTTGAAGTGAAGGGCGTCAAGGGACTCCGTAAGCTTATGAAGGAAATAGCGATCACAGCGTCTACGGGGAAACACGACAATGAGCTTATTGGTACTGCTAATATACCATTAAAAGTAAGTTTCACCATTTTGTTATACTGATCGTACATTAGGAACAACTGCTAAACTAATACTGCCTTGTTGGTCTAGTGGTTAGCATATTCGACCGCAGATCTCGAGGTCCCGGGTTGGATTCCCGGGTCGGGCAAATAATAATTGTAAGTAACTGGGTTTTTCTGTCAAGAAATTCTGAAGAGAAGCCCGAAGTTGGTAGTTGGAGGTGTTCCACCCCCGTGCCTCGGAGAGCACGTTAAGCAGTCGGTCCCGGTTATTATCACTATACATATTGTGACAATAGTCGTTAAAGTCCGCCAACACGTATTAGGGCAGCGTGGCGGGTCTAAGCTCTAAATACCTCTCTCCTATGAGAGAGGATGTCTGTGCCCAGCAGTGGGACGTTAAAAGGCTGTAGTGGTGGTGGTGGTGGCTAAACTAATACATACCAAGAAATGTTAATTCCGTCCGTCATGAGAATGAAAATCCCCTCAAGGCTCGCTTCGTAATGTGCGACCAGCGCAAGTAACCTTTCATAACAAAATGCAAACTGGTATCTTAGAAAAACCCCGTTAACTTTCAAAAGTTGGGTGGGGCATTCAGAATTAATTTCTTGCATTGTCTTTTAAAAAATGTTTTTATTTCAATCATAATAATTTGTACAAACAGGTATCTTAGGAAAACCCCGTTCACTCGTCAAGAGATGTTGGGTTATGTAGTGCGTTGCAAAGTCATTATGTATACCACTACGAGTATAATGAATATTTTTTCATTGGCGTCATTAGTCACAGAGGAAAATCCTTTAAGACATATTTAGTAAATCTTATGGCAGACTTTATTATTTACTAGCTGAAGCCCATGACTTCGTCCACGTGGATTTAAATTTTATTAAAATTTCGTGGGAACTCTTTGATTTTTCGGGATGAAAAGTAGCCTATATCCATCTTCGAGGTGCATGTTATCCGTGTAATGTTTCATCAAGATTGGATCAGCATTTTTTGGCGTGACCCGGTATTAATGGAACCCAGGCAGTGCCGGATTAAGCAAGCGCGGGGCCCGTAGCAAATTTCAAGAAAATAGTCGGTTACCGATTGTCTGACGTGGATTGTCTTATTAGCAAAAGTTGTAACGTTCACGTTTTTGTTTACTAAATTCAATATATTTCCACATCCTAATAAGTTTCACTCAAAAAATTACGTTCAGGCAAAGATGAGTGGGTTTAAATATGCGGGGCCCCCTTTCGCGCGGGGCCCGTAGCAATTGCTACTCTTGCTACGTGGTTAATCCGGCACTGAACCCAGGGTCTCATGCTCCGTTGCCAACAAGCTAGCCGCTAGTCCAACGAGGCAGTTGAGTGTATGTTGGTTAGTAATAAAGTAGCAGTTTTGAGTCTGTTTACAAATTCAGTTACTTATAACAATATAACAAACATTATGTTTAGGTTTGGGTCATGCGCGCCGGTTACTTGCTTTGATGCTTTAAAACAGCTTTAAAATGTAACAACGAAGTGTTGCTTATTCCAGACATCTTGTAATAGATTGTTTGTACCTAAGTCTCGCTGGACTGGTCTGTAGCTAAGCGGAAACGTTTAAAACAATGATGGGGTTTAGTTAGGAAAAGTTTATAAACAAAGGAAGTATGTATAACTAAACGATCATTATAGTTTCGCCAGAAACCGGTGCATTCATAGATTCTATATCTATGAGTGCATTGGTTTATTCAACTTCTTCAGCTTAATAAAGTCACCATTACATGCTAGACGTGTGGAAGCCGGCCACCCACATGCGTAATTTAAATTATAACTAGCTTTTGACCGCGGCTTCGCCCGCGTGAATTTCGGTGTTTTATCGGTGTTTTACGAATCCCGAGGGAATCGTGGATTGCCGGTTTCCGTTCCCTTTTCCAACCTTTATAGCTATTTTCAAGGAAGTTTGCTATAGTAATCTGTTGATATGGCAATTTTAGCAATCTATGTAAGTGTTATTTTATCTATGTTTGATTGGATCTGTGTCTATGACTCTTGGTGCTCTCTGTTGACTGTTCTGTAAAATCTACTTTTAAGTAATGGCGTCTTGTAATTTTTTTGGTGTAACTTAAATTAAATATTAAAATAACAGTTGTGCTCACAAAGGTATTTTTATTGGTCTCTCAGAAGCTAATTAATTAAGCTGAATAATTGGTTATGGGCCCAGTCACCCAGTCACGGTTCAGCGGTGAGTTAATTGCTTAATTAATGTTTGCTCACGTTGTCACTGGAGGAAGACCGGATTTGTCTTGTTACAAAATTTGAGTGGAAACTGTATTTGCACATCGAATCATGGAGAATTTGGTTACGAGAGGAATTCTCATGGGAATTAAGCCATTCGATGGGACAAACAGTTACAGCAACTGGTTATTTAGAGTCAGGTTGGTGCTCGAACAACACGAGGTTCTATCTGTGTTAAACGACGCGGTGCCGGCGGATGCCGTGGGATTGGCGGAATTTAATAAGAAAGATATTAAAGCCAGGAATCTCATTGTGCAGTGCTTGGCAGATAGCATTTTGACTATGATTAAAGACAAAAAGACAGCCAGGGAAATAATAGACACGTTAAGTGCCACATATGAGAAAAAGGGCATGAAATCCTTAGTAACAGCTCAAAAAGCTTGGCGGAAGTTAGAATTCTCTAAAGATAAACCTCTTAAGGATTTTATCCAGACTTTTGAAACATTGGCATCGGATGTCAGGGTTGCTGGTGGGCGGTTAGAAGAGGATGAAATAGTCAGCCAACTCTTGGTAGCAATGCCTTCTGAATTTGACAGTGTGGTTTCTGCGATGGACATTCTTTGTAGTAAGGATAAATCTGCGGTTACACTGGAGTATGTAAAGAACACTTTACTTGCTGAAGAAGAGCGGCGGACCAAGAGAGATGTGGTTTCAGAAACACAATCGCCAGGTGCTTTTGCGACAAGGCGGTCAGTTCCTGCCAGGGATAACAACCACAGGTCGAAGAAGAATATTAGATGCTTTTTCTGTAAATCTTTTGGTCACATAAAGAAGGACTGTTACAAATATAAGGCTCGGTCAAGTAATGAGACGGGTGCTGTTGCCAAAGAGTCACTTTCTTCTACGGACTGTACCTTTATTACGAGTGAAAACAGTGCATTGAGTGCCGGTCAGTTGTGTCATGAAATAGTGTTCGTTATAGACAGTGGCGCAAGTTCTCATATTTTAAAGAGTGATTATAGAAGCTTTGTTTATGACATTTCTAATGTAAATGTTGACATTAATGTAGCAAAAGCGGGTCAGTTTGTGACGGCAAATGAGAAGGGTACTCTTAAAGGTATGACAGATCTCGGTAACACAATAACTATTAAAGATGTATTAATCTGTGACAATATTTTGTTCAATTTGTTATCAGTTAAAAAGTTAGAAGAAAAAGGTTTTCAAATAACTTTTGAAAAGTCTGTTGTAAAAATAATAAAAAATGGTGTAGTAGTTGTTTCTGGTCACACATTTGGCAATTTGTATGTAATTAAGTTGTCAGCTATTTCTGAATGTGCAAATGTCAATATGAGTAACAGTATTACAGATCTGTGGCATAGGAGAATGGGTCATTCTTGTAGATATCCGTCTAAGAGTTTGTGCGAAATATGCTTACAGGGTAAACAAACTAAGTTACCATATCTTAAAAAGTTGCCGGAGGATAGAAAGGCAAAGAGAATTTTGCAGTGTATTTCAACTGATGTGTGTGGTAAAATTAGTCCTCCTACACATGATGGATACAACTATTATGTGAGTTTTATTGATCACTTCACTAACTTTTGTGCTGTATATTTAATGAGAAACAAAAGCGAGGTTTTTGAAAAATTTAAGATGTATGTGTCATTGGTAGAAGCAAAGTTTAATTGTTCAATAGAAAATGTAAGATGTGATCAGGGCGGTGAATATAGGTCAAAAGAATTTATTGATTTTTGTAAAGAAAAGGGGATACGGATCAGTTATTCTATGGCTCGTAATCCACCTCAATCAGGTAAGGCAGAACGTTTTAATAGAACCATAGTAGAGATGGCCAGATGTCTTATTTTTGAGAGTGGTATGTCTAAGGAGATGTGGGGCGAGGCAGTATTGTCTTCTGTATATTTGATAAATAGATTGCAGTCATCAGTGTTGCCTAAAAACACAACTCCTGCCACTCTGTGGTACGGTTATAAACCAGATTTAGGTAAAATTAAAGTATTTGGATGTCCAGCTTTTGTATATATTCATAAAGAGGATAGGACTGGAAAGTTAGATGAAAGAACTAAGAAATTGTATATGATAGGATATTGTGATAATGGCTATAGATTATGGAATCCAGAGACAAGAAAGGTAGAGACAGCGAGAAATGTTATATTTGATGAGTTTTGGAATAAAGGTGATAAACAGTATAGTAGTGATGATCAGTATAACATAATCGAAAAACCTGTAAATGAATGTCAGTCTGGTGATAAGCCAAATAATTGTGATTTAAATAATTCAGAGGATGTTAGAAGTAAGGTGCCTTCAGTATCATCAGATGTCATAATAAATAATGATTGTGAACCTACACCAGGGGCTAGTAGTGAGCATGATGTGTCTAAAAGATCTAGAGTGCGAAAATTGCCTAAATATTTAGAGGATTTTGAAGTGGATGTGCTGGCTCTAGCTACTTGTTTGGGTGTACCTGAGACATATGATGATGCAGTTAAGGAACCTGAGTGGCAAATAGCAATAAATGAAGAGTTAAAGTCCTTAGAGTCAAATGGTACATGGGAAATTGTTGATGTGCCTAGTAATGAGGAGATTATAGATTCAAGGTGGGTTTTCACGGAGAAGTTAGTCGATGGTAGGTCTCGCAAAAAGGCCAGATTAGTTGCACGAGGGTATCAGCAGTCAAGTGTTGTTGATGAAGATATTTTTGCCCCCGTTGCACGCATGACAACTCTCCGGATCATGCTTACAATTGCAGTAGAGAAGCAATTGCATATTCAGCAATTAGATGTACGCTCAGCTTTCTTAAAGAGTAGATTGAAAGAACCTGTTTATATGGAAGTTCCTAAAGGCTTACAGAGTAATAAAAGTTTAAATGGTAAAGTTTGTAAGGTATTAAAATCTTTGTATGGACTGAAACAGAGCCCAAAAAGCTGGAACGATCATATAAATCTAGAATTACTTAAAATAAAGTTTGTTAGGTCAAAAGTAGACCCGTGCTTGTATTTCAGGGGAAATACTTATATTTTAATATGGGTAGATGATTTCTTTATGATGTCTAACAGTGTAGAGGAGTTAAAGAAAATTAAATTACATTTAATGTCTAACATGGAGATTCATGTGTTAGGTACTGATTCAAAATTTCAATTTTTAGGTTTGGAGATTAATAAATGTAAAAATGGTAATATTACTGTAAGTCAGAGTAACTTGATAAAGAAAATTTTGATAAAATTTAATATGTCTGACTGTAAGACAAGTAAAGTACCTATGCAGCCTAAGCTTAATTTGACTAAGAGTAATGAAACTGTAAATTGTAAATTACCTTATAAAGAATTGGTTGGCAGTTTAATGTATTTGATGATAGGATCAAGGCCAGATTTGTGTTTTGCGGTGTCATATTTTGGTCGTTTTCAAAACTGTTATAACAATGTACATTGGTCTCATTTGAAAAATGTTTTAAAATACTTAAAGTATACTGTTGATATGACTTTGAATTTTGTTAAGTCTGAATCTGAGTCTCTTAAAATTAAGGCTTATGTGGATTCTGATTTTGCATTTGATATCAATGATAGGAAGAGTATTTCAGGCTATGTTATAAAATTAAATAATAATGTCTTAAGTTGGCAATCTAAGAAACAATCTGTTGTTGCTCTTAGCAGCTGTGAGTCTGAATATTATGCACTTTCTAGTTGTTTAGTGGAAAGTCTTTTCATAAAGAGTATATTAAGTGAAGTTTTTGAGTATAAAGATATGATATATGTATTTGAAGACAACATGTCTACGATTAAAATGGCTAAGACATTTGAGACTAAGAGATCCAAGCATGTAGATATTAAATTTCATTTTGTGAAAGATTTAACGGCTAAAGGGTTAGTAGATATTTCTTATATTGAGTCTGATAAGCAGTTGGCTGATATAATGACTAAGTCGTTAAGTGCAAATAAGTTTAGTTACTTTTGTAATGAGTTGAACCTCTTGTAAAATTGGAAGGGGGTGTTGATATGGCAATTTTAGCAATCTATGTAAGTGTTATTTTATCTATGTTTGATTGGATCTGTGTCTATGACTCTTGGTGCTCTCTGTTGACTGTTCTGTAAAATCTACTTTTAAGTAATGGCGTCTTGTAATTTTTTTGGTGTAACTTAAATTAAATATTAAAATAACAGTTGTGCTCACAAAGGTATTTTTATTGGTCTCTCAGAAGCTAATTAATTAAGCTGAATAATTTAATCTACCTATAGCTGCAACTGTAGATTGCTACCTATAGCAAATTTCGATTCTTTAAAATCTCCGGCCTGTGGATTTTCTCAGGATAAAAAGTAGCCTATGTATAGGCTTAGCAGGACAGGGCATAATCTATCTCCATTCTAAACAGCCAAATCGATTTAGTAGTTACGGCGTTAAACAGTAACAAACATACATTATAGTAGGTATACACAATGTATAATGTTAGTATGATTAATAATGCTAAATTAAAAATGGATTTCAGTCCATTCCAGCGGGTGGTATGACGATGTGGCTCAACTTGAGCAAGAAGAGTAAGCTTCGCCGGCAAGGCGTGCTGAAAGCGAGGTTTACCTTCTCGTCGGAGAAGAACTCGCAGGTGGCGGCTCAGGAGCACAGGCATCTACTGAGGATACTATTGCTTCATGAGCTCGAAAGTTCGAAGGTTTGAACTTTAATTCTCTTTTAACAACATTTTCTTCTTCTTAGGGTGCCTCGCCGAATAAAAAACGACTAACAAGGAAGTCTTTTTCAATTTCTAACTAAATAGCTTTTTATTTTAAGACTAGCTGATTGCCTGCGACTTTTTATTTTATTCTTCTACAAGGGTTATTTGATATTTCCTTTGACTGCGATCTAACCTAATTGGTTAGTGACGATGCATGAGACGACGATATCTAAGATGGTGTCTTGTCTAAGCTACCAAACGAAAAACACCAGAGCAGACACCAGGATCGTCAGTTTCAAAATGGATGTCCAAGATTAGACATTGCTTTTGTTATATGTATAATGTAGTATTTCCATGGTAGCTCTATACATTATATTGGTTGGGCCACCAGTGGTTGATCCTGCCCGCCGCCACTAAACCGATTTTGCGAAACCAATTTTGCTCAATTCTGGACCAAAGCAAAAATTGCGCAACCAAGCGGACACCAGGTGTGGTGTCCTCCATAGAGACTGATACAGATACTGTTTCTGTTGTTAGCGCGACAAGTTGCGCCATCACTGGTATCCCCAATAGTGTCCGTAAGACCACAGATCTTGCCACTGTGCCATGAAGACTATATAACACGGCCAGTATTTATTTGAAGTATAATGTTTGCAGGTAGCTCCGTACTGGTGGTGCGGCAACTTCAGCGCGGCGGCGGAAGGCATCCTGACGCAGCACGCGGCGCAGAGCGGGCTGTCGCAGCTCGACAACCACCTCGCGCAGTGGGCGGTGTTCTGCGCCGTCACCACCGACCACCCGCTCAGCTTCGCCCTCTTCAACGGCCTGCTGGACAAGGTCACTAAACCCTTACAATCTGGTAAGTAACCCCTGCAATTTGGTAAGTTTATGCTCCTTCTAACTTCGTCGATTTGACTTTGTGTAAAGTCGTACAGAGTTCCTTCAACGCTTCAGAGATCTTTTAGCTGGATAATATACACTTTGTGCAGACTTTTAGCATTGTTTTCTCCTTCCTAGTGGATACAGTTCATGCCGAATTTGATTTTAGTTTGGTGTTAAGTTTCTATTCTATCGTCTGTCAGTCAGGGCCAGTTGCATTTATGGAGGTTAAAGTAAGGTTACAGTTAAACATAAATTTGAGCACCAAAAAAGCAAAATAAGTTACTCATGTCAATCTAACTTTTGCAACTTAGTGGCTTTATTTTGGTGGTCTAGGTTTACTTTAACCGCCACCTTACCTTAATTGCCTTATTTGCAACTGACACTTATAGACATTTTTTAACTATACTTATATTCTGGTGACGTTGTTACAAATGACACATTTTTTTCTAGGTCTCGCAAATGAAGAGGATGTAAAGCTCTTTTGGGACGGAGCGAAGAAACTACTTCCCACCTGTTACAGCCACATACGAAAACTGAGAAAGAAGACCGCGGGCGATAAAACAGTCATGAAAACCCTGCGGGAAGTTTTGAAAATCCTTTACAAACTCTCAATATTGGACATACCAGAGTCCGTAGATTTGTTCCCGGCAAATCTATATGGCTGGTTGAGAGATAAAGACGACGGAAGCAAGTTGACGCTGCACGAAGTTTTGAATCAGGCAGTCATACAGGGCGCTTCAGATTGGTTCGTGCACATCTTAGACAACAACGAGTGCAAAGACAAATCTGAGGAGTCGAGGCTGCAGCATTTGATTAGAGTAATACAGTTAGTCAGATCCGACTTGCAAAGGGCTGTGGAGTACTTTGACAGAGTTTTTGTTGAGTAAGTATAGTTTATTTATTTTATTAATGTAACTTTTGAAACATTAGAGGTTCAAAGAACCGATGGACCCAAGGTGCTGGAATGGCAACCTCGCACCAGAAATGGACAGACGACATCAAACGAATTACAGGCAGGTGGTACTCGTTGGGTACAGGCGACGCAAGAACCAGGCATGTGAAAGTGCCTGACTTATCTCCAACAATGGACATCTATCAGTTGACGAAGAAGAATAAAATTATAATAATTTTCTAAGGCATCGAACGCTTTTCCACTGCCAACGGTCTATAATTCCGAGATTCGTGTTCTGCGTTTACTCTTTAGTTTTGCGGTATTCTATAGATTATAATTCTCCACAAAGATGTATGTATTACATTGGTATATTTAAAGGGCTATTATTCAGAGACAATATTATCATGAACAGTGTTTTGGTGTTCTACTACTATATACTGGTCTACGAAATAGTATTATATTACCAGTACCATAAAAATGTGACAACGGCTGTTTTCTCCTGTGCCCTTCATTTGTATGTGTTAATGGTAATAATATTAAAAATGTTGCAGGGTCATGAGTTTCCCATACTCCAAAGCGTTGTACGGCGTATACGAAGACAAGATAGCGTCTTTAGTGGAGCCAGAAGTGATACAAGTGTGCAAGAGCCTGAAGCGGTTGCGCTACAGCGAGGGGGGCTCTAGCACCAGCGTGCACCTGGCGGGCGGCCTCAACGGCGACACTGGGATGGGTACACCGGACGTCGGCTCAGAACCGTTGGCCATGGGGACGACGTTGTTCGAGCTATATCTGGCGTTGCAGAGGTTTTTGACGTAAGTATTTACACACCTTCTTATTATAAAATCTAAATTCAACCTTATTAATATTGTAAACTGTACCTAAATCTGTTTGTTTACCTTTTCGCTGTTTAGGATACGATTATAAGATCATTGGTTGGGGTTGTCCTCGTTATCACTGGAGATGGTTATTTAAGTGATCCTATTAAATGCGAGTGCTGTGATAGCCTAGTGGTTAAGACGACCGACTTCTAATCGGACGTCGTGGGTTCGATCCCGGGCACGCACCTCTAACTTTACGGAGCTATGTGCGTTTTAAGTATTTAAATATCACTTGCTTTAACGGTGAAGGAAAACATCGTGAGGAAACCTGCATGCCTAAGAGTTCTCCATAACGTTCTCAAAGGTGTGTGAAGTCTGCCAATCCGCTTGGCCAGCGTGGTAGACTATGGCCAAAACCCTTCTCACTCTGAGAGGAGACCCGTGCTCCGTAGTGAGCCGGTAATGGGTTGATCATGATGATTAAATGCGAGTGGGGAGTCTTCAATAAAGCACATATTTATAACACCTACACGATAAAAAGTATTTTGGCTCGCTGAGCCGTGAAAAAGTAGCATATTATAGAAAAGTATGACTAGACAAGTTATGTTTTCTAATTAAATATACCTATAGTATGTATTCATAGCTCTTAGCATGAAAAATGTGATTATCACATTGTTACAATACAAATTATTGTGATTGGCTGTATTTGTAGCATTTTTGCTGCACCAAGCCAACTATAGGAGTATGAGAACAGTTCAGCCAATCGGAGATGATTGAGAAACGAGCGCCATAGTTTGACGGCTACAGTGTGAGGATATACCAAGAGAATATAGCCTGAAGCTGTCATACAACGACGCTAGGCTGGCTGAATTCTCCTATTGTTCATTGTTTATCATATTTGATTACGTTGTTTCAGGTTAGGGCAAGGTCTCAATGAAACAGACTGGAACTCGTACAGCATATCGAAGTTCCACTCCTGGTTCTTCGGGGGCGTCGCGCAGTGGCTCGACATCGCGGCGTACAAAGCGCTCACTCGCATAGAGAAAGCCGTGGAGTTGGACCACCTAGTGCCAGTCGATACCAATGTGAAGTACAGCAGCTCGGGCGTCGACACGTTGGCGATATTCTACCAGATTAAGATATTTTGGCAGCAATTGGCCTGGCCCGATGTTGAAGGATGTTATACGTTTGTTGCCAAAATTATTGATGTAAGTTTTTTTGTAAAGTTTATTAGTTGTGTCCTCATTTTGTTATTCACCCATGTCTAACGTCTTTATGGAAAAATCAGACACATGCCTGTTGTCACCGAAAATCCTATCTATAACCTATATTTTGTATTTTTTTTAAATCTTTGACCTAGGGAAATTGTTTAGGTATCACTAGTGAAAACGGTCATCAGTGTGTCGTTGAAACGATCGCTTAGGCGATAGCGGCCAGTGAAAGTAGATTAGATCTTTATGTGTTCATAAATAGCCCTGTCAATTCTATTAAAGCCGATTCATCATCATCATCATCATTATCAACCTATTACCGTCCCACTACAGGGCATAGATATTCTCTCAGAACAATAAGAGTTTAGGCCGTAGTCCACCACGCTAGTGGAGTGCGGATTGGTAGACTTCATCCGCCTTTGAGAACATTATGGAGAACTTTCAGGCGTGCAGGTTTCCTCACAATGTTTTCCTTCACCGTTCAAGCAAAAGATATTTATTTGCTGTTAGGCACCAGTCTATTTGAGTGTTTAGTAATGTTTATGACTTATTTATATGTAGTTATGTCTCAGTGTTTTTATTATAATTGAAATGAAACTTCTTAAATTAGCACCGTTGTGATTTGAAAATTCGATGAAACGAAAAAGCGACAACAAAAAGAGACAAAACTATTCAAAAATGATAATGCCTGCGAGAGAATGAGATAGAGTACAAGTATATAGTGTCAAATGGAATTCCTTAGTAACTTATTTTCTATAGGCGTTTCGGTTTTGAAATACGTTCTCTATTAAAAATGAATGTTATTCTCAGGATATCTGCCGCTGTTGCGTGTTCTACTCGGACCGCATGGCGGGGCGCGTGGGCAGCGTGGGCGCCGTGAGCACGGTGTACGAGGAGCGGTTCGAGGTGACCACGGACTGGTGCGTGGCCATCAACAACATCGACTACGTGCGCCAGAGCCTGCAGCCCTTCGTGCACGAGCTCGGCATGGACGAGATCATCCAGAGGATGTGCGAGACGCGCTCGCCGCTCGAGGCTCAGAGGTGTGTACATGTTCTACTCCGACCGCATGGCGGGGCGCGTGGGCAGCGTGGGCGCCGTGAGCACGGTGTACGAGGAGCGGTTCGAGGTGACCACTGATTGGTGCGTGGCCATCAACAACATCGACTACGTGCGCCAGAGCCTGCAGCCCTTCGTGCACGAGCTCGGTATGGACGAGATATAGGTATATACAACCTTCCTGCTCCATCATCAGACCCTGGTTACCGTCTGGGCTTTCTGTCAAGGCCAAATCAATGAGGCTAAAAACGTTTGTTTTCGAGGAAATGCGTAGTCGCAGACTGTCCTGGTTGTAACATTAGGTCTACATTACCATTATTGCAGTGCCATTATGATTACCTAAATTTTAAATAACGTATACGTAGGTACCTGAATCTGCTGCGACGCAATTCAATTCGAGGATTCGTGTAAAAGGGGATAGGCCTACTGAAATGCTATTAAAGTACTGACGCGATGTGGTGAATGATTCTCAATTTATTTTGTTGTTTCAGATGTAAGGAGACATTACAAAACGTCATCGCTAACGCGATAGATACCGTCAAAAACAAAATAGTGGATCTTCTGGAAGTAATGATTAAAAAGGTAACCAATTAAAAAAAATATATATCTCATTTTTATATTAATTATCACTTGTGTGAAGTGATACTTAATTAATATAAAACTGACATCTGATATTGATTGATTGATTGGTTGATGATCACAAGAAACAACATTAACAATTTCAAAACTACCCGCAATTTTAAAAACCCAATTTTATTGAATGTTGACGTCAATTTAGCGTATTCTTTCTTAACTTTGCGTTTGATTCGCAGATGATGCCGTCTATAACTCGTTTCCTAATAGAAGGAGCGGAATTACTTCACCAAGACTGCTCGAGCATGGACCGCGTCATGCGATACCTCGAAGCCAATTTGGACACGTTATACCAACACCTGAACAACGAAAACTTTTCTAGAACGCTCGATATAGTTTGGGAACAACTTGGAGAAGTGTTATACGAACTTATACAGGCCAACCTTGAGGTATGTTCACATTATTTTGGTGGTAATGTAGTTTTTGTTGTTAAATTAACTCATAACCAGTGTAGACTTAATATTATGGTCTCACCCCAAAAAATATTTTCCAATAAAGAAAAACTGTCAATCATCAGATTTAGTTATCCTTTTAACTTCTTAAATGTTTTTGTGGTGAGACGGTTAGTCTTTCGTAAATCATCTATTAACAATTTTTTACTAATGTCTAATATATTTTATATTCTGTCGTTCAGTAAGAAAACATTCATATTTTCTGTGAAATACTCGTTCAAAAAGCAACTATACCTTATGGGGATAGTCGGTATTTTGATTTTGATTATGTTAATTATTAGAATGTTCATCATTAGGCAGTTATTTTGCAAATAGATTAAATGCAATTTTGTTTTATTTACCAATATTACGTTGTAATAAATTGTAAAAAAAATTCAATATGGTTGTTTTTTCACTGGATGCTATACTTAATTCTTTTATTATTAACTTTATTATATTCTTTGTTTTTCACTAACCGAATAAAATCTCTAATTTGTAGAAAGAGAGAATTGCTACCCGTATCCGCTTGTTTAGGCGTAGATATTTTGGCAAAAACAAAGTCTCCCCATACTCTGTAATGTTGCGGGTAAATAATCGCATTTATGTCGCACGCAAATACTTTGAATACTACTTGCACAGATTATTTGTGAAGTTATTACTTTTATATGTATGTTTTAATTTATTTTTGTGTATTTTATGAAGTGTTATTGTTTGATAGCACCGAAGGGCAAAGATAACTCGCTATATCGACCCGAGACGCTTGACCAAATCGGCAGCAGCTAACTTAGACGCGGTAAACCACAGAACATTCAGCACCTTGCATATACTTGTACATGTTTACTTGTGTTCGTGTATAGCGTAGCCTTAATGTGAAGCATGGCCCCTCAATAGTAAAATAACTGAAATAATACGGTAAACTCAACAGTAATATAGTACCTACTGAAGAAAAAAACTTCAACAGAGTTATCAGATTGTCGTATAATTTTAATTAGACAAACTCTTTTTTGTAAATGTAAATAACATTACCCTTCTAATATTTCGAAAATACATTTAAAAATCATACTGGGGCATGATCATTGAGCTCTCATTGAGCGAAAGAGTAAAAAAAACAATGTTGATATTGTTTAAATTTTTTATTTTCTGTACTAAGAGACAATTAAAATATATATCTCCAATGTATCTAGTTACATTAATGCAGTTATTTTGTATTAATTTGCCTACTTCTGATGTATGACTTAAAAAATAATAAAATAATTCCAAACCTCACAATATATACGGGGCATCTGAGGGACATGCTATTGTTAGAATTTTGATATTAGATAGGTACAGCAAAATGTATGTGATGAGCTTGAGAAATATTACATTTCGATTTGTTTGTTCAGTATGTTACATGTTGAAATTACGTCTGCTTTACTGTTTTCAATACGCGGAGTGATTGTGTTCCCGTAAAAAATATAAAGTGTATTGCTTCAAAGTTACCCAATATATTGCTACCTGTGTACGCTCCATTTTATACCTATAAGTAATTAATTAAGTTCAATTCTTTATAATGTTTGCAAGAATTATATGACTTTAAATCTTGAGCACGTTTCATGCATGTTAAATTATCATCTTCACTATTTCTATATTTATCAATTAAAAATAATGCATGATTTTACATAATATCTTCTTGGGTTGTAAAAATAGGGATATTTGTATTCATTCATGATATTATTATTTTTATACGAATAACATCTAAACCTATTTATATAACTTAAGAATTAAAGGTGATGGTATGAAATATTGTAGTGGGAATTATATTTACAACTCAAAGACTCACGCATTAACGTCTTAATTTATTTGCAGAAGCGACGCCCTCCGTCGTTCTTTTCAAATCTGCACGAATGCTTAAAAATAATGGTCCGATCGTTCCGGCAAGACAACAAGGATATATACACGTCGGATACGTTGAAACGCGTCGAGTATCTGTTGAAACTGCACGGTTTGGAGACGAGGGAGCTAATACACCAGTACCACTTGGAGAGGTGGCAGGAGCAGCAGTCCATCACCGAGCCGAAGATGGGCTTGTTGACCGTCCGAGCGCAGTTCATAGAAGACAGCTTGAAGCTCGAAATCATGAACGCTAGGAATTTGACGCCTACAGATTCCAATGGTCAGTAGATCCTATTAGATAAATATTGGTCCTAACATTTAAAAATTGGATAAATGCATTGGGAAATTAATAATATAGAGGCGCCCTAATGTCCTATAGAAAATGGTGGATCGGAAAATAGCTCAAGGTTATCTAAATTTTCATAAGTGTGTAAGAAACAACATTACATTTTTGACATAATAATAAAACAGTTTGCGGCAGACTCAAGACAAACGATGGCCTTCCTAAAATGTATACATAAACACGCACAACTTGAGACATCACAATGAACACACGCCATTTTGTGTCTTCGGATTGTGCGTGCGTACGATACCTCATCTAAGCGTGTATGAATGTATTTTTGACACGTTTTTAAAGTAGGTATGGCGCCTCCATATTATTATTAATTTCTCAATGGATAAATGTAATAGGATCGTTAACACACGAGGTTTTTTTTCGTTCAGGGCTATGTGATTCATACGTGCGCGCAGCTTTGCTCCCTGAGGATACGTTCGCGAACGTGGAAAAGCCCAAAACACAAACGCACAGCAAAAACCTCTTTCCGTTGTATGATGAGATGTTCTTAATGTAAGTATAGGTACCTACTTTTTCTAAACTTATTTCTTATCCAGCGGCTTAGGTGTAAAAGTGTACTTAACAAACAAACAAATACACTTTGGCATTTATAATATTTGTATGGATTGAAGTCGGCAAACCCCACCCGCTACACTATTGTCGTACGCACACCTAGCACAAGTTTTCACTTAATTGGAGGGGACAGATGTATATTAGTCATGTTCATCATAGCTGTAACAAGTATAAATAAAAAATTTAAAAAACCCCCGACATTCGCCATTTTGTGGCGGCGGCCATCTTGAATTTGCAATAAAGCTATTCCACTAGTCAAGCCCTTTCATTTGATACCCATATTAAGGGAGTTGTGAAAAAATATGTAATCCGCCATTTTGTAGCGACGGCCATCTTGGACCGATTTTCATCAAACATAGCAGCTAACAACACTCTCGACAAATTCTCCTTTCAAACGAAAAAAACCGCATTCAAATCGGTCCACCCGTTTGAGCGCCACAGGGGAACAGACACACACACACACACACACACACACACACACACACACACACACACACACACACACACACACACACACACACACACACACACACACACACACACACACACACACACACACACACACACACACACACACACACACACACACACACACACACACACACACACACACACACACACACACACACACACACACACACACACACACACACACACACACACACACACACACACACACACACACACACACACACACACACACACACACACACACACACACACACACACACACACACACACACACACACACACACACACACACACACACACACACACACACACACACACACACACACACACACACACACACACACACACACACACACACACACACACACACACACACACACACACACACACACACACACACACACACACACACACACACACACACACACACACACACACACACACACACACACACACACACACACACACACACACACACACACACACACACACACACACACACACACACACACACACACACACACACACACACACACACACACACACACACACACACACACACACACACACACACACACACACACACACACACACACACACACACACACACACACACACACACACACACACACACACACACACACACACACACACACACACACACACACACACACACACACACACACACACACACACACACACACACACACACACACACACACACACACACACACACACACACACACACACACACACACACACACACACACACACACACACACACACACACACACACACACACACACACACACACACACACACACACACACACACACACACACACACACACACACACACACACACACACACACACACACACACACACACACACACACACACACACACACACACACACACACACACACACACACACACACACACACACACACACACACACACACACACACACACACACACACACACACACACACACACACACACACACACACACACACACACACACACACACACACACACACACACACACACACACACACACACACACACACACACACACACACACACACACACACACACACACACACACACACACACACACACACACACACACACACACACACACACACACACACACACACACACACACACACACACACACACACACACACACACACACACACACACACACACACACACACACACACACACACACACACACACACACACACACACACACACACACACACACACACACACACACACACACACACACACACACACACACACACACACACACACACACACACACACACACACACACACACACACACACACACACACACACACACACACACACACACACACACACACACACACACACACACACACACACACACACACACACACACACACACACACACACACACACACACACACACACACACACACACACACACACACACACACACGTCAAACTTATAACACCCCGTCGTTTTTGCGTCGGGGGTTAAAAAAGCAAGTAGCAAGTAAAAAAAATGATAAAAATGAATTGTTCAGATCGTTGACACACGAGCAGCGCGGCATCCAAGACGGTCTGGTCCACCTGGTGATCAAGGACAAGGACATGTTCAGCGTCAGCAACACGTTCGTGGGCGAGGCGTACCTGCACTTCAGCGAGATCCCCGACACGCCGGCGCCCATATCCAGCCTGCCGCAGCAACACTTGCCGCTGTCCAGGCCTGCTAGCGTCGGTCAGTAGCCTATCTTACTTCTTCTTCTACGTCGTTGCCTCATGGTCATGACTGAAGGTCGTGGTCATCATAAGCAGCTTCGACTAATGATTTCTAGGTTTCTCTATGGACGGATCAAGTCAAGGCTACTATAGAAATCCCATTACACGAGTGTGCAAGAAATGCAACCGTCAGAGAGGATTGGAGACGGATTGTCAAGCGTGCCACTTGCTGATTGTGAATGCCAGGTATAAACTTTGTAACCAGGTTTCAAGGTTCCAACTCCTCAACCTTATGCCGCAAGAGTCTGTTTATTAAATCGTGAGGACTGTGTGTTTTATAGTTATTTTAGATTATATTACGTTTTAAGGTTATAGAGCCCATCGTCGTGGATTTTTCGTCTTGTGAAAGTCGGATGGATGCGTGTATGCTGGATTTACACGCTTGTTTAACAGTATTGGTTCAGCGGGTTGGTGATCTCCCTCTACCTATCTTTCCTTCCACGTGGCCGACCACAATCAGTTTTTCTAAATTATCAGGGTCTCGTCAAACTACGTGACCAAAGTACTTGAGAATCCTGCGCATACATATAGTAGAGACGGGTTCGGATCCTGAGTTCCTTCAGTATTGACGCGTTGGTGCGATGCGCAGTTCATGGGACACCCAACATTTTGCGCCAACACCACATACTATATCAACACAACATCCTATCATACTATATCACTGGGATACTAGTAGTGCTACCAGTCGCGCTACCAACAAAAACAACAAGCTACAGACTGGTCGTAGTCATCACTTTGGTAGTGGCTCGCTTGATAATCCGTCTCCACTCCTCTCTGACGGTTGCTTTTCTTGCACACTCGTGTAATGGGATTTCTATAGTGGCCTTGATTTGATCCGTCCATCTCATGAGCGATCTGCTGCGTGCTCGGGTGTACTAGTATACAGTTCTATGGTACCAATTTTGTCGCGAAGGCCAGGATCACACGTTGGTGTTGCAACCATGGTTGAGTACCTAGTGAGATATTCTTATCTCACATATAGCATAGGTCTTATCCACCAGTGGTCAACGACTCCTCAAGAGCACCACAGTGGTACCTACTGCCTATATAAATCGTGGGGACCAAGAATCTGTATGTTGTTGCAACCAGGTATTTTCGTCACTATAATCCAAGCCCCAACTCCGTGCTGCAGTAATAGTACTCACCTAAACCGCGAGGACTAGGGATCTGCTGATTGTGGATGCCAGGTATAAACTTTGAAACCAGGTTTCAAGGTTCCAACTCCTCAACCTTATGCCGTCTGTTTATTAAATCGTGAGGACTGTGTGTTTTATAGTTATTTTAGGTTATATTACGTTTTAAGGTTATAGACTACATCGTCGTGGGTTTTTCATTTTAAAATTAGGTATATGTCTTGTTTACAGACGGTGACGCAATCAAAGCCCTGGAGTCCAGGCAAGGCGACAGACAAGCACGGGAGTTCCTAAAGAAGCTAAGACAGAAAATGCCAAGTAGTAGTAAACAGTTCTTCTCGTTAGGCTGAATATATTATAGTAGTAGACTTTACGTAATATAAGCTTAAATTATTTATGAGTAAAATACGCACATATTATGTCTATTCTCCTATAATAAAATAATTAAAAACATTTCCTTTAAATACAGTTTATGAAATGGTAGCAATAATTATTAGGTACTATAAGACTAAAAACATTATGCCATGCAAATGTCTAGGTACTCTAGGTACATTTTTCTGAAAAATTAGAATACTCTAATAAATAATCAAAAATAGACTGTCAATGTACTTTTTTACAACAGCTATCAACTCGTTATACTTATATGGAGAATATGAAGTAATTGAGTGTAGAGATTGGTAGAAATAGATAAGACATCGGCTGGACTTGATCTACGCCCAAGTACCTATAGTAGACTAGTTTCGAACCAATCGATCCGAGACTTAATCATGAGCATGTTCACGTGACGCGGCGTAGGTCACACTAAAGGCCGCGCTAGCCTGCGCCCGCCGAGCGCGCTGTGAGAGAGGCTGAGTTTGGGGGGGAGATGGATTTGCCTCACCCCCCCAAAGTTCCTGCTGTTCTTCTTCGTTTAATGATTAAACTAGAGATTATTATGTAGGAATCTTACGAGCAATAATTTGATAAGCGAGCATCAATGGGCAATAAGCGTAGACTGATAGGGGTTTTGGAGACAAAAAATTTGCTTTATGAATATTGAATATTAGATGTATAAAATAGTTTGATCATAATATTATAGCGTGATTGTGAATCTCGATATTAGCAAGTTTGCATAATGTTTAAATCAATGTTTGTTAAAGCATGCCTCAACTCAATTCGTTTTCAGTAACTTTTTAGATGAAGAGTAAGAAAAATCAGCTAATGAAAAATAAAAAACAATACAATAGTTACGCAGCTATTTTTTTAAACGTAACTTGAATACATCTATTTAATTTTTTGTAGAATTGAAGAATGTGTTTTGTAAAGTAGCTACATGAAAAAGATTATAAATATTTATATGAGCTATGTAAAGTCCGCCCCATAAGTTACATTACCTATTTTTAGTTTTTAAGTTATGTGTGTTACATACTGTATGTTAGTGACTATATTATGAAACATTCTTGAATGTTTAGAATCTAGCCTTACTCATTCGGTAGTTGATGTATACTGTGATAAAGATTCGTGCCTTAAAATCTTCTTTTTTATCGTGTTTAAACCACGGTATTTATTACGAGAAAAGGTGTATGAGAATGTCTGAAGGTACAATGTATGTAAGTATAAGAGAAGTTTTGTATTTATTACTGAGTTACAATTTTTTTAATTTCTTTTTGTTCCTTCGAGTTTTGTACTGCAGTGTTGCAAACTCTTATTTTGAAAAAGGCGTAGATATCAAACTTAGGTACGTAAATCCAACCGAGATATGAAGTTTGATCAAAAAACCTAAATTCAGTAGATAATTATTATGAAGTGAGAAGAACACACTTTTCGTAAAAAATTTTGTAGGCGACTCCGTGAAAAGCCTGTTTCTTGTATTAGTTTCAACATAAACGTGTTTATATTGAAAAAAATATTTTTTTTTTAATGCAGTCTTGGGCTTGCAAGTTGCAGACAGTCTTGCCTAATAGAATAAGCTATGACGAGGGCCTACACACACACACACACACGTCAAACTTATAACACCCCGTCGTTTTTGCGTCGGGGGTTAAAAAAGCAAGTAGCAAGTAAAAAAAATGATAAAAATGAATTGTTCAGATCGTTGACACACGAGCAGCGCGGCATCCAAGACGGTCTGGTCCACCTGGTGATCAAGGACAAGGACATGTTCAGCGTCAGCAACACGTTCGTGGGCGAGGCGTACCTGCACTTCAGCGAGATCCCCGACACGCCGGCGCCCATATCCAGCCTGCCGCAGCAACACTTGCCGCTGTCCAGGCCTGCTAGCGTCGGTCAGTAGCCTATCTTACTTCTTCTTCTACGTCGTTGCCTCATGGTCATGACTGAAGGTCGTGGTCATCATAAGCAGCTTCGACTAATGATTTCTAGGTTTCTCTATGGACGGATCAAGTCAAGGCTACTATAGAAATCCCATTACACGAGTGTGCAAGAAATGCAACCGTCAGAGAGGATTGGAGACGGATTGTCAAGCGTGCCACTTGCTGATTGTGAATGCCAGGTATAAACTTTGTAACCAGGTTTCAAGGTTCCAACTCCTCAACCTTATGCCGCAAGAGTCTGTTTATTAAATCGTGAGGACTGTGTGTTTTATAGTTATTTTAGATTATATTACGTTTTAAGGTTATAGAGCCCATCGTCGTGGATTTTTCGTCTTGTGAAAGTCGGATGGATGCGTGTATGCTGGATTTACACGCTTGTTTAACAGTATTGGTTCAGCGGGTTGGTGATCTCCCTCTACCTATCTTTCCTTCCACGTGGCCGACCACAATCAGTTTTTCTAAATTATCAGGGTCTCGTCAAACTACGTGACCAAAGTACTTGAGAATCCTGCGCATACATATAGTAGAGACGGGTTCGGATCCTGAGTTCCTTCAGTATTGACGCGTTGGTGCGATGCGCAGTTCATGGGACACCCAACATTTTGCGCCAACACCACATACTATATCAACACAACATCCTATCATACTATATCACTGGGATACTAGTAGTGCTACCAGTCGCGCTACCAACAAAAACAACAAGCTACAGACTGGTCGTAGTCATCACTTTGGTAGTGGCTCGCTTGATAATCCGTCTCCACTCCTCTCTGACGGTTGCTTTTCTTGCACACTCGTGTAATGGGATTTCTATAGTGGCCTTGATTTGATCCGTCCATCTCATGAGCGATCTGCTGCGTGCTCGGGTGTACTAGTATACAGTTCTATGGTACCAATTTTGTCGCGAAGGCCAGGATCACACGTTGGTGTTGCAACCATGGTTGAGTACCTAGTGAGATATTCTTATCTCACATATAGCATAGGTCTTATCCACCAGTGGTCAACGACTCCTCAAGAGCACCACAGTGGTACCTACTGCCTATATAAATCGTGGGGACCAAGAATCTGTATGTTGTTGCAACCAGGTATTTTCGTCACTATAATCCAAGCCCCAACTCCGTGCTGCAGTAATAGTACTCACCTAAACCGCGAGGACTAGGGATCTGCTGATTGTGGATGCCAGGTATAAACTTTGAAACCAGGTTTCAAGGTTCCAACTCCTCAACCTTATGCCGTCTGTTTATTAAATCGTGAGGACTGTGTGTTTTATAGTTATTTTAGGTTATATTACGTTTTAAGGTTATAGACTACATCGTCGTGGGTTTTTCATTTTAAAATTAGGTATATGTCTTGTTTACAGACGGTGACGCAATCAAAGCCCTGGAGTCCAGGCAAGGCGACAGACAAGCACGGGAGTTCCTAAAGAAGCTAAGACAGAAAATGCCAAGTAGTAGTAAACAGTTCTTCTCGTTAGGCTGAATATATTATAGTAGTAGACTTTACGTAATATAAGCTTAAATTATTTATGAGTAAAATACGCACATATTATGTCTATTCTCCTATAATAAAATAATTAAAAACATTTCCTTTAAATACAGTTTATGAAATGGTAGCAATAATTATTAGGTACTATAAGACTAAAAACATTATGCCATGCAAATGTCTAGGTACTCTAGGTACATTTTTCTGAAAAATTAGAATACTCTAATAAATAATCAAAAATAGACTGTCAATGTACTTTTTTACAACAGCTATCAACTCGTTATACTTATATGGAGAATATGAAGTAATTGAGTGTAGAGATTGGTAGAAATAGATAAGACATCGGCTGGACTTGATCTACGCCCAAGTACCTATAGTAGACTAGTTTCGAACCAATCGATCCGAGACTTAATCATGAGCATGTTCACGTGACGCGGCGTAGGTCACACTAAAGGCCGCGCTAGCCTGCGCCCGCCGAGCGCGCTGTGAGAGAGGCTGAGTTTGGGGGGGAGATGGATTTGCCTCACCCCCCCAAAGTTCCTGCTGTTCTTCTTCGTTTAATGATTAAACTAGAGATTATTATGTAGGAATCTTACGAGCAATAATTTGATAAGCGAGCATCAATGGGCAATAAGCGTAGACTGATAGGGGTTTTGGAGACAAAAAATTTGCTTTATGAATATTGAATATTAGATGTATAAAATAGTTTGATCATAATATTATAGCGTGATTGTGAATCTCGATATTAGCAAGTTTGCATAATGTTTAAATCAATGTTTGTTAAAGCATGCCTCAACTCAATTCGTTTTCAGTAACTTTTTAGATGAAGAGTAAGAAAAATCAGCTAATGAAAAATAAAAAACAATACAATAGTTACGCAGCTATTTTTTTAAACGTAACTTGAATACATCTATTTAATTTTTTGTAGAATTGAAGAATGTGTTTTGTAAAGTAGCTACATGAAAAAGATTATAAATATTTATATGAGCTATGTAAAGTCCGCCCCATAAGTTACATTACCTATTTTTAGTTTTTAAGTTATGTGTGTTACATACTGTATGTTAGTGACTATATTATGAAACATTCTTGAATGTTTAGAATCTAGCCTTACTCATTCGGTAGTTGATGTATACTGTGATAAAGATTCGTGCCTTAAAATCTTCTTTTTTATCGTGTTTAAACCACGGTATTTATTACGAGAAAAGGTGTATGAGAATGTCTGAAGGTACAATGTATGTAAGTATAAGAGAAGTTTTGTATTTATTACTGAGTTACAATTTTTTTAATTTCTTTTTGTTCCTTCGAGTTTTGTACTGCAGTGTTGCAAACTCTTATTTTGAAAAAGGCGTAGATATCAAACTTAGGTACGTAAATCCAACCGAGATATGAAGTTTGATCAAAAAACCTAAATTCAGTAGATAATTATTATGAAGTGAGAAGAACACACTTTTCGTAAAAAATTTTGTAGGCGACTCCGTGAAAAGCCTGTTTCTTGTATTAGTTTCAACATAAACGTGTTTATATTGAAAAAAATATTTTTTTTTTAATGCAGTCTTGGGCTTGCAAGTTGCAGACAGTCTTGCCTAATAGAATAAGCTATGACGAGGGCCTAGGTACAAAAATTTTGCTAATTATTATTGATAAAAAATTCATCAACGCAAAAGGATCTAAAGTTGGCAGCACTGTATTATGTATCTACTTGTAAACATTTCATTTCATATTATTTTGTTGAAATTAGGTTGAAGTACATGTAAACTGTAAAACAATAATTTTTTTAACTCCTATTTTTCCTTTTATTTCTTATTTATTTGTGTCAACAATAAAGCCGTTTTTTTACATATAAAAATATGTTTTTTTTAGGTACATTTTAATCCCCTCCAACTTACCGTTAAGTAGGTAGGTATACTAGGAGTACCTATCTATATACGACTATTATGCGTGGGATTTGAGTTTACGACCTTTCGTTTTTCTTCTATAAAACGAAGTAATTAACTAAGTAATTAGCGCAAATCTCTATACTAATCTGAACGAATTTTTCCAAGTTAATATTTTCAAGGAATCTCTAAGAAAGAAAGTTCCTATTATTATGTAAGACGGCATCCTAAGCCGTAGCGATTCATTTAGAAATAGGATAGCTACGATTCAATAGAATATGTAGACACCTATAGATTTGCAAGCTACGTTCTGATGGATGGATGAAAGGTAAGAGTTAGGTTAGGTTAGGTTAGGTAATCCTAATCAATTATTATTGTATCATTCCCGGAAGCCGACTCAAATATTAGAAAGTTCAGCGCTCTGCACGCGAACATAATAGACAATAAAATAATGAAAATAAATCGGAAACAATAATACCTCTCTTATTTTTTTTTGTACTTATATTAAGTAAGTAGGTACTGTGGTCAATTCTGTTGTACACAATCTCTAAACTAAACTAAAATGACAGGTCTAAATTTATTCCTATCTCTTTCACAGTGCTCACTGCGGAAAAGGATAGCAATAGATTTAGACCTGTCATTTTAGTTTAGTTTAGAGAATTGTGTACAACAGAATTAGCCACATTATATTACTAAACTATAGGTCAGTCTGCTCCAACGATCCCTATTTTTAGGAAAAATGTGACATCCGATTAATTATTATTTATAGACAGTGCCTGCCTGCGTTGTGCTAATTGAAAAAAAAAAACTAATTTTGCATTATCAACATCATCACACGGCCCTCAGCATAAGAAGCATGTTTAGGCCGTAATCCATCGTGCTGGCCAAGTGCGGATTGGTAGACTTCAGACGCCTTTGAGAACATTATGGAGAAATCGCTTATCGCAGGCATGTAGATGTCCTCATTATGTTATCCTTCACCGTTAAAGTTCGAAAAAGTTCGAGCCGGGAATCGAACTCTGTCCCCCCGAAAGGGAGGCCGAAGTCTTGACCATTAGGCTATCACAGCCTATAATCTATGTATCTATAATCTTCTATACCTACATATAATAAAATCGTAGACTTGCCGTATCTGTACATTAAAGATTTTTGCAAAATAATAACTGGGGGATGTTAGGGATAAGTAATAGAACGTAAAAAAGCTATTTTGAAATTTTTGTCTGTTTATCTGTTTGTCTGTATGTTTGTGCGCGCATCACGCAAAAACTACTGTATGGATTGAAATGAAACTTGACATGATTCAAGTTCATACTACGGAGTAACATATAGGATACTTTTTACCCCGAAGTTCAGCACGGTTCCCTTGGGAGTGGGGTGAAAGTGAAAGTCAAAATGTGTACTTAGCTTTAATTCATTAACGCGTGGTCCGATTTCATTCATTTTTTTGTTAGAAAGATGATACTTTAAAGATTACTGGCTAACCTCTGAAAGGCTGGATCGATTTTGATGGCACTTTCACTGCCGGATGTTTACATTTTGATCTACCTAAACATCCGTCAGTGAACTTTTAACAGTTTTTAGCAAGGTTTTAGCAGTTTTTAGCTCAAAGGAGCTTAGGAAAAACAAGAATATGATTGCCACAGTATTTTTAAAAACCAATATCCACGCGAACGAAGTCGCGGGTATCCGCTTGTTTTGCATAAGTCTGATTAATTTTCTGAGTGCGCTTCCAGTATGTAGTATAAGTATCTATACATCAATAAGTTGGTATAAAATATAAGGTAAGTAGGTAGATACTTAGTTAATTCGTGCATCGTTTATAGCAAATGAATGAAACGACGCCAGCGACGCCGGCCGACGCGACGGCCGCTCAAAGGAAGGTGTTATTACTTCATGCATATAAAACGATAAGTGTTACTGACCAGTGCACGTTCCCATTGCACTACTAAGATAAATCTAATTAACTAACTAAACTAGACGGGCGTGCTCCGATGAAAACTGGGCCACAGAATATAACGGGTATATCGAAAACATAGCTATACGGTACTTACATTAGTAGGCCTTTTTTTTTTTTTTTGACGTGGTGGAAACCTTTTATAGGTACCCCCGTTCTGCGGCCGAATGCGGCAGAACGAAGGTTATGTGGGACTCCAACCAGGTATACCCACTAAAACCACCACGGCATGACCCTCATGCTGTCTGTGCTGGACGCCTGGGGAACCCAAAGTATGCATCCCAGGTGTCCGGCAGCCGCCCCAGCCGGGGCTCCCGCTCGCCTCTGGGCTGTCCCTCCAGAGGCTCGCGCTCTCCCGTAATTTTTTAACGAGGTTTTCTTCCTCCCGCGATGGGCATCGCTGCCCCCCGCCCCGGGGTGTCTCAACCCCACTTTCATCCGCAGTGCCCTCTGCTAATCAGAGGGACACGCGGAGAAACCTCCCTCCGCCAGGTCATTGGCCATGGCTAACAATATCCCCGAAATTATTAACCATGTTACCGGGGTACACCGGCCCGAATACTGCTCTTCCCCTCGGACGTATCCAAGAGGACCAGCAGCACCCAGGCACACTTGGAGGTTACCTGGCTAGCACCCCATATTAGTAGGCCTACCTAGGTACTTACATGTAAATGGGCCAAATAAGCCCCATACATGTACCAATCTATTCTTACACCCAAAATATCCATCCATCCATCCATCCAATTCCAACCATAAAAGAGCGAGGCCCGACTCGCACTTCGCCGTTTTTTTAGGGTTCCGTACCCAAAGGGTAAAAACGGAGCCCTATTAATGCACTGCTGTCTGTCCGTCTGTCTGTCTGTCTGCCCGTCTGTCCGCCGGTCACAGGTCTCTAGCTTGCAGACGAAATGAGTTACAAACCTGAAATTTTATTGGTAGGTAGGTATTTGGTGTAAAACGTAGACCCAAAATCAAATATTGAATTAGAAATTGAATTAAATTATTTTTCAGGGGGCTCCATACATGAAAAAGGAGCCGGAAACAAAATTTTTCTTACCCTAGCTTTTAGGGTATCATTGTTTAGAGCTCATTGAGTAAAGTACGAATATATATTTTTTTAATTTTTTGCTCAAAAAATTAGGAAATCCATCAATAGGGGCCATCAAAGTTATCAGTTTTAGACCATTTTTGTGAGGGGGTCTATCTCAAAAACTATACTTAGTAGTTAAGAATATGATATTTCGGTATATTATGTATCATGTATTTAAACAACAAATACTGAAAACTACGATTCATAAAATAGTTTATAAGCTGTGACCCAAAACAAACGAAAATTTTTTGGGGTTTTCTTTCACGGTTTGTTACGATCTCTAGCTCGGAAATTAAATATTTCTTAGACCCAAAATATTAAGTATATTGTTCATAACCACGGAACCCTAAAAGAGCGAGGCCCGACTCGCACTTGGCCGATTTTTAATCCTTATTGCCGATTATTTACCTATTGGTATTAGTATTCTGAGTACCTAGGTATTCTGAGTTATTCTCAGTATTCTGAGCTGAGAGTGGTCAGTGAGGCGTCACTGACCGCTCTCAGAATAATATCGTGTAAATAAAGGTGTCTACGGTAGGTAGGTATAACATCATGCAAATAAGATTAAATCACACCAATAGGAGTTTTTCAAAGCCCGATTTGAATTCCAGCAACCTCAATCACTCCACTGTCATACATCACGTCGCTCGAAATCCAAATTATAATTAATTAAAATGTCACAGAACAAAAGGCAATTAGACGTGCCGGTTCAAAGCCGGGCCGGCGCGGCGCGGTGCGGTGGTGGAAACGCGGTATCGAATGAAACATCTTAGCGAACATCGGCGGCTTGTTTCATGTGCCTCCCGTCCCTTTGATCGCGCCGCGCCGACAATCCGCCTCGCTACTTATCGGCTTAGATTTATTGTGATTCGGAGGCTGCGGCTGTTGCCGCTCGGGAATCGCACTACTACGCTACGTTTTAACGAGAGACGGCTGTTAAATTGCCTGCATATTGAATACATAAAAGCAATATTAATTATTGTTGAATGTTCATGTTAAAGGTAACTTTGTAACGGCTAACGGCTCATACAAATACGCAAACAAGTTTCTGAAACAAGGAAGTAAGTACCTACCAACCTACCTTTTTTTGACGTGGTGGAAAAGCTTTTATATCTACCCCCGTTCTGACCGCAAAATGCGGCAGAACGAAGGTTATGTGGGACTCCCCCCAAATGAGGGTATACACACTAAAAACCACCACGGCATGACCCGCATGCTGTCTGTGCTGGACGCCTGGGGAACCCAATGTATGCATCCCAGGCGTCCGGCAGCCGCCCCAGCCGGGGCTCCCGCTCGCCTCTGGGCTGTCCCTCCAGAGGCTCGCGCCCTCCCGAGATCTTTTAACGAGGTTTTCTTCCTCCCGGGATGGGCATCGCTGCACCCCGCCCCGGGATGTCTCACCCCTGTTTCGTCCGCAGTGTCCTCTGATAGTCAGAGGGACACGCGGAGAAACCTCCCTCCGCCATGGCTATATTTTTATGGCTATACCATATTGTAAGATGGTGATAATAAAAAAAAATTGAAACCCTCGTAGTTTTAGTTTTAAGTTTCCGTAAGTAATTATCACCATTGCCTGTTCCTAAATTGACGTTCAAAAAGTGTACAGTGTACCAATTTTGAATAAAGTTTATTTGATTTGATTTGATTTGGCTAACAATATCCCCGTAGGAAAATTATTAATCATGTTACCGGGGCGCACCGGCTCGAATACTGCTCTTCCCCTCGGACGTATCCAAGAGGACCAGCAGCACCCAGACACACTGGGAGGTTACCTGGCTGGCACCCCAAGTACCAACCTACCTACTTTCATCGAAAACGTTCCTAATCCCTGAGCGGGTAGTACCTACGCATAATATGCTCTACTACCCGTGCGAAGCCGGGGCGGGTCGCTAGTAAATATCATAAATCAGATCTTAGACAATAATTACTTATTATTCTAAGACTATCCTAAATAGGTAGGTACCTACTTGAAGTTCTTGTTAATTATAACTGATCTATAACGTCGTGTATACAGTGTAGAAGCAATGATAGATTGTTGCAATAAATAACTTTATCTTATTACAACTGTAGGTACCTACCTACCTAATACCAATTTCTGATCACAATAACGCTCCGCAATTAAGTAAGTAGGTAAGTATAGAGATTTATACATATCGAAGCACAGTAACAATTACGCATAGTTTATATTGTATCTTATCTATATTATAATATTATTATGTAGGTACCTATCTTATATTCTTGCGGAAGTACTTATCGTGGGCGCCATCTCTTGAACTAGTTCACTCGTACTACGCTTCCTCGGGCTATTGATGTGGACTGTCCACAACACAAGTGCTCGGCCGCTAATTAGCCGCACGTGTCCTTTGCTCCAATTTCGTTACCGGTTGTACTTACCTACGCGTGTACTTACTTACGCTACGTCGAGTACGTTGGATTATTATTTTTACTCGTTGATTAAGCCTGGAGCAAACGACGCTCGACGGTAGTGCGACATGGCGCGGCTCAGCTACAGAAGCGAGCAAAGAATGTGGCTAATTCTGTTGTACACAATCTCTAAACCTAAACTAAAATGACAGGGCTATAGTAGATTGTATCATAAGGGAGCAAAATAATATTTTTACGGCGAGGGCGCTTTTTTGAATCCAGAGCGAAGTGAGGGATTGTATAGTAGAATCCCGAGCGTAGCGAGGGATTCTTTAGTACAATCCTGAACGTAGCGAGGGATTCAAAGTACGTCGCCCGAGCCAAAAATATATTGCGCCCGAGTGATACACTCTACTTTTCATCACCCTCTATGAGGAAATAAAAAGCGCCTCATATTTTTAACCCCCGCCGCAAAAACGACGGGGTGTTATAAGTTTGACGTCTGTGTGTGTGTGTGTGTGTGTGTGTATGTCGGTCTGTTCCCCCATAGCTCTCAAACGGATGGACCGATTTGAATGCGGTTTTTTTGTTTGAAAGGTGAATTAGTCGGGAGTGTTTTTAGCTGTTTGTTTGATTAAAATCGGTCCAAGATGGCCGCCGCCACAAAATGGCGGATTAATAATACAAGTATAAATTAAAAATTTAAGAAACCCCCGACATTCGCAATTTTGTGATGGCGGCCATCTTGGATTTGCATAGTGTTATTCACTAGTCAAGACCTTTCATTTGATACCCATATTGAGGGAGTTCGGGGACTGTCGGGCACCTGTCGGGGCCTGTCGGGCACCTGTCGGAGACTGTTGGGGACCTGTCGGGCACCTGTCGGTCACCTGTCGGGGACCTGTCGGGGAACTTTCGGGCACCTGTCAGGCACCTGTCGGTCACCTGTCGGGGACCTGTCGTAGACTGTCGGGGACCTGTAGGGCACCTGTCGGGGACTGTCGGGGACCTGTCGGAGACTGTTGGTGACCTGTCGGGAACGTGTCGGAGACTGTCGGGGACCTGTCGGGCACCTGTCGGTCACCTGTCGGGACCTATCGGGCACCTGTCGGGCACATGTCGGTCACCTGTCGGGGACCAGTCGGAGACTGTCGGGGACCTGTCGGGCACCTGACGGTGACTGTCGGGGAAATTTCGGGCACCTGTCAGGCACCTGTCGGTCACCTGTCGGTCACCTGTCGGTCACCTGTCGGGGACCTGTCGGGCACCTGTCGGGGACTGTCGGGCACCTGTCGGGGCCTGTCGGGGACCTGTCGGAGACTGTTGGGGACCTGTCGGGCACCTGTCGGTCACCTGTCGGGGACCTGTCGGGGAACTATCGGGCACCTGTCGGGCACGTATCACCTATCGTTCGCGCCTAGCCCGGTGGGACCACGAGCCCTTCATCTTCAATAAGTGCGCCGCAATTATCTTTTAGGCGCACTTATAAATAAGTGCGATTAAAAGATCTTTTACGCGTACTTATAAAAATGCGACGAAAACACCACCTTTGGGTGCACATAAAGGCGAACCAAGTCGTCCTTTTCGAATAGATGGGATGAAAAATATATTCTTATCTCTTTCCCAATGATACCTGCGGAAAAAGATAGCACTATCGTCGGCTTAGTTATCAAACTTCCTATCTCCATTTGGTCAAACTGAAGAAAAAACTTTTCGCGTCCACTCATGCTCCATGTTGTCACTACATAGTATAAAACAAAGTCGCTTTCTCTGTCCCTATGTCCTTATGTCCCTATGTCCCTATGTATGCTTAAATCTTTATAACTACGCAACAGATTTTGATACGGTTTTTTTAATAGATAGAGTGATTCAAGAGGAAGGTTTGTAAGTAGAAAAATTGGACCCGGTAAGTGGCGCTAATAGCGGGCAGGACAACGTCTGCCGGGTCCGCTAGTCTTTTATAAATAGCCAAAAAAAAACTAAAAACAAGTAGGAAATATGAGTGATCCCACTATGTTCGTTACAGCATTTCATATTATACTAAGTAAGTAGATGGTATCAAAATAAAAAATTCAGAAATTTTGGAGTTACGAAGTTTTATAACTAATTAAGCCAGCGCTAATTTAGTATTTTTAAACTTGTCAATTTAGTTTAGAGATTGTGTACAACGGAATTAGCCACAATATCTAAAAAAGCGACCGAGAGACGAGAGTGGGCGAGAGCGCGGCTTCGTCCTAACTCCACGTAGTTCACAGTTCACATAGTTCGATTCTGACTCTGTGGTTCGTTTAGTTGCTCGGTCTGCGGTGAGCGGTCAGCGGACTGTCAGTGTAACTATAATCTGCCTTTCTCTTGTTCAAAACGGGAACTAGTGAACTAAAAGAGCGACCTACATAGTTCACTAAGGAACTGGGAACTAAATTGACCGCTCCCGGTCAAGAACTGCTATGCGCAGGACTATAAATAGGCCAAGTGCGTGGCCCGCCACGCACTTGGCAGTGTAGGGTTCCGTATCCGTAGTCACAATCCTCGAAAAACAGATATAACTCCCTAACCTGTGAAGCCTATACTTAGCCATGATAGTTTTCCTTTAAAATTGATTATATATAAGGTGGGTGCACCATGGAAGGCCAGGCTCCTTCGAAGGCCAATTATTAAAAAGTCGTAGTTATTTCTATGTGATGACAAATTCCTTTTACTCACACTAACACTCATCGAACTCAAGGACACAGACGCGGCGGCGAGTCCCTCACGCTGCTATTTTGTCAGTGAGGCCCCTCACTTTGTTGACTTCGATCGTCGACGTTAAAATTGTAATTCGCGCTCACAGTAAAACGTAAGTTTTCAAGTAAATAACCTATTTTTTTCTTTATTTTTTAATCTGAATTAATTTACATAAGGATTTCCTATGATACTAAAGAAAAAAATATTACTTTTTTTTATTTCAGTTAAAATATCGGTAGTGTTCTTAGAAAAGTCAATGGTTCCTTGTAAAGCCAATCAAAAATATGACGGTTGGCCTTACTAGGGCACATGGGCCTTACTAGGAACATCTAGAAATATTAATACGAAAATATTAATACTTAGTTTTAAAATCTATTTACAACTGAAAACTAAATAGGTATTAGCATTTTCGTGCTTTCTAGATTTTGTAACACATTGTTTTAACTTTCCCGATGTGTAGGTATAATATGTATCGGCCTTACAAGGAACGGGCCCATAAGAAGGCCATTTTAGGTCAGTTAATTTTTTTATAATTTCTTGTTATCGGTTATTGGCAACTTATTTGGTATCGTTATAATACTCATTATTATTATTTTTAAAACATTTCAACGAATACATTGTTAGTTATACGATTGTGTTCAAGTAATGTTCGTTGAGTATTTTATATGTGAATATATTATGGTAAGCATTTAATGTTTCGTTTTAATGAAAGAATTTTGAATGTAGTTTAAGTATAAACAGATATTTCGATTTTCACAACGTCAGTTTTAAGTTAAACAACTGATTTATTATATCGACCTTGTATGGAGCCTTGTTCCTAGCAAGGCCGTTTGGAAGAGTTTAATAAAACTTAAGTTTAATAAATAGTTATTAATTCTGCAATAACAAAAAGTGTTTTATATGTATCATAATAAAACAAAGTATTACGTAATAACTTTTTTGTTTCATTTATCCAGTAAATAAAAGAAAAATAACTGGTTATTCACAAGGGCGTCGCCAGCCTCTGGCCAAGGGGGGGGCAAGTTGATGATATTATAGTACCTATGCGAAAAGTGTAAATAGGCCAGTCATATTTGACACAAAAAAATCGCTGAAATCGCAATCAAACGGCTAAGTTCTGATTTTTTTATATGTTGTTAGGACCATTACCTACGGTAGGTAATAACTAACCTAACCTACCAGTAGTCTAAATCCAATTTTGCAGCTTCGAAAGACCTGTGCTAACTTTGCAGCACCCAAAAAACCACGAAATTTTTGCACCTTTTTGGTTTTTTCAATATAAGTCCTAAATTATGCGTTTAAAAAAATTCTATACTTTCATAGAATTTTCTATACTTATATAGACTAGAACTAGCTCTTTAAATTCAATATTTGCTGAGGATAGAGCTCTCCAATTGGCAATTATTTCCGAAAAAGTGAAATTTTAAGATATTTTGCTCAATTTTATACCCCAATATCGGGGAAAATACTCACTTTATGGGTAAAGTCAAATAAAAAAAAATTGTAATAAAAATAATTAGCTTTAATGTAAACATAAAACGACGTCTTTAATTCAATTATAGTTTGTTTACAAATCCTAAAAATTAAAAAAATGGAAATATTTCATTTTTTGCTTTAGTTTGTTTCGATGGTAGGTTGAAAGGAAAAACCATTTACATCCACAAGAAATATACATTTAAACTATTATTATAGTATTTAAAATGTTATTTGTGAAAAAAATATTTATTTATATCATTTTATTGATATTTATGAAGCATGTTAACCTTCATTACAAGGGCAGTATTTTTGATTACAATTGTTCATTATGATTTGTGAGTAAACTATATGGCCTAGAGACATCGTTCTGTCCTTAAATTAAAGTTTATTAGATTTGCTTTAACATTTTTGCCTGTAACTTTACTCCTAAAAATGACCAAATCTTAAAATTTCACTTTTTTGGAAAAAAAATCAATTTTAGCAGAGATGCATCTCGGTAAGTACAGAGCTGGTTCTGGTCTCACATTGTAGCAATTTTAATCTACTTTAAAAGTGTATAGAAAGTATTTAAAAAAAATTTGTAGTTTAGGACTTACATTGCTCGGTACTCAGAATGTCCTTGTAATTCAGTGTTTCATAAAATCAAAAAATATCAATAATAATATACATTTTTTTAATATTTTTTTTTAATAAAAGAGGATTATAAATACTTTACAATAGTTTAAGTATATATTTCTTGTGGATGTATACGATTTTTTCTTTCAAACTACCTTCAAAACAAAATAAAGCAAAAAATGCAATTTTCATATTTTTTAAATTTTTAGGATTTGTAAGTAAACTATATGGCCGACAGATATCGTTTTATGTTTAAATTAAAGCTAATTTATATTTACTACAACACTTTTTCATTTAACTTTACCCGTCAAATGAGTATTTTCCCCGATATCGGCGTTTAAAATTGAAGAAATCTTAAAATTTTACTTTTTTTTAAATAATTGTCAATTTTTGGAGAGCTGTATCTTAGTAAAAATTGAATTTAGAGAGTTGGTACTGATCTTAAATAGTAGCAATTTTAGTCTACTTAAAAAACGTAAAATAAATATTTTTCTGAAAAAACGCATAGCTTAGGACTTATATAGAAAAAAACAAAAAAAGTGAAAAAAATTCGTGGTTTTTCAAGTGCTGCAAAGTTAGCACAGGTCTTTCGAAGCTGCAAAATTGGAGACTACTGGTAGTGGTCCTAACAACATATTAAAAAAATCAGAATTTCCCACTGACATCGTTTGCATTTGCGCCAGGTTTAATTTAGTTATAGTACTTACTTAATGCAAACCATAGCATATTTATATTTTTCAAATCTCTAGGGGGGGGCAGCTGCCCCCCCCTGCCCCTACCTGGCGACGCCCTTGGTTATTCATTAGTGTGGCCTTCCATGGTCCACCCACCTTACTACTGCTGTGAATTTTTTCAAGTTCTTATAGTATACTGCCATTTGGCTGATAGACGGGGGGGACACTTGACTCTAATAAAAATTAGCACTTTAAAACATCATATTTTACAAACGGTGTTCGAAAAATGGTGTTCCCACACCCACAGTATTTTTAAAAGACCTATTCAACGATACCCCACACTATGGGGTAGACGAGAAAAAAATATTCATCCCCACTTTACATGTAGGGGAGCTACCCTAAAAAAAATATTTATCAAAATTTTATTTCACCACTTTGTAGGCGTGATTAATATTTATACCCATGCCAAATTACAGATTTCTAGCACTAATAATTTCTGAGATTAACCGAGGACGGACGGACGGACAGACAAACGAACATGGCGAAACTATAAGGGTTCCTTGTTTACTACGGAACCCTAAAAAGGTAGTCAATCTTCGCAACCGAACGGCAGTTACGTAGGCAGATGATGTAGGACTAGGTACTTTGTATCCCGGGAAAACCAACGATTCCTACGGGATTTCTATAAAATATATAGGTATTTTACTTTATTAGTTATTATTAACACGTCTGAAAACGGACCCATAAAGAACAGGTAGAGAATAATAGACACTTACACATGGGATAGACAGTAGACTAGAGACAAGAAAATTAAAATCTTTGGAGAAAACATCTTGCGTTTTTTCTATGAATCTGGCTAATTACAGTTTACTTTTTCCATGGTGTGTGTAGGCGAGTGTACGAATAAGCATCACGGAGAATGACCATTATATTTTTTGCTCGCCCCGGCTCTGCTGCCGGTAGCCGGCGATTCTGTAAGATCACTATTATTGCTTGCCTTCCTGTGAGCTGTGACTGTCGATTTAATACCTACTTATCCTACTATCCTACTAATATTATAAATGTGAAAGTGTGAATGTTTGGATGTTTAGATGTTTGGATGTTTGGATGTTTGTTACTCAATCAAGCCCCAACTACTGAACCGATTTGGCTGAAATTTTGAATGAAGATAGACTATGATCTGACTTAAAACATAGGCTTTTAACATAGGCTTAAAACATAGGCTTAAAACATAGGCATTAGACTTTTTATCCTGGAAAAATCCACAGTTCCCACGGGATTTTGAAAAAACCGAAATCTATAGCTACAGCTATAGGTAGATTACTATAGCAAACTTTCTTGAAAGTAGGTATAAAGGTTGGAAAAGGGAGCGGAAACGGGAATCGGAAATCCACGGGATTTGTGAAAAACCGAAACTCACGCGGGCGAAGCCGCGGGCATTCTCTAGTTGGTTATAATGTTTGGATACGAATATAAATAAACAGGTCCTTGAATAGTTGATACTGAAGTGCATAAGAAAACTGTGAAAAGCTTAATTATTATCTGAACTAAACTGAACAGATCGTTGCAAAGCGGCGCGGCGACGGCGCAGGCGATCAGGCATGAACTGGACAAATAATAACAATCAAATCAATTCATAGTAGAAAATAAAATCTTCAAATATACGTAATATCTAAGCATGACACATCTTCTATGCTACATATAGGTACCTAATTAGTATTCTATTTAAATCTTTTTATAACAATTTTATTATAATTCATCTAACTAACTGAGCAATGTAAGCCTCCGGCATCCTACGAAGCCGTTCAAAGGACTATTATTTCTACGGTAACTTATTTCAGAATATTCTGTTTACTGCCTCTAATAAATTAATAAGACCCTATTAAGTAAAGGCGTGCACAAAAAACCTCTGTAAAGCTTATTGTCATGGAAAATGAGTTGTATAATAGTCTTCTTTATTAAAGCGGTTTAAAAGAGCGCCCCGACTAAGTCATAATGGGATTGAATAATAAGCCATAAAATTTTTGAATGATCTAAATGTTTTTTCCGCTCTTTATAGGTAAGTGTGGTAGTGTAGGTAGCGTGCATTTCTTTAGCCCTGATTTATTATGAATAGCTAGATGTTGTATCGGGAGTCGATAAAATAAGTTTAATGAGAGCGCGCCGTATATCAGAGTCGGCATCATAAAGGTGGGTACCCAACTGTCAAAGGGCTCATTGTGGTGCGGGCGGCTCGGCTTTATGATGGCATTTTTACAGGCAGGTACAGGCTTTGAATCGTCGAGCCGCCTGCCAATTATATTCTACTTAGGTGTGCCCACATTCCTGCTCCTGATCTACGGATAAGTCTCACTTACTCCAGGGGGTGCGTTGTCAGTAGTTTGATCTTCGACCAAGCGTTTTCCTGGAATAATAATATTAGTGTGTACATAAGTAAAGATCATAAAATGGTATCATATGGATCATAGATCAGGTATGAATGAAGCCAGTGTATTAAGCAAGGAAACTATGTATATCGAATACCTACTAGATAGAGATACTTAATGTCCGCGACTTCGTCTGCGTGGATTGAGGTTTTTTGGTTCCCGAGGGAACTCTTTCATTTTCCGGCATTAAATGTAACCTATGTGTTAGTCCAGATTCTAATCTGTCTCCGTTCCTCAGCCAAATCCGTTCAGTTGTTTTTGCGTGAAAGAGTACTTAACAAACATACATACATCCATACATACAAACTTTCACGTTTATAATATTAAGATAAGATGTCCACAGGATTTACCAGGTGAAAAGGGTTCATCTGTTTTTTAGGTTATTTCAGTGCGACAATCATGACATGACAAATCATAATCTATAAATTAAAAACTTAAAAAACCCCCGACATTCGCCATTTCATGGTGGCGGCCATCTTGGATTTGCATAGTGCTATTCTATTAGTCAAAGCCCTTTCGTTTTCCGTCGGGGGTTAAATAGTTTCCCAAATAACGTACCTAGTACCTACCATACTTAATTGATAAGTGAAGGCTATAAGTTGTTTGTATGAGAGTCTATGAGTATTGAGTAGGTATGAGTATGACTTCAGTGTGATTAAAAGGTACCTATTATTCGCACCTGTTTCAACAAAGTAAGCATAATTTACATAGGAAAATTAAATTACTTAGGTGCTAAAATATAATGTTCAAAAACACGTGTGAACATAGCGTAGGTAATGTGGTGCGAACGACGCGACGCGACGGCGCGAATGAACGCGATTTGAGGGCGCATTCGGTGAATGCAGGGCTGCTGGTTACGCTTTAAAAAAATACCATAACGTTAATTTACTTTCTTAACTCATTTCATAACTCGATTTCAAGTCTCATTCCATACTTACTGAAGAGAAACTTCTTTACCCGAAGGCAAATAGTATAACAACAAACAACAAAAAAATTAATCAATAATTTTTTTTTCAAAGGTGCTGTGCTGGCGCTGCCTCTGCCTTTGGCCAAAAATAAAGCATACGCATAAGCAATAATGATACTCATTGCAAAAAATTCTCAGGCTTTCATATCAATCAAGTTTAATGTGGGTGTAATTTTTGGGTTTTCTCGGGATACTGGTTAACGAAAATATGAAGAAGTTTCACTTCTTTCATGTGGACACGCACTCGACAAAAAACGAAAATCTGAAGAAGTTTCACTTCTTTCGTGTGGACATGCACTGGACAAAAAACGAAAATCTGAAGAAGTTTCACTGCTTTCATGTGGACACGCACTGGACAAAAAACGAAAATCTGAAGAAGTTTCACTTTTTTCGTGTGGACATGCACTGGACAAAAAACGAAAATCTGAAGAAGTTTCACTTCTTTCGTGTGGAC
The DNA here is from genome assembly GCA_920104075.1 of Melanargia galathea. Classification (NCBI taxonomy): domain Eukaryota; kingdom Metazoa; phylum Arthropoda; class Insecta; order Lepidoptera; family Nymphalidae; genus Melanargia; species Melanargia galathea. The sequence continues at coordinate 11,288,656 of OV049870.1, forward strand.
ATGCACTGGACAAAAAAACGAAAATCTGAAGAAGTTTCACTGCTTTCATGTGGACACGCACTGGACAAAAAACGAAAATCTGAAGAAGTTTCACTTCTTTCGTGTGGACATGCACTGGACAAAAAACGAAAATCTGAAGAAGTTTCACTTCTTTCGTGTGGACATGCACTGGACAAAAAACGAAAATCTGAAGAAGTTTCACTGCTTTCATGTGGACACGCACTGGACAAAAAACGAAAATCTGAAGAAGTTTCACTTCTTTCGTGTGGACATGCACTGGACAAAAAAACGAAAATCTGAAGAAGTTTCCCTTCGTACATATGGACGCATAGCTACAAGACACCATGTTTTTAACCCCTTATATCGCATATACTTAGCTATAAAACCATGAGAAAATTTAAGGTAAAAGTTTTAAGTTTTGTAACCTTGTAGCCTTGTAGCCTTGATTTGTTTGTAATAATCTCAAGCACACCTAAAAACACATGGGATAAGAGAGTTTTCTTTTACAAAAAAGTAATAGATATAGATTATTATAGAGTCAAAGAGAGTAACTCACACGGTAGACCGCCCTAGTCTGTATAGGTAGATACTCTGATAGAGAGCTGCAGACGATCTGTAGGAATTTGATCCTGTGTTTCCGTGACGTTTAGCTATTTTTATTTTTTATTTTTTGTAATTTTATTATTTTGTGACGCAATGTGTATGGTTTTATAAGTGAGCGATCCTAGGTTCGATTCCCAGCAGGAACGTTCAGATTGATGAATGTTTGGTAGAAACCGATGAGGGTTATGGGGCTTAATAAAACTGCCGTAACTCTTTCAAATTAGTTCACCTGCAACTAGGACTGCATCGTCCGCGTAACTGACATAGAGGTGAGATCGCAGTCAAGGGCTAACTTGAATAAAAAAACGTAAGGTAAGGAAGGTTCTAATTGTCCAGTAAGCCGGCAGCAAGTGGCAACCCTGCGCTGTGGCTGTCGCCGGGACACGGACAGGTGTGGGCATGGGGGGTGCGCATGGGGTTGCGCGGGGGCGCGGCGCGGCGCCCGCGCAGCTCGCGTGGCCCACTCGCCTGAGTCACGCGCGCTCCGTAATGCTTGCATAATAATAATGACGGATGCCGATCGCGCGGCGGCCCCTTTGATCTGCGCCGCGTTTGATCTCGCCGCCGGAGCCGGTCCCGCCGCCCCTGCCTCACAAACGAGCCGCCCGCCTCTTACCTTTATTCGGTCCGACGCCGCGCGACGAGGCGGCCCTTCGCCCTCGCTCTAAATAGAGGCTTTATTTTGTAAACAGGGAGTAGTGCTACCGTGGCGCGCGCTCCGCGGCACCACCACTCCTCCTGCCAGTTGCCGCTCGTCAGTGCCGCTGCAGCCGTCGGCAGTATGGCGTGTGTCCGCGGCCGCCTGCCGCGCTGCGCCCGCCGCCTGCCGTGATGACTGCCCACTGGCTCACATGGACCCTCTGTGTACGCATCCATTTGTTTACTCTGCACTCTGCGATACGTCACAACACTCACAACTCACAACCACTTGTCAGGTGTCGGTGACGATTGCGCGCGGACTAGTGTGTTTTTGTTTGTTTTGTTTTTGGGATTTGTTTGTTAATAGTTCAGTGTCTTAATTGTCTACTTTCGTAAACAATTAAACTGTGTTTGCTGAACAATAATGTTATCCAGCAAATCCTGTTCTTATACATACTTACCAAGATATAAAACTGGAATTCTTTGTATAAAACCTTAGATAGGTGGAACATGTAAACCGCCTTGTTTATTTTTTACAATTTACGTTATCAACTTATTTTTAGTTTTTGATATTAGTCCTATGTGCTTAGTCTAAAGCGGAGCACTCGAAAACGAACTCGAAAACTATTGATCGATTTCAGAGTAAAATAGACCTAAAATGGCTTGTATTAAGGTTTGAGTTCGCCAATACATTCAGCATTCGAACAATGCTGAATGTATTGGCGAACTCAAACCTTAATACAAGACATTTTAGGTCTATTTTACTCTGAAATCGATCAATAGTTTTCGAGTTCGTTTTCGAGTGCTCCGCTTTAGACTAAGCACACTGTTCCATATAACGTTAATTGTGCGTTTTAGCCCTTAGGTCATTCCAGCTACAATTTTTTTTAACTGGAATTCCTAGAAATGCTGACTAGGATGGAATGCGCCAAGGAGTGAAAGACTTAGAACTTTAATAGGCAAAATCTACAAAGCTGCCCCAATTTAGAAATTAACGCTTTCTGAATTGCCATTGCATATAGGAACATTAATCCGATAGTAATGCGTGACATGGATAGGTACCTAGGTCAATGCGAAGCCAGAGAAAACGAAATAACAGCCGAAAAACTTTATCAAACAAACTATTTAGTTTGCCAACCTGGCTTTTTTTACCGCGCGTATTTTGCAAAAGAACTAAGTAGCTATATTTGCCGACTGAAAACATTTTAGATCTAGCCAAATTCTTTCCCTTGCCGTTTAATTAAATGATAGCCTTCTTTTTATTAACTTTTTTGGTACCTACTATCTTATCTTTTAGGTCAGATAGATACATGAAATGATAATTTCTGCAATTTGCAATTACAATAAATAAAATCCGAAAAATCCTCTTGTTTGCGAAATTTTATGCAGATCCGTTGTTTCATTGCGAGTGAGCTGAGGACTCGTTATCATGTTTGCAGGATATTCTAAATCGGAAACCTTCTCGGTAAACGAACTTGTATTCATTCAATACGCTTTAATACGCGGATTGGATGAAATATGCCCTGTGGGCCTGTACCTACCGTACATGTACAACTGTACCGTACTGTACCTACGACTGACTTCCTAAAATAAAATCCAAAAGTACCTATAGTCCGTTCGGTAACTTAGTGTCGGTACAGGCGCAGGTGCTCTTAGTATTCTGCTTTTATTTTTATTACTTTTTTTCTGTTTGTAATTTTTTTTCTATACTAACAGAATCTCCCAAATAGTCTGCCAATCCGGACTTGGCCAGCGTGGTAGACTACGGTTAAAATCCTTCTCATTTTGAGAGAAGATCCGTGTTCATGAGAATATTATATTTTATGTTTATGGTTATATTGTAATAAAATACGAATATAAAAAAATATAAAAAGGAAAGAGAATTTTAATGAAAAAATATGAGTAGGTATAAAACTTCAAAACCCCTTGTGCCTGTACACACCGCGCGGCATGCTTTGAAGTCACGGCGGTGTCTTTGGCAAAACACCGCGCGACGGAGGCGGTGAGACACAAAAGGCGACCGTAAGAAAACGAACAGGCTATACCGTATACTGACCGTATACCGAGACCTTCCGATTCAGAATATCCTGCAAACATGATAACGAAACCTCAGATCAATCGCAATGAAACAACGGATCTGCATAAAATTTCGCAAACAAGAGGATTTTTCGGATTTTATTTATTGTAATTGCAAATTGCAGAAATTATCATTTCATGTATCTGACCTAAAAGATAAGATAGTAGGTACAATGCAATTTCGCAAAAAAATTGGTACAATTTCGCAAACTAGAGGAGTTTTCAGATTTTAATAGGATAGATCAGAAGGTGTAGCAGTCACTTTACAAACTATTCACTTCGGCTAATTAATGTAGATACGAGTGTTATAAACTGTTGCATAATTATAATATCGAAAGTAGGAATTAGGATTAAGAATGATTTTATTCATTCTCAAATACCTACTTAATTTATTTAATACTAGCTGACTCCCGCGACTTCGTTCGCGTGTTTATAGGTTTTATATAGGATCGGAACGGATCCCATAATTCTTGTAAGTATGTACTTAAACTAAATGTAGCCTAAGTTACTCCTTATAACAACACCTATCTGCCATTGAAAGTTCCGTTAAAATCGATCCAGCTGTTTTGGAGATTAGCTGGAACAAATAGACAGAACGACAAACATAAATTTAAACGCACGCCAGTTTAAAATAAGCCGTACGTACAAAGATCCGGATCTCATGTTATTTGAACCCAATAAATGTCTGTCATTTCTGAACTAACAAACCTATGACCTTGAAATATTTACGGGACAATATATAAAGTACTACCTTTCTAACAAAAAAAGAATGAGTGAAATCGAACAACGCGTTAATGAATTACAGCTAAATACACCTTTTAACTTTCATCCCCTCTCCCTAGGGAACCGTGGTGAATTTCGGGATAAAAAGTATCCTATGTCCTACCTCGGAGTATAAACTCAAATCGTACCAAGTTTCATTCGAATCCATTCAGTAGTTTCGGCGTGATGCGCGGCCAAGATACAGACAGACAGACAGACAGACAGACAGACAGACAGACAGACAGACAGACAAAAATGAAAAAAATTGCAGTTTTGGCTTCAGTATCGATTATAGATTGCCCTCCAATAAAAAATTTCAAAATATCTTCAATGTACAGAATTGGATCTGTTACAGTTTTATTATATTATAGATTCCTACATATTTTTTATTTCATTCTTTATAAGTATCCAAAGTTAGTTTTAATGTATTTAAGGAAACACGTTATAATAGAAACAAAACGATTTTGTCTCCAATGTAAAATAGTATGTTTGCATTTAGAAGCACTTAAGGGTGCTTTTCCACCAGAGATGTGCTATGCTACGTTGCTATGGATGCGTTTGATATCCACCAATCATATTCATTGGTGCACATAGCTTAGCACTAGTGGAAACGGATTCAACTAAGATATGTTTTTTGTATGGAAGGATGCGTGCTATGGATGCCTGCTATGGGCCGTCGCGAGTGGTGTAGCTATGTGCAGAGCTGAGTATCTACAGTATGCCCGCGTTTGTCGCTAAAAGTAGACTCGAGCTGCGCATCTTTCTCGCGCAGCTACTTTGCGGCGGCGCATCTTCATAGCGCATCTTCCTCGCACAGCTACATAGCTTAGTATTGGTGGAAACGGTCACATATTTTCGTAGCGTAGATTTCACATCTTCGCAGCATAGCTTCATAGCACATCTCTGGTGGAAAAGCACCCTAAGACAACTATGCTAATTAGCATAGCTATGTTAAGTGATAGTGTTTTATCGTTAGGTTTACATAAAATAACGATTGTTGATTCGAAAAGATCTCGAATTATACATTTGTTAAATTCTTTTCGCATATATTGGCGTTCATTAACATTCGATTAGGTATACCTAGTAGTTGAAGCGAATTGCTAATTATTTCACACACACTTAATCTTTGCCTAAAGTAAATTTATAATATAAGTACCGCGTGTTTAAATTAATTAAACGCAACTCACGCCACCGAAAATGTCTTCATCCTCACCACCTGGGTCATTGGCACTCTTCGATCAAGCGTTGTGCCAGAACATTTCTTCCAAGAACACAAAAATCGTGAAACGAACTCCCTTCGGCGGTGTTACCATCTAACTATCATCATCATTATCATCATCATCATCATCATCATCATCATCATCATCATCATCATCATCATCATCATCATCATCATCAACGTATTACCGGCCCACTACAGGGCAAGGGTCTCCTCTCAGAGAAGGGCCGTAGTCCAACCACGCTGACCAAGTGCGGATTGGTAGACTTGACACGGATTTGAAAACGTTATGGAGAACTTTTAGAAGTGCCGGTTCCTCAAGATGTTTTCTTTCACCGTTGAAGCAAGTGGTACCTATTTAATTTCTTAACGTACATAACTCCGAAAAGTTAGAGGTGCGCGACGGGGATCGAGATCGTTCCGTCCGAAAGGGAGGCCACAGTGTTAACTACACTATCACCGCTTTTTAGCGTTCCGTAGTAAACAAGGAACCCTTATAGTTTCGCCATGTCCGTCCGTCTGTCTGTCCGTCCGTCCTCGGTTAATCTCAGAGAATATTAGTGCTAGAAATCTGTAATTTGGCATGGGTATAAATATTAATCACGTCGACAAAGTGGTGAAATAAAATTTTGATAAATGTTTTTTATGGTAGCTTCCCTACATGTAAAGTGGGGATGAATATTTTTTTTCTCGTCTATCCCACAGTGTGGGATATCGTTGAATAGGTCTTTTAAAAATACTGTGGGTGTGGGAACATCATTTTTCGATTTCTAGATCCGTTTGTAAAATATGATGTTTTAAAGTGCTAATTTTTATTAGAGTCAAGTGTCCCCCCCGTCTATCAGCCAAATGGCAGTATATAGGAACTCGAAAAAATTCATAGCAGTAGTATTATTTCAATTATCGTAAAGGACATGGACAGGCCTGTCCTTTACGACAATTGAAATTTCTGGTATCGATATAATCAATTTTAAAGGAAAAATATCATGGTTAAGTAGGGTTCAGAGGTTAAGGAGTGATATCTGTTTTTCGAGGATTGTGACTACGGAACCCTACACTGCGCGTGGCCCGCCACGCACTTGGCCGGTTTTTCATACTAACTATAATAGGGGTTATTCAAGATGCGGAACAACAAACTCTTTAAAAGCCGGCAACGCATTAGCGGTCCCTCTGGTGCTGCCAATGTTCATGGGTGGCGGTAAAAAAATGCACGCCCCTGGCGGCATAGAACGTGAAACATGTCGAAGAACCTGCAATGCTTTCAGGTGATAGCTAGTACTTAGTAGGTGTTTGATGTAAAAAGTAAGAACAGCGAAAGTAGTTTTGAAAAAAATGGTAACAAACATAAACACCTCTTGCCCCAAACGTATATTATTATGTCATCTCACAGTCTCAATTAGATACTTCGTGGGTAATAAAATGAATATTTATCGTAATTTTCAGGTACTGATCGCGGCCTGTGAGGGTGCAGCACCGCCCGACAGTCTGAGACTTGTGTGGTTGTCCAACACGACGCTTACCTGCAACGATGGCTCACCAGCTGGGTAAATTTCTTACGTTACCGTAACCAAAAATCTACTTGTTTTACAAGTAGATTTTTGGTTACGGTTACGTGTCGTCATAAGGATTTAGCAATGTAACTAGTTAAGAGTGGAGTCCCGACTCCCAGGTAAGTCGATAAAGGCTTGCTGTTTTATTCAAATACCCTATCACAAGATCTCTTGATCTGTAAGATAACTGAAAATAACAATCTATAATTAGATGTCCACATTTATCATCGGGATAGATGTTGCAGAGAGGCGTTGTGAAATCGGTTTTCAGTTTCTGTTAGATCATCTGTTACACAGAGAGAGAGAGAGTCTACTACTAGGTAGGTTCCGTAAAATTAAAATGAGTCTATCGAAATAAAACTTATTGGATTAGGTATAATTTCTATTTTTTCATAATAACACAACTTAGGCGACAAAAAGTTGCAAATATTTAGAAGAGTGTTTAAATTTCAGGTATTACATACGTCGCGGCAGCAACAACCACCACTGGGTCGTGTACTTGGAGGGCGGTGGCTACTGCTGGGACAAGGCGTCGTGCGACGCGCGCTGGCGACGGCGACCCAGCCTCATGTCCTCCGCGCGCTGGCCTCAAGCTCGGAGGGCGCCAGCCCTGCTCTCCTCCGACCCACAGGCGAATCCAATTTGGCACGCCTCTAATCACGTCTTGCTGCCGTACTGCTCCAGCGATATGTGGGCCGGTACACGCACAAACCGACACCCCGGTTCCCACAGCAGCTTCGCCTTCGCAGGCCGTTATATCGTCCGTTCCGTACTGGACGAACTCCTGAAAATTGGACTCGCCGGCCGTCTGTTACTCGTCGGATCGAGCGCCGGCGGAACCGGGGTCATGCTTCACGTGGATGCCGCGAGGCGAAGCCTTCGCGCGCACGGCGTTCGCGTCGCCGCCATCGCAGACTCCGGTTGGTTCTTGGATCGGCCGCCAAAAGCGAGACGTGCGTCCTCAGCCGACGCCATCGCCCGCCTCGGCCATTCTTTATGGTCGGGATCTCCGCCGAATTCGTGCGTCCGAGAGCACCGCGATAAACCCTGGCTGTGTTACTTCGGATATCGCCTGTATCCACACATTCGGACGCCTCTTTTCGTTTTTCAATACCTTTTCGACTCCGCCCAGTTGACAGCGGAAGGAGTTCGAGCGCCGCGAACCAGAGCGCAGTGGGACGCAGTTCACGAAACGGGTTCAGCGATTCGCGCGAGTCTGAAACGCGTGCGTTTCACATTCGCTCCCGCTTGCATAGCTCACGGCGCCCTCGCTCGGCCGGAGTGGTTGGCGATCAACGTGTCAGGTGTATCGTTACCCAGAGCGATCTCATGCTGGGAGCGGCGGTTCAGCAAGGGCAGCAGGCGCGTCCGTGCGCGATGCGCGCCGCGGAGGCTGGTAGAGCGGTGCTCGTGGCCGCAGTGCAACGGGTCGTGCCCGCGGTTGCGCGACCCTCGGACTGGCGAGGAAGTAGCGCTCGCTGCGCTGCTGCAGAGCTTCGGACTGGACGTGCGCGGCGCTGCGGCTGCGATGGGACTCGACGCCCGGGCGTTGTCGCGCATGAGTCGTGCAGAGCTGTTGCCCCTGTTGGCGCCGCACACGTGATAAAAATGACTGTTTTGTGCTTTACTGCACGGCTAATCTACCTCGTTTGTTGCAAGTACAATTTTTTATTATTTAGATACTATTTATTGTAATAGATAAATAAGTGAGTAATATAAGTGAGTATTTTTAAACATTTTTTCTTGTTTTACTACTTATTACCTTTTATTACATAAAATCGTTCTTATTGAATTAAAGGTTTGCAAGGATGTTAAATAAAAATATTCTTATGATAATAATAATATGTTTAATTTTGGTTTCGTACAATAAATCGTTTCTTAACAAGAAACGATGGACTAGTTCACTCTTAACAATTATATAATTTATCTCACTAAATTGTTCGCCGGAATCATATAAAATGATTGGAATGTCATAGGCAGTGTTAAAGCGTTAATGTACCGGAAGCCTCCGATCGGCGAGGGGTGTGACAGTAATAAATCAATTGGTCAATTTATTTAGTATCAAAGAGCCGTTTAAAGCCCAGGCTACATTGGGAGCGAAGCGACGCGAAACAAGATTCGTTTCGCTTCACTAATGTCGCTACCGCGTCTTTACTACGGTTCACACCGTAAACTACACAGCTAAATGAAGCCAACGATGCGAACTTGCGAACTCATATAGTCTAGCGGCATGAGCGAAGCGAAACGAACCTCTATTCGCTTCGCTTCGCTCCCACTGTGGCCTGTTTAGAACGGTTTCGGTGGTGCTCGATAAGTGGAAGTCCTGGGGAGCGACGGCCGAGGGTTTGCAGTCGGGGGCGGAGTGACTTGTTAACGAGAATCCCGCCGCTCCGGAGGCGCACGCCGCTTCGTCATAACCGGTTGGAACGCTCGACACTGAGCGCTATGGACACATCCGTGACGTCACTGCCTAGGAAGAAGTCCGTGGACACGATGTTGGCGTTGTTCCGCCAACGCGTTTTGAGTCGCGCTGTAACGTTCCTGTTGACAGCATCGGCGTTCTCCCTCAACGATCCCCTCACCAGCAGGATGTCCAGCACGGTGGGGGTGGTCTGTGCCATGGCGGAGAACAGCGGCGACCGGGCGGACGGCAGCGGCGATCTGTCGATCATGCTGTCCAGGAAGTGGAAGAGCTCTGTGGGGCTGTTGGTGTTCGCCCAGAGATGAGGCAAAATCGGCCATAGCCATCTGTTTCCTGAAATCGCAAAAAAAAAAAACAATTCAGTAGGTAGTACCGATTTTCTTCTAAGTAAAAATCTATACTGTAGGTATGTGATCTTTTATGTACTTTTTAGAAGCACCCGGCCTCTAAAGATTATTTTTATAGTAACTACTTAAGTATATAATACTATGATCATTATGTATTGTTATGACAATTTTACGCAATATGATACAAGAAAATATTACGAGTTAACGTTCAGATACCTTATATTAAAATTTCAATGCTGTTGCACAATTATTAAGTTATGCTGCATTATGATAGCTTGCCGGTTATTTCCTATAATTTTAATTTATTATTCTGCAATATTATCAGAACCTACATACCTATTCAATAATTTATTACAAAACTTCTCATGCTGCACTTAAGTTTGTATAAATAGGTACTTAAGATGTAAAAGGCAATAAGTTTGTATATAGCAGTAGGTACGATCTACTCGTAACTCTAGTTCCTACTTAGATATTTTATTTTATTTAAACAAAATTTTGCATTTCGGTAGGTTATAAACTTATTTTGCGATTAGTGAGTGTGATTCTGAACCAATTTAAATCTGAGGTTAAGGTAAAATTAAGTTAAGCTAAGGTTAAGTTTAAGTGCTCAATAGTCGTTACCGCTTATCGCTGGTCGAGGTATTTATCACTGCATTTAAGTTTGTATTAGTACCTATATTGTGAAAAATATTTTTGTTTACGTTTCTATATCTTGACTGTATTATCACAGCCTTGAAATTCGTTAAACTGTGGTATTATCTTATCATCACGTGACTGCTAGACGCGGTCTAGAGTTATCCGTAAACAAATAGGTACATAGTTGATAGTTACTTGAAGCTATATTTTAGGAAAAATTAAATCGACTTCAGTATACCATAATTGAAGAGTTCCCTCGATTTCTCCAAGATCATCTATCATCAGATAGATCCTCATCTGATAACCATGGGACCCCCTGGGACCCTTTCAAATAAAAAAGAATTTCCAGGCGTCTCTGAGTAATCGTACATAACATCGGAACATACATAAAAAGATTCCGATGAATTGAGAACCTCCTCCTTTTTTTGAAGTCGATTAAAAATATTTTACACTACTTGCCGGCAACGATACTGTTGTCCACGTAGCTGAAGAGGAGCCGCCTGCCGGCATCCACGAAAGCCTGGAGGGTGGGGCCTCGCGTGCCGGGCCCTGTGGCGAACTGCGTCGCCGGTGCGATGTGGGGGCCCAGCTCTCTTTGGACTAGGTTCAGGAGGCCCCGATGCACCTGCTGGATCGGCGCCCCGTTCTGATGGTAGAACCCAACGGGGAAGTGGTGGGCGTCGAGGAATATAACCTGAAAATGGAATAGACAAGATATTTTAGATTTCTTTAGGGTTCCGTACCTCAAAAGGAAAAAAGGAACCCTTACAGGATAACTTTGTTGTTTGTCTGACAGACGGACAGACGTCCGTCTGTTATCTCTGTCAAGAAAACTTATACTTCCCGTTGACCTAGAATCACGAAAGGCAGGTTGGTAGGTCTTATACGTATTTAATAGGCTAACACTTGACGAGAATCATGCCTGATGGAAAACAATGACGAGGTATAAGTTGGAACGCGCTTGCTGAGAAAATGCATATTCACTCTTGCCTTGAAGGTACTCCAAGTCATACGAGCTAGGAAACAGGCACGCCGGAAGTGCGTTCCATACTCTAGATGTTCGTAATCAGCAACGTTATAAATAATTAAAACTACTGCGATCCGACAAAGATGCAGTTTGGATGCAATTCTATTGGAGTCTGGAGACGATATACTAACTTTATCTTGAACATCAAACTCGAGTCGCCGTCTGACGGAATATTATTCAAATGTAGAACGCATTCATATTTAGGTAGTTGTTTCCCGGAGTTATCTTGGAAAGCTGCATTTGCGTGTTAGCTTCCGAAGTAATCAGATCTCAAGATTATGTGATTAGCATATTTGGAGCCAGTCGTATACCAATATGAGATAATAATTATTGTATGATTAGCAAGCATTGTGTTTTTTCTGCCTTTGTTACTTTGAAACTTAAACAAAATATTGTTCCCGGTATGCGTTGCAATCTCTCATTGCCTAAGCTCAGTCGATTCGGGTCAATTTTGAAGATCAGTAGCTAAAAAATGCTTATCTTCAAAATCGTCATTTTTTATACCTATTTTATTTTGTCTATAATAATTATATTAAGTATTTTAACCTACCTCATTTGTACTATCTAAGAATGCTCTTATTTCTTTTAACAATGGCAGCAATGGACGGACACGAATGAGGTTGTGATTCAGCCAGTACCTTTAAACAAAAAAGGCAAATCTGAATATAAACAATTGTAAGATTTAAGTAAATAGCTAGCGAAGGAGCAGGCTGGGCTCCTGATTATTTACGTATATATATGAGGTCTATCTGAAGGTCACCGTCTATTTGAAGTACCTCACAGAGGAACTACCAATGCCAACCCAATGTACCAACTACCTTCTGCTGACTTCGTTTCTTCGCCGTTTCTCAATATGCAAATAACTTAGGAACCTATTCTTTATATTTTTAGAGAGGCACAAGATAACAACGGCAGCGATCAATATTACGCGCGTAATACCTAATTACAAATCGTATATAATCGAAGTAGCCATGCGTGAACGATCTTCGCGTAATTTCCCCTTTTGTATGTGAGCCCGTAAATGTATTTCGAGTTAATTCATTTAGCCGTACAGTTTAACTTTTGCTTTATCTGTGGCTTATCCACTCGTGTGGTAACTGTGTGGCTGTTGTACACAAGGATAATAATTATCTACCATTTTAACATTAAGTATCCCTTCGCTTTAGTTATTTGGATGGGTACGATAATAAATTTCTCACTACCGAATTTTCGTATGAATTTTTTTTTGTATGATATTGCAATTGTCCATTGTAGAGTCTACATCTCAGGATGCTCCGGTGTCGGAGTGAAACGATCTTCGAGTTTATTTTGGTGGTGGATTTGTGTGGTGTTACACGGATGGTGGTGCTTGAGGTACGCTTGGTTGCTTGTTTTATCCTTCATATTTAACAGCAGGAGGGCTGACAGGGCATAGCACCTGCTTCTTGTTGTACCATACAAAGACTATTTTGCGGATTATAGCACAATAATTTTGACTTTTCATCATAGGTATACATATTATGGATTTCCGCAAAGTAACGCCTGCTTCTATTCAATTCAATAAATAAATACTTTACAAAGGTTCACTCACCTGTCTTCTTCTCTCTCGTAGAAGTCATAGTATGCGATCCGGAAGTCGAAGTACCTGATGCCGTAGACCAACTGGGCCCAGACGGAGCGGTCCTGGCAGAGCACGAAGCTGTCGCGCGCGACCGTGCTGACCTCTGTGTCGAAGCGCCACGCGCCGGCGTTGTGCGTGCCGGGTATAGCCAGCTCGCCTATGCGCAGTTTGTTGATCTTGTCCCTGGAAACAGTAGTTTTACAACTTTTAACGGTACACAATTGGATTGGTGTTGGTAAGCTTTGAATCTTCGAAAATCCCGGCTTAATTGAATCAATGGCAATTGCACGACGTACTATTATAGTAGACGTATGTATAACAACTCTTAGGTAGGTACTTGTAGGACATTTAGCTAGCCTAAAAATAAAAGAAAAACAACAGTAAGTTTAGGTGCCGGGTATTATCGATCAGTGCATAAATATAATCTAGGATGATCGGGTTGTCATATCCAACTTGTAATTTAGATCAATTCTCTATGTGGAAGCAATGAACTTGTAAGGAAATAGGTACGTAGGCAGGAAAGTAACAAGACACTTTGCAAACCAATCTTACGATTAAAGATTGAATGATGTTTTATCTTTGTCTTGACTACTGTGGAAACGTCTGAGTCATTTTTCTTCATTAATGTTGAATAAATGGAGTTACGAGTAAAATCATAAGATTTATGATTTGTTGCCTGACTTAAGTGTAAAAAAAACGATGTTTTCAATTTAATTTTTTGGTCCTTAATATGGAAAACTTACAGAAGTTACCTACCTAATTAGGTACAAGTCACAAATATGGACTTAATATACGTATAATACGAACATAACTTCAATAAGTCATATAATTCTAAGGACCTGTTTCACCACCTTCTGATAAGTGTCGAATAGCCTAAACGTAAGTTTACTTTATGTCAAGTGACACAGACAAAGTTTTTAATAAGCTATCCGACACTTATCAGAAGATGGTGAAACAGGCCCTAAAAGTTGTTTTTGTCAGCGCAAAAGCCGCACGCATCGAACGCAACGCATTTTTCAGTCCTGAAAATGCTCTGGCAGCACGAGTTGTGTCCGTTACATACACAACCGTAGGTCGATACCGAATATAACGAAGCGTGAGACGCTACCTCAAGCGAGCAATTTATTTGAACTGCATTAGTTAATAGTTAGCCTCAACTTGAGCTTTGAGCTTTTGATGACTTTTTTAAGCTAAATAATTCCGAATCGATTCGACACCGCTGCGCCGGCTGTTTCTAGACACCTGCATTGATTGCATGAGAACTGACCAATCACCGACGATTTATAGATTTACTTACGCGTTATCTTCCATCCATGTGGGCTGAATCTTCAGACAGTTGAACGATTGTATAAAACTGTTCCCTGCACCGACCCACGGCCAGAGGCAGTGGGGACCCTTGACTCCGGGGCTACTCTCCCAGCCGGCGGGTAAACTCCCTTCTCCCAGAGATATGTTCGTGATGGCGAAGCCCGCGGCCGAGTTAACGGGGTAAGTGGCTAAAGCACTTTTCCACGACATCGGCCTATCGTTGAAGAGACCTATCTGAAAAAATATTAGACTAAGGGCCACTTGTATGAAAAGCAGTTAAAAGTAAGGCAACAGCTAAGGTTAATTAATTTTAACACTAAGTAAAAAGCAAAGTTGTGCATGTCAGTATTAATTGTACCTCCAATAACGAACAAAAACGAACCCTGACTTTGTAATCCTAATTCCTAAGGGATTTTTTTTAATTGTATAGCTTTAACCGTAACATTATTTTAACCACGTGATATGCAAACCATCCATAATTACCAATTGTATCTTATTTGTATCTACTTAAGTAGTTATTGGAAGTCACGCTTGAATGAAAATTGGGGTCAGCAGGGCTATTCTGTAAAACCATTTTCGAATTATCGAGAGTGAATTCGAGATGAGTTTGCTAATTTGTACTCTGTAAAACTCGATAGTATAGGTCTTCTCACTCAAACTCACTTCACTTCGCAAGTGCGTAGCAGATGTTTACAGAATATCAAACCAAGGTGAAGTGAGTTTGCTTTCGAAGCGAGTTATCTCACTTGAGTGAGCTTCGATATCGAAATGGTATTTTAGAGAATAGCCCTACTGTTCGGCTTAGTTTAAACTACCACTTTAAATATAGATTTTAACAAGATGCCTTTGTCTATAAACTTTTCATTTCAGGTTTTCTGTTCTTACAACTATACCTACATGAACTATTCATAAGGCTCTACAGTTAATGAAGTTATTTCTAGATGTATCGTGATCATTCCTTTCTTTTGACACCGAAAGTGGTTCTGAATATGACGAGGTATCAAAGTTTAAAGCAGGCCTAACTGGGCCGGGAAGACAAAGAATATACATTATGAACCCACTGTACTTAGGAAATGGAACATAAATCGGATATAAGTACAGGCCATGATGTACTAAATTGCTACACAAAGCGCAACCACACGAGTAGAAAAGGAACAGAGAGGAAGCTACCTACAAGCGTCCCGCAGCAAGTACACTCACACATAGCGCCGCTCACGCACACACGGGCTGTCACGGACGCTCCGCTAGTGAACAGTTAGTTGAATAACGTCAAGGCTGTCGTGTGGTCGTGTCGCGTGCGCATTAAATTATTAGCGAGAGTTATTAGCGAGAGTTTAGACAACTGTGTACTTAAAATAGTGTAAATTATACTTATAAAAAATTAAGTGTTGTGTTTAGACAAATATGCCTCAGTATTGTACAGTATGTTTAAGTTCCACTATCTAAATCTATACTAATAAATAAAATTGAAGTGTCTGTCTGTTATTTCGAAATAACTACCTCATATTAAGCTCATACGGTTATTTGAACTGTACCATAACCGAATCACACGTTTTTAAAATTTTTGTCTGTCTGTCTGTCTGTCTGTTTGAACGGGCTAATCTTCGGAACGGCTGAACCGATTTTGACGGGACTTTCACATTCAAGTCGAGAATTAACCAGGGAGTAACATAGGCTATTTATACATATTTTTTAACCGACTTTCAAAAAAGGAGGAGTTCTGTTTTTCTACCTATGTACACCGATATCTCCGAGATTTCTGAACCAATTTGCGTAAATTTTTTTTTAATCGATAGAGAAACATTGCGACCCTGTTCTATAAAAAATTTGGATTCCAACTCCTCAATCCTGATGCTGTAGTGGACCTGATCCCCAAAACTAATGGGTTTCAGAAACTTTCGGTTATTTAAATTGATATTTATCGTTGAATGAACTCGAGTAGATACATATCCAACTCCTCAACCCTGATGCTGTAAGGAATTGCATTCCGAAATCGTGGGGATCCCACGGGATTTTTGCGTTTTGGGGACGGGTTACTACAGATAAGCTACTTTTTGTCCTGGAAAATCAAAAGTTCGGGATTTTAAAAACCTAAATCCACACGGGCGAAGCCGTGGGCATCATCTAGTAAAACATAAGGATATTTCTTTTTTTTTGTACCCTAGAGATCAAGTGAAGTAAGTATACCTTTACATAATATTATATTATCTACACAAAAAATCAAACCAAAACGGAAATCAGATTCTACTCAATAGAATTAGGTAAAACATTGCCAGGTAAGTTAAAATAGCTCCTGTACACAATGGACCATTTCGATGGGCCTATCTAAGGTACCTATCTAAGTAACTAGGTACTTAATTCATTCAATTTACTAAAGTAAGTAAGTATCTAGGTACTGTCACGCGGGCGAAACCGCGGGCAGAAGCTAGTATAATATAAAAAACATTTTATTCCAATCATTACTACATATCTTGCTATACATATATACTAGTATATAATATTTTTATTTTTACCCATAATTTTTCACATGCAACAGGTGACAACCCTATCAGAATAGGTATAAATTTTGGACGTTCTTAGGTAGCTTCCCTTCTGGTTATTCTGTGGCGCAACATTACGTAGTAGGTAGGTAGATATGCGTATCGTTCCGTTCGACGTAATAGTTTTATGCACAACGATAATGACGATAGTCAGGCGACTGGACGTGTTAATAAAGACTTCCAGTATAGGTTTCGTAACACAAACATTAACATCAGGTAGGTACAAAGAGTAATGATCCGGTAATAAAAACACCCGTTCAATATTTCAGTGTCAAGTCCGAAAGTGTTTATGAGAAAACGAGCGCGTTATTACATTCTTTCAACTTTAACGTGTGGATGTTAAATAGCTAATGTTAGATGTTTGTCGTTTACTTAGAATACTACGCAATCATGGCTACGTAACATAAAAGGTAACGTCGTAACGGGATACCTAACAGAATCAGAGAGATTTTTTCAATATTCTGAAATACATATTAAAACATTATGTTGCCATTAATTCACTTAACTTTAATGATAATAAAGTAATGACGATGCTTAAATATGAGAAGGTACATATTTTTAAGACATCAATCCCACTACCAATTAATTGCTTTGTGCCGTCTACGTATAGATATGCGAGCGATGGCTTGGATTACATAAATACTACTACACCTACAAAAATTCAGACCACAGAAATCTATATTCTGAGATACAAATGTAGGTGATCATAACTACCAATTAAGCAATTATTTATCTCTGATCGGATAATAAGCTAATGCCGAATTCAGAACTATAACAAGGGAATACTAATGGCACAGTAATGGCGCTGATTTTGACGCGCAGTTTCTTTTAATGATAACAACTTTATTTTCTTTGAAATATCGTTGAAATTGGTACATTGAAAACAAAGAACGATCCGTTCTCAGATGCACCAGGGCGAGCCGGACGAAGTTCGTGTTTCGTTTTCTTTTCAACTACTATGTCAAAGTTAGTAAAGCTGAGTGTAAGCTGTTTAGAACGGCAGCCCTGGAACAAATTTTTTAGTGATTAATAACAAGCAGAATTTTCGTGACTAGGTTCGTTTCGACGAGACGAACAAGTTTTTTATCTATGAAAATTCTCGATGGAGATAGCTACTCGAGTGGGGAGGTGTTCAAAATTTCGATTCGCTCGGGTGGGAAATCGTTCCACTAAATTTGTAGGACTACATGGCCATTTTATTATACAAGTATTTACTAAGCTGCATACAAAAAATCAGCTAGTTATTCATTTTTTTTAACCTCATTATTTGGAAATACTCGGAGTGGAGGATACTGTAGAATATTATTAACAACCATC
Organism: Melanargia galathea; assembly: GCA_920104075.1. Classification (NCBI taxonomy): domain Eukaryota; kingdom Metazoa; phylum Arthropoda; class Insecta; order Lepidoptera; family Nymphalidae; genus Melanargia; species Melanargia galathea. The sequence goes on from OV049870.1 coordinate 11,306,702, forward strand.
GAGAATTTTCATAGATAAAAAAATTGTTCGTCTTGTCTAAACGAACCTACTGACGAAAATTCAGCTTGTTATTAATCACTAAAAAATTTGTTCCAGGGCTGCCGTACTAGTTATCATTAGAAGAAACTGCGCTTCGATGCCACTCAAGTCTGTCTCTGTGCCTTGCGCTTTACGACTGCTCTTCACCATCGCCGATAAAATCGCCGATAGAATCGCCGTCACGATCATCGTGCAAGCATCCACACGACCGTCCGTGATCGTTTATTGAGCGGCGCGAATTCCCTTTTATGTGTGCCCGAAAACGTCGAAATCGTCGATCACCACGATTTCTAACGATTCTGACGGCGATGATCAGCGACTACAGGCAATGAGCCCTACACACGATCGTGCACTCGTGTAATCGTCTACAGTCGTCAATTGTGAAGAGGAGGCTTTAGATCAAAGTAAACAAGTATAAATAAAAATTTAAAAAACCCTCGACATTTGCCATTTTGTGGCGGCGGCCATCTTGGATTTACATAGTGCTATTCTACTAGTCAAGCCCTTTCATTTGATACCCATATTGAGGGAGTTGTGATAAAATATGTTACCCGCCATTTTGTAGCGGCGGCCATCTTGGATCTATTTTCATCAATTATAGCTAACAACACTCTCGACTAATTCACCTTTCTAACAAAAAAAACCGCATTCAAATCGGTTCACCCGTTTAGCGCTACAGGGGAACAGACACACACACACACACACACACAGACACGTCAAACTTATAACACCCCGTCGTTTTTGCGTCGGGGGTTGAATAGTAATAAATTAATCAGTCAATACCTGCATCGGTGTATTGGAGCAGGTACTGAAATCCCAATTAAGTTCGATAGCATCGATCAAATTCCTTCCGCCGGTTAGGCGTATCGCCGGGGAATGGACGGTCACCCACACTCTTCCACATGCTGATTTTTCCAAAACATAATTGCTCGCTGAAACATAAAATTACTCGAGCTAAATGCCGGTTTTTAACGTTGTTCAGTGATAAATATGCAGTGAAAGGAAAAGGATCTTCTCAAAATTTGCAATTGTTGCACGTTTAGTCAAAACACGAAACCTCTTTATGCAGTAAACAGTCAGTAAGTATAGGTCGACCAGAATCTCATGAAAAATACGGAAATGAAATTCCAAGGTTAGCAACACTACTGCTGCCCTAGCGATAAACAAAGTAATTGACATTTTTTGTGAAATTGACTTTTTTGCATTAACAAAAGTTGTATGTCGAGTAGTTTTTTACCACAGTTTAATATTTCAAATAACTTGAACCGTTTACTGAAATCTGAGTTGCCCAAACAAAGTAACTGCACACACTAACCCGGAATGTAAATGCAAAACCAAGTAAACAACAAACACAACACAAAAACAAAGTAATTGGATGTTGATTACTTTATTTTTGTATTTAAAATGTAGTTGCTTGATTTTTCGTTTCGTGAAACGATCTCAGGTAAGGTGTTCTGAATGTAGTAATTAGGTACTTTGTTTATCACTAGGGCAGCCGAGTTAACTTAGTGTTGCTTACTACAAAATTTAATTTCCCTATTTTTCATGAGATTCTGGTCGATCTATAGTAAACAAGGACGATCACCGATGTAAATATATGTGAAACGCACAGCAGCTGGTTTACGTAAAAGTATTAAAACATTTGATTCGGATTAGCAGTATGCGTAACTGGCTGATGGCCACCAATTTGTCTGCGTGGCTTTAGGTTTAAAAAGAAATGTTTCTTCATACAATAGGTATATTTCAACCCCTTAGGAATGCAATTTCAAAAAATCCCTTCTTAGTACTCATAGGAATATTTCCTTCTTTTATATCTTTAGGTCTATTGTTTATTTTATTTTATAAAAAATTGTATATTTTAGGTATAATAATACGCTTATAAAAATACGTAGGTATATTTCTCCACGGAAAAGCGTTACTTAAGTGCGGATACAAATCCATTTTTTTTGTTTTTTTTTATAGTAATAGCGGGCAACCGAGCAAGCGGGTCACCTGATGTTAAGTAATTACCGCCGCCCATGAACATTAGCAGCACATGAGGAACCACTAATGCGTTGCCGGCATTTGAGGAAGGGGACTGGCTATTCAGCTCGCTGCCGGAACACATCGGATGCTTTGCGGCAGATTTCGGCTGAAGTGTGGTCGCTAGCCAGGCGGATTCAGGGTAGAATCCATACGGAAAAACAAAAGCAAATAAAAAGGTAACAGAAGATGCATTTCTAAAGGTTAGTGCCCACCACCAAAGGTACTCTGCGAGCCGCAGCTACGTACATACACTTTTTAAATGACGCATGATTCGACTCATTTTTATGTTCGTGTCCAATGATGGCCGTCGGTATGGCATGTATGATACTGAAAATGATAAAGACAACAGGAAATATTATTAATAAGTAACACAAATATATAAGTAAAGTTAAATATTTTCATTCATGAATAATTTAATTGAATAGATGTATGATTCGTTTATATTGACAGACAAAAGAAAAGATTCTATCCACAAAGAAATTCTTTTGTCTATGATATATGAGCGATTGTTTTTACACAATGACTAATCTTATTATCTTTCTTTAATCAGTATAAACGAAAGTGCATATTTCAAAAAATGATTAATGCTTGATTATAAAATATGACGATGATAGTGATCAACGTTATGAAAAACATTCATGAAAGTGTTTATTTAAATTTGATAAAAATATACAGAAAAATGAACTAAAAAAAAAGGAAAAACAGGTAGGTACACAGGAAATTCATCTATCTATATCTATATAAAACAAAGTCGTGTTAGTTCGAAGTTCGAACACTTAAGAGCGTTGATGCGTTCTGCGCCGTTTTAGCTCATTTTTAAGCTATTTTGACCCTTCATATGTTGTTCATCTATGCATTTACTTGAAAACTTATTTATACTACATTGTAGACAATTTTGTGTTCTAGGGAATTGGAAGACAACATTTTGCAATTTATTGATAGTTTTTGTCTTATTGCCAAAATACCAAAAGCCTATTTTTGAATTTTGGGAATCGTGGAATCTTTGACGTTCACTACGTCAAAAGTTACTTGTTCAATTCACACACAAAGATATATTTATGAAAGGAAATGCCCTGAACTAAAGACATAGAAGAAAACATTTTTTAATTTGGCGTTTTTTACATCATAAAAATCCAAGCAAAGGAATTTTAATTTCAGTAAATTATAGACATATAAAACCGTCATTTTAGTAGATTAATTTTCGCCATTTATAAGTAAAATTAAGTACATATAAAAGTTAAACATATTAACAATAATATAAGTAAAAAAAAATCCAACATTAATTACTATTTGTTTCCAAAATATAACTTAGAAACATACACCAAAACGCAGAAAGAGGCAGTAGGAAATTGAACTTGCAAACTAGTATGAGCCGAGGCCTCTCCGCGAACGGACGTAACGCTTTTTGTCTCGGCAATTCTTATTGGATTACATGGAATATACGTAAAATTGTAGTGCGACTGTCACTATTCAATACTAGATATTTTTAATGCTCGCTATTTTTTCTTACAGATAGTTTAAAACTTTTTACGTATTTTTAATAATTGTAATATATTATATTATAGTTATAGTTGAGGATTATAGTTGTAAATCAGTAATCCATACTATATAATATTATAAATGCGACAGTGTGTCTGTCTGTCTGCCGATTTTTATGTAATTAGTTACAGAGTTAGCTTACATCCTGGGGACGGATATAGGATACTTTTTATCTCGGAAAATTAAAGAGTTCTCACGGAATTCTTAAAGGTCCGTCCGTTTAACCGATTTATACAAAATTTGGTAGGTACAGAGGTAGCTTGCGTCTCGAAAATTGACATAGTTCCCACAGGATTTTTAAAAACCTAAATCCACGCTGACGAACTCGCGGCCAACATATACTTACATAATATTATGTGAAAAATGAACTAGAAAATAGCTACCGTATACAAAAACTATCGTCCGGTAACTATTAAAATTTAAAATCAGGAAATTACATCAAAATCAACATGGCGGGCTGATATAGGCAAACTTTCTTGAAAGTAGGTATAAATGTTTGAAAAGGGAGCGAGAACGGGAACAGGAAATCCATGATTCCCTCGGGATTTGTGAAAAACCCAAATTCACGCGGGCGAAGCCGCGGGCAAAAGGTAGTAGAGTATAATTTTTTTATTTAAATAATCCAGACTAATATTATAAATATGAAAGTGTGTCTCTCCGTCTGATAGCTTTTCACGGCCTATTCTTTTTACAGATTTGGCCGAAATTTAGTATCACAGGCATGGACATTGGTTATTTTAGACTTTTTGATGAAAAAAAAACTTACATACATACACCTATGTTGGGCACAATACCTAGGTTGTTGGGCACAATTTATCGCAATAGCACAAAGTTATTTTTTGTATTGTTTTATAAAATGGCTGATAATTTTTTACTCGTGCAATAATTTTCTATTGTTATTGTGGTAAATGGATTACACTAGCACAACACCTGCAAGAGATTAGATACTAACTATCATTTGCACGTGGTCATCGTTTGAGCAACTTTATTTGATAATTTTATTTATATTTTCGAACAGGAATTTTCTTTTTATTGCAATCGACCCTTGATGGCTATTGTCAGTGTGATAAAAACTGCTTTAGCGTTGCAGGTGCTTATCTCTTTTATTGTTCTCTGTTTTGTTTTTACGTTAGGTTGGGTGCGAAAACAAAAAAAAATACTTTTATTAATTTTTTTTTAATTTTGATTCTGAATGAATCTGCATTTTTCTTCACTATCTTACCCTTACACGAGTAGGCATATAAAAAAATCAATATCAGAAGCTGTACTATATTCTCCAATTATAATTTTTATGTACTGGTCTACTCTATAAGGTCTTTTTCAAGCATTATACATTAATTATGCCTGCTTTATAAAATTAAAAATCTATGAACTAAAAACTTAGGTATAGGTGCCTAAGAATATTGAAAAAAATAATAGCCCGTTTGAAAATGGTAAAAAGATCAAAACGGTTTGTTACACTACACTGCACTCGGAGCAGCCCGTTCATTCACGTAAACAAAGAATCCCAGGTAAATGCCTAAACTTGCGAAGCGGGTCCGTGCGTCAACGCTCTTAACTCGAGAACGCCTGGACCAATTTTCATGGTATTTTATTTTTTATATTTGGAACCGTCCCGAATAGCAGAATAACTATTAAAAACATTGAAAAATTGACGAAAACATAAAATAAAAGAAAAAAACATTTTTCCATACAAAATGTTTATTGGTTTGGCAACTGTCAAACATTTAATGTTCGTCCTGTCGATACGGTAAACTCTCTCACCCTCTCATCTGTACCTATAATTATAATTCTTCTGTACGTGTGTTTGTCACCTAACTCCTCCTAAATGGCTGGACCGATTTGTATTAAATTTTGTGTGTACATATTTCAATGAGTTTCTGGATGGTTTGAAAACACAATTACCGGGTAGGTACAGGTAACCTATCGGGTCTCAGTATGTCGGTATGTCACCGGGCAGGACGAAGTCTACCGGGTCCACTAGTAATAATATATTACAGGAATACAGCTGGTAACTCGACGTATTCCAGGTATGACGGTTAATTAAAATGCAATAATTGTAGTCTTCCAGTATGGCGGAAAATCGATCATTTTTCATGAATCACCCAGAATGTATTAAATAAGTCCAACCGTTTAAATTCAAAAATCTCACGAACTATTTGACTTCAGCCATAAATTTGTGACAAAAAAGGTAGGGCCTATGTGCTTTTTGACTATTATCATGTCACTAGTTGATACCCGGGATTTCATCCATGTGGATTTAGGTTTTTTAAAATCCCATGGGATCTCATTATTTTTCCAGGATAAAAGGAACTTGTGCCCTTCTCCAGGATACAAACTATCTCTGTGCCAAACGTCAATATCCGTTTGGCGGGTGAGCTGTGAAAGGTAACAGACAGACAGAGCTACTTTCGCATTTGTATTACATATTGCAGTATATATTATGTACATATTATATACTTAGATATTTAGCACAATTTTCATTGACGAAGTGTTTGCAACCATGCCTAGAATTGTGAATATTTTTTTTACCTATGCTAATTTTTTCTAGCGAAAAAAACGCAAATTCATTTGTTTCCAATTCCACTGTCATTGGATTCGAATTACATAATTTTAGTGATATAACATTGTGACGGCAGTCCAACCGCGCGCGACTTGGCTCCTTTTACAGAATGCCTGCATTATGTAATTAGAAGGAACTCTTTGCGATTACAATTCCGAGCACGCGACCCAATAAAATATACCCACCTAATGTAACATTACCTAATTAATTTGTTAATAGTAAAAGTACCTATAACATTTAATTACGTCGGAGATAGGTACTCAGTACGTACGTCATTCGATCTCTATATTAATATGATAGGGGAGCGATGATGCTAAATGTGGATTTACTCGAGCGTCGTCGGGACCTATTATACCCGAATTACTAATTCCGTGGAATTCTGACAGCTGTCATTGTCATTTATAGATGAGTTATTTGTATGGAACACAGGGTTAACATATCTACGAAGACACGAAGTACGAATTTACCCCAAACTAAGTACTTTAATTCCTTGTCATCTTAAAAAGCCATATGCCGCGTAATAATATTAGATACTCGTTTCGTCTTAAAATAGAAAACACCAAAAGTGGAAACTAGAAAGTGCACACTAACAGCAATAGAAAACAAAAGAAGCACATTGAAAAAAAATATTCAAAAATGCACCATGAAGTGTCTGTCAGGCATTTGTCATATCTACATGCGGCAGTTGATTTGTATTTGCATAAGTTTTGAATTTTTTATCTTTTTTGTGGGAATTGTTTTATCTCTGGTAACATTACGAAACGTCAGAATTCCACGGAATTAGTAATTCGGGGGGTAAGCGTCTAGCTGCACGCTCTCATCTTCACAGACGATTTTTATTAAGTACTTCAGCTTGTGGAAATCGGCAGATTATATTTTTTGTTATTTTTGCATCATTTCCTTCAAAATAGAAAAAAAATTCAACCGCGCTCGAGATTCGAGAATGTCAATATTACATTTTTTTTGCAGTTATGTAACCCTCCCACTCTCGTACGTTACATTCAAATGGTCTGATTTTCTAAATATACCTACTTTTTTTAGCTCGTAATTAACCCAACCATAACTTAATCTGACGTGCCGCGTATTTCTAACCATCGTTTTTTTTTACGCGCGGCCCTATATAAAGGGCTTATATCGTGGAGGGTACTCAGCAGGATGCAAGATGGGAGGCCCATATATTAATTTGACGCGCTCGAGTAAATCCCAAAATCCCCTCTTGGGCTCCCCTACTAATACGGCAGATGTGAACTGACGAGTGTCAGTGTCCGAGTGGACAGAGATTACTTAAACAGTGATTCAATTCGGGATGCTACGTATGCGATTTTCCGAAAATTAGAAATAGTTTAATTAATAATTCAGTAGCTATTTTAATAAGAGTTTTCTGCTGAAAACATTATTTTCCAGTTCCCAATATCTAAATTGACGTTCAAGTCTGATTAAACTTTCAATTATTTATTTAATGTTAAACTATTAAGGTTACGCGTTTACATACGCAGCGATAACGAACTGACCCCCGCAACCTACAGATAAATAAAATAAATAAATATATTATATACTTAGTAAGTTACTTTATGGATTAGACCTTGGTACCTATAATGTAATTTTAAATTATAAAGGGTTAAGTGATTGAAGATTTCTCTCGTATCCGCCTGCATCGACGCGTCCAATGCAGCCGCATCTTGTTCAGCTGACGTCAGCAACATTCGCGCGACCGTTGCGTGTAATCTCGTAGTTTGCGATCAGCTTTCAGTTATGTAATAGACTTATATGCCTAATAAAAGTGTGTGATGTTGTTTGCAACATAATAGTGCAACATTGCCTTTCGTAGTTCTGAATACATATTTTATAAGCTGCATGTCTAGCACCATCTTTGTACTTTCCTAGTGACTATGTGAATGTGCTACATATATATTATATTATATATGGAATATTATCAGATATTAGTGAAAATAACCGGGGCCTTCACTTTAACGTACGCTGCAAGGATAAAACTAAAAGGCCTTCGAATTCGGTCCATCCCATGTAGTTAGTCCAATTCGGCCCAAAACCCATCTAGTTACCGACTTGGGTCAATGTTGCTTATCCTAATATGCACTGTTGCACTCAACAGGGTTTACCCAATGTCCAACTTTTAAATATGTTTTGTTTGTCAATTTTTTTCGGGCCTTTCACAGGCTGGCTATTTGCCATGTTTCATAGGGCTTTGCATGGTATGTTCTATTTTGTTGCGTGTCGGAATCTTTGCGATGAAAACTAGTGTATTTATATTTAATTATATGTTTATCGAAGCGATGCCTCGGATGTTTACTGAAGGTATTATTTAGATGTTTAACTGAGCGAGCCCTCTTGTGTAACAACGAAGCGATGGACCGTGTGACAGGGCGTTATATCACATGCGACGTATCTACTTATATGTACCTATTTGTATTATATATTATGAGGTTTAAATAAGCCTCGTCCTGGTTGGGCACTGGTACTTTGGAATCTTCTCCGAGAGACGCCCTATTTTTTGGTGAAGGCGTTTTCACAGGCCCACTGCTGATGTTAAAAGGCTGTAGTGGTGGTGGTGGTGGTGGTTTTCACACACAGAATGAACATTTTATTATAATTTTATACAAGTAAGTAGATGCCCGGGACTTTGTCTGAATCAAATACGAAACTTCATATAATTTTCATCACGAAATATTCTAAACTAGCGGACCCGGCAGACGTCGTCCTGCCCGCTATTAGCGCCACCTACCGGGTCCAATTTTTCTACTTATAAACCTTCCTCTTGAATCACTCTATCTATTAAAAAATACAGCATCAAAATCCGTTGCGTAGTTTTAAAGATTTAAGCATACATAGGGACATAGGGATATAGGGACAGAGAAAGCGACTTTGTTTTATACTATGTAGTGATAACAGTAATTGAAAGCACTTTTATAAATAAAAGTTTATTTTCAGTAACAAAAATTTATATTCTACAGATATTCTATCTTCTATACTAATATAATAAAGCGGAAGAGTTTGTTTGTTTGAACGCGCTAATCTCAAGAACTACTGGACCGATTTCAAAAATTCTTTCACCGTTGGATATGTAAGTGATCCTTGAGTGCTATAGGCTATATATGTACCACGGGCGAAGCCGGGGCGGACCGCTAGTTCTATTATAAAATTTGTGTTGTATTCATAGAAGCTATAAGCGAAAACACAGGTAGGTACACTTTATGTTCTTTAAAAATCTCGCGGGAATCCTTTGCTTTCCCGAGATAAAAAATATGCTATGGCCTTTGCCAATCTCCCAGGTCCTCAACTGCATATCCACTCAAAACATCACGTCGAACCGTAGCTCCGTTGCGGCGTGATTGAATTAAGTACAAACCAACAAAAAAAACAATTTCACATTGTTAATAAGAGACTATACCTAATAAGATAATATTTAAGAATTTTTTATGGGTATAAAAGATACTGTGAATAATTTCTTGTCCCTATGTTTTTGTAAGTAAATCAACTATTCATTTACTTGTTAAGTAAACTATTAATTTACTTGTCAAGATGAAGTTAACGCCAACGTTAACAGACGTGAGACGTAATTAAAAGAAATGACCGGAACCGGAAAGTAATAATTATAATTAATGACAATGATAAAGTAGACACGCGGTCGTCGCACGTGTACAATTAACTTTCAGAGTTGACTGTATCTGTAGTATTCATAATAATTGAGATAACATAGAATATAATTATTATCTCGCTTACGACCACCCTGGCGCAGTGGTCAGCTCTTAAAAGTGGAAGCTCTCGGGTTTGATTTTTGGCATGGCATCAATTTGGGAATTAGAAATTTCTAAATTGTCTCTGGTGTGGTCTGGTGGGAGACTTGGCCTTGATTTGTTACCACCCCACTATTAAGGCCGATCAGTATCAATTTTCTCCTCTAAATTTTCATTAAAAAATTTACAATGAAACTTATAGCGTACTTAATCTGTAATAATCGATGCCGCGGGAAATGAATGTTCAGATTTTTTAATAATTTGATTTTGTTAAAGAGAATCAAACTATATCAGGGCGGTAGCCCATCTCAGCCAGAAACCATATCAGCGGAACGACAGGGATAGGTAGATGTTTGAGGATATGATGTGAAGTCAAATTGAGCAGCAGTTTAGTTAAAAAATCTCTTCTACACACAATATACTTAAGTAGTATAATATTATAGATATAAATAATAATAGTAGTATAGATATTCTATTGCGATAAAAAAATCCTGATTTTCAAAATACCAGATAGTGCAGGTTTCACGGTGGAGATGTATCTAATAAAAGGCCTCAATTAAACAGATCAACCCTGGCAGGTAGTTATCTACTTAAATTAACAATAGCCTTTTATAAGAAGAAAAATTTTGAAAATGTACGTGAGCAACTTACGTGCGATAGAAGCACCGAGAGCGGAAGCGGCGAGGAAAGCCACTGCGTACCACGAGACGGCCATCTTTGTTGGTGGCTCCCGCGCCACTGAACGCTGCCACTTGCCACTGGATTTGGCATTCTTTCGCCACAATTGATTGTTGCGCAGGATACGATGCGACCTACTTTCCGCATGCGTATACATTGCGCGGTATCTCTTGTTCACGACGTATGTGTTGTGAAAGAACTGTTCGATGTATTTCAAAATGGAAACTCTCTCCGATATCATGTCAGAATGAGGGGGCTAACGATAGTGCGGTTTCCGATTGTTCCCACATTTCCGATCAGATTTGACGCAGAGGCGCACGAGACTTGCCCTGGAGGCTGGAGCACACCACACGTGCAAATGGGCCCGGATGCGATCAATTCCAATTTGTGAATGGACGGACCTAGACCTAGTAGAAGTTATTTATGTTCATAAGGAGTTTAAAGTCCCTTCAAAAATTGACACCAATAACTACTTACTCATAACATATTGTATGCATGTACATAACATTCATAATATTATGTTATGTAGGTACATAATATTATTAAGTATAGGATCTTTGTGTGCTTGTAGGTATCTGTCTGTCTATATGTGTCATTTTATCCCGGAAAATCAAAAATTTCCAACGCTGACTGCACAGGTTGTACTAGAATACTAGAATTGCATGCAAGCCGACTACACTGTCTGTCGGCAGTTGCGATTCAGTTGTGTCAACTGCAATATAACTACATTTAAATTGCAGTTTTGCAGTCGTCCGTCTACACACTTCGATACATAAAGAAAATTGTCTGAATCCAAAAGCAGCAGCAGTCTCGATACAAATTATTACGATGTTACTACATAACTGAAGAATTAAAAGATTGAAATAAATTAAAAACTTATTTATTTGAATTACAAGCATATACAAACTTAGTATTCAAAACATAATGTGTTATTTGCATTAAAACTATATTATATTATTCAAATGCAAAACATAATAATTATTATGTACCTATAGTGGATTATGACGTCTTCATAATTAATTAAACAGATTAAAAAACAATCAATAACTATTTATTTAATGCTTTGATAACAAATATTAATAACTGCCAAAGGAATGATAGTCAATTTATACAGTAGATAGTCTGTGACTTCGTTTGTTAAGATTTACAGATTAAATATTTTAAGCCTGGACTTCTCAGGTAAAAAATTCTTTTTCATGGTAAATATGGGACCGGCTTATAATAAATAGAATAAGTTTATCCATACAAGTATAAATTAGAAATTTAAAAAACCCCCGACATTCGCCATTTTGTGGTGGCGGCCATCTTGAATTTACATAGTGCTATTCTACTAGTCAAGCCCTTTCATTTGATATCCATATTGAGGGAGTTGTGAAAAAATATGTAATCCGCCATCTTGTAGCGGCGGCCATCTTGGACCGATTTTCATCAAACATAGCTAACAACACTCTCGACAAATTCACCTTTCAAACAAAAAAAACCGCATTCAAATCGGTCCACCCGTTTGAGCGCCACAGGGGAACAGACAGACACACACACACACACACACACACACACACACACACAGACACGTCAAACTTATAACACCCCGTCGTTCTTGCGTCGGGGGTTAAAAATAGTAATTAGCAAAAGTTCTATTGTACAGTCATACTAAGTAGGTAGGACCTATTACAGCAATACAATATTGTAACGGTTTATTTATCAGACAATTCTTAATTTAAAATCTGTGGCCTGTTGTAAGTTTCAAAGTTAACGTTACTCTAGCGGCACGCTATGATGGCCGGTTTGACGTTTGTCCGCTCATGAAGTTCCGTATTAATTGATAACGACTTTGAAGGAAATAATTGTATTACTTTATTGACGATAGTGATGTGCAGAGATTCATAAATTTTATCGAATGTAGTTTTAGGTTTAGGACTCAAAATTTATTTATTAAATTGATTTCTTAAATGTATACAAGTGTAGAAAAATCAGTTTGCACCATTTAAGGGGTGAATGTACTTGTGAATATGAACAATTTTCACTATGTGGACAAACCTCTGAAATCGCAAAAAAATATCAATAAATTTTTAAAAATGGAATCTAATACGATCGTCACATAGGATCGCTGGCTAGCACAACTACTACCTCCGGCAAACTCGCGTCAATGCTCAATGCAAAACAAAGCAGTTTCGAATTGACGTTGCTTCGAAAAGTATAAACTGTCAGTGCAATGCGATTGTGATATAGTTTTGACCTGGCTTTGGATTTCAAATATTGATACTGCATTACTGTTGACCCTTGCTCGTTAATTTGGACTCTGTTCAAGCCCTTTGTTGTGGATTTCGTCGATATGACCGAACGTACGCAGAGAACTGTTCTAAATAGTCAGACACGTGAGTTCGTAATACGCCTTCGTAACTATTTCGATCGTGAAGCTCAAAATGGAGGGCCAATTTTACCTATAACGTCAGTGGTTGAACGCGTAGCTGATGCGCTTAATATTGGACAACGAACTGTTAGACGGATAACTAAAAAAAAATATGGCGAGACTGGCACAGAAGAAAATAAACTTCACACACCAAAAAAGAGAAAACGAGCAAAACCAGTCGTAGGCATCGATAGCTTTGATGCCGATGCTATCCGAAGACATGTTTACGGCTACTATTTACAGAAGGAGTATCCAACAAGAAAAAAGTTGGTGCATTCACTGAAGGAAGCTGGATTATTCTTCGGTGGGGAAAGTTCTTTAACGAAGATTTTGAAGACCATTGGATTTCGATACAAAAAATGTAACAAACGCAAAATATTGATGGAAAGATTTGATATAGCGATGGCAAGGTATACTTTTTTACGGCAAGTGAAAGAAATCAAAAATTGGCAAAATGTTGTGTTCTTGGATGAAACATGGCTTAATGCTAACCATACTGTAGGCCGTTCTTGGAACGATGACACAGCAGCATCTACTTCCAAAGTTCCTGTAGGAAAAGGATCGCGACTTATAATTTGTCACGCCGGAACCATCAACGGGTTTGTCGAAGGTTCTCTCATGGCTTTTGCGTCAAAAACCACTGGAGACTATCATGAAGACATGAATGGAGAAAAGTTTACTGAATGGTTTACCTCAATGTTGTGTAGCCTCCCTGAACCATCTATTATAATTATGGACAACGCCCCATACCACTCGATGCAAATTGACAAGCCACCTGCCCAATCCCAAAAGAAAGCTGATATCGTCGCATGGCTTCGTAAAAATGGCGTAGATGCAAACATGAATATGTTAAAAGCGGAATTAGTACGTCTTTTAAAAGAAAACAAACCAACCAAGATCCGATACGTCATTGACGAAATAGCATTAGAACATGGGCACAGAGTTATACGGTTACCGCCTTACCATTGTGAGTATAATGCGATTGAGTTGGTGTGGGCTCAAATTAAGGGATATGCTGCAAGACACAATACAGAACCCCCATTTACCACAAAAAAAATGCTAAAATTATTAGAAGAAGCTTGTGAACATGTGACTAAAGGAGACTGGGAAAAGGTTGTGAATAGAACTGTTAAATTAATAAGGGAAGATTATGAAAGAGATGTGAAAATAGATAATATTATAGAAAACGAACATATAATTATTAATGTATGTGATGATAGCAGTGACGACAGTGAAAATAGTAGTATGGACGAATCTGATTAATTATGGCCTTTTGTGGCACCTTTTTCGGTATCTTTTGTATTCATATGTTTCTTGTGTGCCTTTATATGTATATTCATTTTCGTTCAAATATTCAGTTCGTTCAAATAAATTAAATAAACATATACATTTTTGTTTTATTAAACCTATTTAATCAGGTACAAAAACAAAACTTAATTGTTTTTTGTTCGAGAATAAATTGACATTCCACATCACTATTGTAATGTGTCAAACCGGCCATCATAGCGTGCCGCTAGTGTAATTGTCCGTAAATATGTCCTATCTTTCGAGGTATTTTACATTTTGCGGCAAATTTTTTACATTATGCAGTGAAGATGAAGTTTACTTTGTAATGTAGAACTGACTCGTTCAGAATTCATTTAAGTATTTATTATTTTACTGTACCTCTTTTTCGAAATCAAGGAAATTTTCAATAATATTAGATCGGTTATCCTTTTTCTCGCTGCTGTTGGAGGAAGCGATAGAGGGAGCTCTGCTCGGATTACGTAGCACGGGTTTCTCAAGTTGGAAAAAGTTCAGCGATGACTTCAGTTCCTTGATAAACACTTCCTTGTGGCTAACCTTAAAGTAAACAAAAGTTTATTTGGTTCGTTCGTTTTCAATACCCATTACCCATTCAAGAAGATCTATCTGTTTTGGATGGTTAACAGGTTTTACTTTAGCTTTGCGACGTCTATAATATCCAAATATATATATTCGTAATCCAGTCGTTATAGTCTGTTCGTTTTCTTACGGTCGCCTTTTGTGTCTAGCCGCCTCCGCCGCGCGGTGTTTTGCCAAAGACACCGCCGTGACTTCAAAGCATGCCGCGAGGGGTGTACAGGCACAAGGGGTTTTGGCGTTTTATACCTACTCATATTTTTTCATTAGAATTCTCTTTCCTTTTTATATTTTTTTATATTCGTATTTTATTACAATATAACCATAAACACAAAATATAATATTCTCATGAACACGGGTCTTCTCTCAAACTGAGAAGGATTTTAACCATAGTCTACCACGCCGCGCTGGCCAAGTGCGGATTGGCAGACTATTCGGAGATTCTGTTAGAATAGAAAAAAAATTACAAACAGAAAAAAAGTAATAAAAATAAAAGCAGAATACTAAGAGCACCTGCGCCTGTACCGACACTAAGTTACCGAACGAACTATACCACTAGGTAGGTACCTATACTTATTATTATAATTTAAAATGAGTGGTCGATTGTCACATTTTAGTTATAATTGCTTTAAATTGCCAATTCCTTTTATTTTTTAGTTGTTAAGGAAAAGATTATCGTGAAAAACAAGGAAACAAAAAATGCAGTAAGTACATATTAAAAAGGCTCTGCTGTCGTTAGGGCTTTTGTTTCTGTTACTATTTTATGAGTATGATATTTGAATACCTCAATATCTGTTACAGGTATTTATGGGGGATTCTAGATTATTTTGGGAGGCATTAAAAATATATAATTTGTACTAAGTTTGAAATAGATCTACAAAAAAAGCGTTTAGGTCAAATATATTTTGACCTAAACACTTATGAGTTATGGGGTTCCAAAGTAGCGCTGTACGATGGTTTTTGTACTAGTAATTACGATCTTACTAGTACAAAAACCATGGTACACACGGCCGTGGTCGGTGCGTCCGTCGCCTGTTTCTTTCCCGACAGTGGCTTGGCACACTACCGTGC
Organism: Melanargia galathea; assembly: GCA_920104075.1. Taxonomy (NCBI): domain Eukaryota; kingdom Metazoa; phylum Arthropoda; class Insecta; order Lepidoptera; family Nymphalidae; genus Melanargia; species Melanargia galathea. Next base: position 11,322,660 of record OV049870.1, read on the forward strand.
ATAGATTACTAATGTATGTTACCGTGTGCCTAGATAATAAATTATCTGTGACTGTATATGAACTGTGACTGTGAATGATAGCCTGCCAACCCGTATTGGAACAGCGTGGCGGGTCAAAGCTCTAATCCCTCTCTCCTATGAGAGTGGACGCCTGTGTCCATCAGTGGGACGTTAAAAGGCTGTAGACCGGGTGGTGGACAGTATATCTAATAGTGATTGCGCTCTGAAGATAGTACTAGCTCAATGGTGGATACAATGTTTTTGTGAATTTTAAGTATAGCTTGTTAAATTTTCAGCACATTTTGCTACAAAATTGAGACTTTAAAATATATATTCGACTAGAACTATGTATCAAAGTTACCTGTTCTCGCACTACGATGTTCCTGACTTCGTTGATGAACTCAATGGCAGTAATGAACACGCAGAACACCAGCCCCACGATGAGGGCGACGAAGGCGCCTATCAAATTTTTCATCTCAAGATCACCCTCTTGGTCATTTTTATCGACTATTTCTTCCTAAATAAGTTCACTTATTTAATAAACTCACATCTTAATAATACTCGTCTCTAGTACATACTTATAATTCTTCTGTATAATGTGTTTTTCACTTAACTCCTAAACGGTTGCACGGATTTGGATGACATTTGTGCGAATATTTCAATTTGATGTTTTGGACCCGGTAGGTCGCAGCGCCACCTACCGGGTCCGGGTCTATGTCAGTATGTCATAAGAAGGACGACGTCTGCTGGGTTCGCTAATATATATATATATATAAATCAATGCCACTTTTCGTTGTAATTTTATAACTCAAGATTGGACCCTATCCAAACCAAATATTTAGGCTTTGTTTGGACTATTTAGTAGATGGTTTATGTGAAGTTTGCACAAAATCGGTCGAGCGGTTCTTCGTTTATCACATTTTTATCAATGGGTTCCTGGATGGTTCGAAAACACAATTACCGGGTAGATACAGGTAACCCTCCGGGTCTCGGTAGGTGGGTTGATGTCGTTATGTCACCGGTCAGGATGACGTCTGCCAGGTCCGCTAGTAATATATAATTATTTGTTACAAGCTGATGCCAAAGTCATGTTTTGAAAAATCTCTTGGAAATTCTTTGATATTTCAGGATAAAAAGGCTTCTTACTCTGTTTCTAGGATGCATGTATTTTTGTGTCAAATTTCGTCAAGACCACTTCAGCGATTGAACCGTTAAAGGTAACAGACAGATACACACACTGCCTCATTGGTATGATTAGCATGGTTATTTGTAACTTTTTTAAACAGACAAATACAAGGGTGAATAATGACAAAGTAAGTACAACAAAAAATATTATTCTTACTTCGCATTGCTTTTCCGGCTTATTTTTTTCTTCCCACCATTTCTTTTTGATTTTGTCCAAGACTGCCGCTTCTTTTAGTTCCAAAATGGCTTTGTTTATGTGAGTTCTAAAAGGAGAATCTAAAAAAAATGCAAGAAAATCCTTACCACCTAACCCTTTATTTCCAACAGGCATCTAACGTCAGTCGTTGAGATCATTCTATAATCTAGTTAGATCAGTGAGTTAGATCAGTCATTGAGTAGGTATTCCATGATATTGATATGATATCAAATAATATTTCTTAATCCCAAACAAATTCCTATCCAAATAACACGTCAAAACAAAATCCAATACATTTCATGTGAATAATAAAGGCAATTTCCTATCAAAAAGTTTTGGCCATTAAAAGTACTGATACCAAAAATTATGAACAAATTCTTTGCTAGGCTCGATACATGGAATCATACAGTTTTAGAAGGTGTATCTTCTTCGACCACCTTCAAACTGTCATTGCATTACTAGGGATCCTGTTAAAATTTGTCTTAATAATAACACCGCAATTTGAAGCTCATTTGGGACTGGTAATGGTTTTCTTGTTTTCAGCTTGATAACACGAAATATAATTCGAAATATAGCTCGACTGTAGTCTAATTTTGAATAAATTACTGTTCCAATTATTATTAGAGCTTCGAAACACTACTTGTCTACATTTTCTATTCTATTAACTTCACAAAATCAGTGAGAAACTTTACAAATCCGCAATTTTAAGTGTTAATTATGGGCTCGAATGGTATCTTTTACTTTGTGAAAGCCAAATAGGGGTTTTGTACGATTGATATAAAATATATATGTTTCAAATATTATAAAAGTAGGTAGATACTTAACAGATTTTAGTTAGATAAGTAGTCTACTATTTCAAAAGTTTTGTTATCTTTGTTAATTTCCGTCCCTAGTTTATTTTAATAATATGGATTCTTACTCGCTGGCATTGCAATCCCATAATCCTTAGAATCCAATTCTCCTCCAATTTTTTTAAGGTCACAATTTTTCCTCAACTCGTATTCTATTGAAGTAGACTCCATAAAAAATGCATATTTACTCTTCCCGCTTAAGACTCTCTTAACACCTTCATCATTGCTGCGTACGAAAACTGCGGGGTTAGCTTCCATATTCTCATACATTCTGCGAAACATTTTATCCTTGGAATTCTAAAAAGACGTCCACTATTCAAAAATTACTCAAAGGACACCAGGAAACTCTCTCGGGAAAATATTATTATTTTACCAGATACTTACTATGATACTGCTAACAGGTTGAAAATTTCACTATTACTATCATTTTCTATATTCACTATCACCAATGTAAATTGTATCTATATTTACCTATGACTTTTAATCTTTACTTACCTTAAAAAATTCATACGTTGAACCATTTATAATAGCTCCATATAAAACCTTGGTTTGTTCTGCCAGATCTTCAACTTTAGTAATTGGTTCAGTCTCCATAGCCGATGTCATGGAAGCTGAAAGTTGCGCTATGTATGTTTGACAAACGATCACTGCGAAGAACCACCACATGCCGCAAACCCAGCGGGAACCTGCTGCCCTGAAATATTTATATTATAAAAATTGAAAGCGTGATGTGTCCAAATGCGTGTGTGTTTGTGTGTTCCTTACTTTGGTAAGATGTCACATCCCTGACACATAATTGAACCCATTGTTAACCACGTACAGTTTTTAAAGTTCCAAATGTTTTCCAACTCTTCTGGATCCTTGTCGCAAGGTTGCGGATTTTCCCAATCATCCGGTGAAATTCTGATAAAAGAAATGAAAGCTATTCAAGTTAACGTTTCTGTAACGTAGTAAGTATATCATAATCATAAACGTAATGATTCCAATAATCACCTTGAGCACAGATATAGAAGAATTGAAACAACGCAATAAGCGGTTGCTGTATACATCCAAACCTCGAACGTATAAGGATTTAAGAACGAAAACATTGGTGGTGGTACTTCTTTTTCTTTTGTATATAAAATACTGATTCCCAATGACATGAAAGGCACCGAAAAATCCACAACCTTTTTTCTGTCTTCAGTAATAGTTATATCACCAACAACTAAATCAGCTTTCTGAAATTATGGAATGAAAATTAATTTTATTTTGAAAAATTCCATTAAATACCTACTTCATAGGTACTTACATTATTTAATAGCTCATCAAGGACGCCATAAGACTTTCTGGTTATAGGATTATTTTTGACTTCTTTCTGGACCTCGTAACTTTCAAACGTGTAAGTGTAATTAAATTTGTTCCTACGCAAATTGTCGAAAATTTCTTTAATGAGTTCTACGGCAAATCCTTCAAAATTTTCATCTGCTGTTTCTTCTTCACAATCATCTTTAGTATTATCTTCAGTAATATCTTCAGTATAATTTTTACGACATTGCTTTTCGCTGAAGAAAGGCTTTGTTTTTTTGGCTAAAATCTATTAGAGAAATAAAGGTAAAGGTCAAAATCAACATTGTTAAATATAGGATTGCTAATTTTAATATTTGTATAATCTACGCATTAAGTACACTTACTATAAAATGTTTACTGTTTTTTTGATATTTAAGGTCATCATCCTCAGGCCTGTCTTCTGTAATTTCTTGGGTTGTAGAATCCCATGATCCGACAGTGTCCAACTCAGACACGTAGATTTCATTAATATATAGGGTATAGTTTACTCGTTGACCCTTTTCATTAAATGCAATGTGACCTGAAACTCCTGTAGACGTTGTCTGCAAAGTAAACAATTTTTTCAAATAAATCGAATGATGACTTGACTGACAACAAAATGCACCAACCTGAAGTTCTTTTTGATTATCTATCTATACTTTTTGTTTGTTTGTTTGTTTGTTTGTTTGTTTGAACGCGCTAATCTCTGGAAGTACGTATCGGATTTAAAAAGTTCTTTTTGCATTTGGTAGTCCAACTTTTGGGGCAGGTTATAGGCTATTTAATATCCCTAAAATCCTCCCCTAAGGGGGTAAAATGGGGGTAGAAATTTTGTATGAAAGTCCTATGTTTTTAAAGGTACAGACCTGAAAATCGGCATTTAGATTATTAGTTTTAAATAATAAAACTCTGTATATTTTAATATGAAAAATCTTCCCTTGAGGGTGGTAAAATAGGGGATGAAATTATTAATGGGAAGTTTTAATTATAATTTTGCTATTATCAACTTGCAATTTGGAAGGTAGGTTAATTCTAGGGCTTAGATATCAGCCTAAAAAATATTTCACGAAAATCCTCCCCTAAGGGGGTAAAATGGGGGTAGGAAGGTTATGTTTTTGAAGTTACAGATATGAAAATAGGCATTGAGATTATAATTTTTAAATGATAAAAACCTGTATAAGTTATTCTGGAAAATCTCCCCTTTAGGGTGGTAAAATAGGAGATGAAAGTTTTTATGAAAGTCCTATGTTTCTAAAGTTACAGACCTGAAAATCGGCATTTAGATTATGTATTAGTTTGAAATAATAAATCTCTGTATTCTTTATTTTGAAAAATCTTCTGGGGTGGTAAAATAGGGGATGAAAGTTTTAATGGGAACTAAAAACGATCGCAGTGCCCTCTGGCGTCCAAAATTGGAAACTAAACAACGATCACAGCGCCCTCTGGCAGCCTTAGACGGAAACTTGGAGCAATAGCAGCACCCTCTAGCAGCCAAAACTGGAAACTAAAAAACGATTGCAGCGCCCTATTGCGGTCAAAACGGGAAGTCAAAAACTTAATGCAATAGCATTGCCCTCTAGCAGCCAAAATTGGAAACTAAAAAAAACTATTGCAGCGCCCTCTAGCGGCCAAAACTGGAAACTAAGAACGATCGCAGCGCCCTCTGGCGGCCTAAAACTGGAAACTAAAAAACGATCACAGCGCCCTCTGGTGGCTTAAGCCGGAAACGACAGTTCCCACGGGATTTTGAAAAAACCCAAATCTACAGCTATAGGTAGATCACTATAGCAAACTACCTTGAAAGTAAGTATAAAGGTTGGAAAAGGGAGCAGGAACGGGAACCAGAAATCCACGATTCCCTCAGGATTTGTGAAAAACCGAAATTCACGCGGGCGAAGCCGCGGGCAAAAGCTAGTAATAATATAAAGAAGCTTGTCCTGACTGACTGACTGACTGATCATCAACGCACAGCCTAAACCACTGAAGCTAGAAACTTGAAATTTTCACAGTAGCTTCCTTTTATGACACTAAACTGCGCACACTAAGAAAGGATTATTGCGAATTCCACCCCTAAGGGGGTTAACTAGGGGATGAAAGTTTGTATGAAAGTCCGTCATTTTTCAAGTTATATCCATGAAAATTGGTATTTAGGTTTTCAATTAAAAATAAAGAATTACGTGTTTAAGGAATTTTGGAAAAACCACCTCCAAGTGGGTTAAATGGGGGATGAAAGTTTGTATGAAAGTCCGTCATTTTTGAAGTTATATCAATGAAAATCGGAATTTGTATTTTTGGTTAAAAATAAAAAATTACGTGTTTCTGGAATTTTTAAAAATTCAACCCACATGTGACATTTATAAGAATCCAAGCGGAACGAAAAACGAAGTCGCGGGCATTAGCTAGTACTTAGATAAAGTTGAGCTTGTATGTGCTTAGTTGCCTGGAAAACTTTTAGAGAAAATTTCGAAAAGGGATTTCTTGAAAATAAAGAGACAAAAACCTGGAATTCAGTTATTGCTCTCGTCAGGTGCAAAGGCGTCAAAAGTAAACTTGAAATATACTTATAAAAATAGTATACAAATTATCTATATAGGTATCCACGTTTTTACCATAAACATAATTCTGCTGAATACCTTCAATATTTCATCTTGAAACTGCGCACCGTACGTCCATGGAGAAGAATTAGGTTCACATAAAGCATCGTAAGGTTTTGAATTGTTTGATTTGATTGAGTCTACCTTTTGTAACGATTTCAGAATATGATTTGCTATATCGTCCATTATTAATGCCTCAAACTGAAAGAAAATGTATAAATTGCAGTTTGAATTTCATTTTATGCGAATTCTGAATTAGTGTATGGTTACTTAAGTAATATTAAATTTTAATACAAAAAGTCGTTAGGCTCTCTTTACTCTACTCGTAGGAATCTTCAATTTTTTATCAGGCACTTTTCAAATTCTAATGTTCCTATCTAGACAAAAACTGAAGAGCCTCTCTGTGTTTTTGAAATTACTGCCTCTTATTATCCTCTATTTAAACGATAGCTAAAACCAGGCTTTTAAAATTTTTGTCTGTCTGTTTATGCTTGCTATGCAACAGCTGAACTAATTTTAGAATTTCACAGATAGGGAGAAGAGTATAAAAGAAGTGATAATTTTTATCCTCCTTTTTATCAAGGAAATATTTAAGGTAAGCCTAAAAAAATTAAGAGACAATAACTAGTATAAGATAATACATTTTCACGGCCTAACCACTGAACCGATGTTGACTAAAGGTACAAATATAGCTTGCATCCAAGAAATGGATTAAGGCTACTTTTTATCCCAGTAAAACAAAGAATTCCCATGAAATTTTTGAAAAGTGGAACGTCGTCGTCGGTTACGTGAAGTCCAGGCATCAGTTAGTTATAATAAAATAACCAGAAACCTTAAAGCTGGTGACCGATGGGCGACTTGCATCGTTAATCTCCCCTACCCATTTCCCGACTCGTTGGTCTAAGTGGTGATTTTGCAACGTATCGTACTTGGTTAAACTTAGCCACGTCACGTTAGAATTGAAGTTTTTCAACTTGTCAGCCACCGTCGATGCGTCCATGGTAATTAGGATGTAATGCTAGAAAAGGAAACAATCATCAAATCCTTATTAAGTAATCTACAACTACATACGGATGGGTGGATAATAATGTCATGCTGCCCGAATTTTGATTATGACTCACTGATGACTAGTCAATTTTGCAGTAGATATTATAGCGGATAAAAGTGTGAACTAACACTGATGTGCTATCCATTCCATCACTTATAGTCGGATGGGCCTCTCTGGCTGGAAAGAGACGTAGGATGACGACGGCTTACGTTCTCTCCGAGGCATGAAAGTGTAACACCACCAACTTCACAACTTCGGGCTGCTACTGAGATTTTCTTGACAGAAAACCTAATAATTAATTATTTCGACCCAATCCGAGATTCAAATCCGAACCGAGGGTGGATGATTAAACATTTGACATACTGTAGGTACATATTTTTTAATTAATTTCGGGACTTTTCTTAAAGCTATTAAGGACATAGCATTAACATTTACACCAAGAAAGAGCATAATATATACTCGTACCTGATAATGGGTAACCATTTGAACCTCTCTGGCCTCCGTTAAATATTTGATGACACGGTCGACGTGACAATCCAGTATTATATTACGATATATTTGAAACTTGTTCAGGAGCTTAAATGTCTGTAATAATGTAAGAAGAAGTTTATTCAGTAAACGAGACAGTCTAAGTTTAAGAAAATGAATTTAATTAGTTTGATAATATGATTCCATTCGAAGTGTGTAAGAAAGTTAACACATTTATTTTGACTCAAAGCTCAAAGTAATTTGCATGACTAACTAAGAAAGCTTCTGCTCCTCGGTTCTTTGATGTAAATGAGTCGTATAATTATCTCCCATGCTATCAAGTCAGTTTTATAATGAAGCTTCTATTGAATAATTACTGCTTCGTACAGTCATATTTAATGTCCATACATAAAAGTGACCTCAATGATGATATCTTAGATCTTGCACGGGGAGAATTGGACAGTGATCTGGAGATGTTGACCGCATTATAAATTATTATTCGACCACACCGTAGGGCCGTGCATTGCTTAAGGTAAATCCAAACTACAAATAAATTAATTATAATATTTAAAATATGGAATTTAATGTTTAAGAGAAATGGCTTACTGGAAAGTTATTAGCGTTAGGGTCTAGACGTCTTACAGTCACTGGGTGTTGGTCCGTATGGTGAGCAAGAATCTTCTGAACACGTAACAGCCCTAAAGAAAAGAAAGATGTAAGAATAATATACACTGAAAGAGTTTAAGAACTAAGTAGTGAAATTGTACCTGAAATAATATTCATAAAGTTCTGTTCTGACTGAAAACATCTTCTGCCAAAATTTACGGTTTTATAATTAAGCTTATATATTTTTAGTAGGTACCGTAGGTATTTTTTGTAGGTAGGTAAGTGTTTTTTAAACCATAATTGTTATTTCTTACCCATGTCGTCTTCATAAAGTACTGCAAATTTATCCCATTTATACAACTTCAGTAATTTTGCGTACGCATACAGAATTTCGTCTGCGGGTGGATAGAAATTGATAGAAATCTTTTTGAAAACAGGCCCTTGGTTTTCATCACCGTTTTCGATAACTTCCTGATTCGAATCGAGATCGGAGTCTAACGGGGGTTTCCACGTGGCTTGGATGTGAGGTATGTTAGCTATGGCACACTGTTCCCTCACAGCTCCGTCGGATATTGCGTTTTGCGGACCAAATATAGCTATGGGACGCATCATCGTGTTGGAACACACTGTAATTGAAAATGATTATTCACAAAACAAGTTCTCAGTTACACCACGGGTTTGGATACATTTCAGTCGGTGTAGGAAATAAATTAGTATGTTTTTTACGAATAGCAGTGTCGATATCTTCTATCTATAATATAATAAAACTGTAACAGATCCAATTCTGTACATTGAAGATATTTTAAAATTTTTTATTGGAAGGCACTCTATAATCGATACTGAAGCCAAAACTGCAATTTTTTTCATTTTTGTCTGTCTGTCTGTCTGTCTTTCTGTCTGTCTGTCTGTCTGTATCTTGGCCGCGCATCACGCCGAAACTACTGAATGGATTCAAATGAAACTTGGTACGATTTGAGTTTATACTCCGAGGTAGGACATAGGATACTTTTTATCCCGAAATTCAGCACGGTTCCCTTGGGAGAGGGGATGAAAGTTAAAACGTGTATTTAGCTGTAATTCATTAACGCGTTGTTCGATTTCACTCATTCTTTTTTTGTTAGAAAGGTAGTAGGTACTTTATATATTGTCCCGTAAATATTTCAAGGTCATAGGTTTTTTAGTTCAGAAATGACACACATTTATTGGGTTCAAATAACTTGGGACCTGGATCTTTGAACGTACGGCTTATTTTAAACTGGTGTGCGTTTATATTTTATGTTTGTCGGTCTGTCTATTTGTTCCAGCTAATCTCCGAAACGGCTGGATCGATTTTAATGGAACTTTTAATGTTATAAGGAGTAACTTAAGCTACATTTAGTTAGTAGTACATAAAAGAATTATGGGATCCGATCCGATCCTATATAAAAACCTATATCTACGCGAACGAAGTCGCGGGGGTCAGCTAGTACCTAATAAAAAGGCTAGGTATTGACGTTAAACTCCGCAATTTTTGTAGTCATTCTTGAGTAAGTTACGAGAAAGTAACTATGGTTAATGGAAATTCTTTTAATGTTTCAAAAGTTGAATTCTAAGGAACATGTGCACGTTTTGCAATGCTTTATTTATTATCGTTATGACTTATGTTATGAGTACGTGGTAAATTAAAAACTTTTATAGCTACTTGTCCAATAATTTATACTATTCTTATACGAGCGGATACCCGCGACTTCATTTTGTTTTTCCTATGCTCCTTTGAGCTTAAACCTTGCTAAAAACTGTTAAAAGTTCACTGGCGGATGTTTAGGTACATCAAAATGTAAACATCCGCCAGTGAAAGTCCCATCAAAATCGGGCCAGCCTTTCGGAGATTAGCCAGTAGTCTTTAAAGTATCTACTTTCTAACAAAAAAAGAATGAATGAAATCAGACCACCCGTTAACGAACTACAGCTAAGTACACATTTTGCCTTTCATCCCCTCTCCCAAGGGAACCGTGCTGAATTTCGGGATAAAAAGTATCCTATATGTTACTCCATAGTATGAACTTAAATCATGCCGAGTTTCATTTCAATCCATTCAGTAGTTTTTACGTGATGCGCGCACAAACATACAGACAAACAGACAAACAGATAAACAGATAAACAGACAAACAGATAAACAGACAAACAGACAAAAATTTCAAAAATAGCTTTTTTACGTTCTATTACTTATCCCTAACATCCCCCAGTTATTATTTTGCAAAAATCTTCAATGTACAGATACGGCAATTCTACGATTTTATTATATATGTATAGATAGATCTATATTCTAATAAGAATACTTACATGTTTTCCAAATTGAATAACTGTCTGATCTTGATGGTTCTATTATAACAGGGTCAAATCGCCAATCTAGATGTGCTAAAAGTTAAGATAAGATACTATATTTTAACTTGATTATTGATCATTTTACTTCTTGTCTTACGGCATCGCACGCAAGACTTTTGTCCGCTTTGTCCGCGTGTTAAAGGTTTTTAGGGTTCCGTACCCAAAGGGTAAAAACGGAGCCCTATTAATGTCACTCGGCTGTCTGTCTGTCTGTCTGTCTGTCTGTCTGTCTGTCCGTCTGTCCGCCGGTCACAGGTCTCTAGCTCGCAGACGAAATGAGTTACAAACCTGAAATTTTGGTATTTGGTGTAAAACGTTGACCCAAAATCAAATATTGAATTAAAAATTGAATTAAATTATTTTTCAGGGGGGCTCCCATACATGAGAAAGGAGCCGGAAAAAAAATTTTTTTTCTTACCTTAGCTTGTGTGGTATCATTGTTTAGAGCTCATTGAGTAGAGTACGAATATATATTTTTTAATTTTTTGCTTAAAAAGTAAGGAAATGGGGGGTCATCAAAATTGTCAGTTTTAGACCATTTTTGTGACGGGGGCTATCTAAAAAACTAAACTAGTTAGGAATATGATATTTCGGTATATTATGTACTATATGCTCTATTTGTACAACAAATACTGAAAACAACGATTCATAAAATAGTTTATAAGCTGTGACCAAAACAAATGAACTTATTTTGCGTTTTTCTTTCACGGTTTCTTGCGATGTCTAACTCGGAAATTAAATATTTCTTAGACCCAAAATATTATATTGTTCATAATTATGTACGGAACCCTGAAAGAGCGAGGCCCGACTCGCACTTGGCTGATTTTTTAAATATCCCAAAGGAATCCTATTTTGCTGCACTAAGTCACAAACTGTCTATATGCCCTTCAAAATCGGTACAGCTGTGGAGTCATAAATATGTAACAGAAAAACTGACACACTGTTGCGTATTTACATAATATACATAGCCAGAATGCACCCATAGGATTCTGGCTATGTATATATTGTAGTGCGATTTTTCAATTTGTGATTACAATGTATACAAGGGTAGTACGCAAATACGCGTGTATACTTTGTAATAGCCTAAGTGACTACTTTGTTCCATAATATACATTGCTAGTATGCATACAAACTAATCTTGTTGTATGATATTTGTATTTTGTTGAATAATTATAAAACTCTTTACAACTCTAATAGATGCTTTTTATTAATTATTACAATTTTACAATATAGATGGCTGTTGCGTGTGCAATTCGAGAAAGAGAAAGAGAAAGAAGAAAAGCCAACAGAACCTAAGAGCCCGGCCTGCGGCCGGGCACATGAATATTTATGTTCTAACCTTTTTTTTTTTTTTTTTTTTTTTTGACGCTGGGAAATGCATTTACGCACACCTTCCGGAAGCAGCGCAGCGGACTGCGCCGCTTCCGGAAGGTAGTGTGGGACTCAGGCAGGCCAAGAAGTGGCCAGAATACCCACTAAAACCCAGCGATGTTCCTCCGTGTCGCCTGGTGGCTGGGTTACGGGTACACTTGCGCAATCATCCGCGACCCAGCCGGCGCCGTCCGCCGAGGCAGACCCTCCACCGGGGGACCTAAAGGCCCCCTAACACCGTCTGAGGCGCACCAGGAACATAATGGTGCGCCTCCCGACCCGAGGCGTCTCAACGGGCGACGGATACACCATTCCATCACCCGGAGTTCCTCGCTAGAGGCAACCCTCAAGAGGGCCACACCCGCAGGCGACCCTCAAGAGGTTCACCCCTCGTGTAATTTTTTATAGAGGTTTTCTTCCTCGCGGCCCCTCGCTCAGTGCGTGGGGCCCCCGGTTCCGCTCAGTGCGGATTACGGGTTGCCCGACGGTGGCCGAAGCCAGCGCCCACCGGCCAAAAAGACCAGCGGACCCGCCGCGCAGGGCGTTTCCACCCCCTCCTGTAATTTTTTAACGAGGTTTTCTTCCTCACGGCCCGAAAGCCTCCCCCCCAATTGTCGCCGCCCGGAGTCTCCACAGTCCACTCTGATGAACAGAGAAGTACCAGGATCCTCCAAGCGGCAACCCCCTGCTGGTTTTGGTCCGCGCCGGGTTTCCCCGGTACCTCCCATATCTGGGAGGCGTTCCCCCATCCGCCACCGGGGGGACGCGCCCGATGGGGGACCAGCAACCCCACACGGGATTTATGTTCTAACCTAACCTAACCTAGCTTTTGAAAAATAGGAATAATTTTGAAAAAAAAAATATGATTTCCGCGCTCTGAAATTTTAACTAGAGTTTCAGGACGGTGACCAAAATGGCGATTTTGTTAAATTAAATTTTGTAAAACTTTGTTAAACATAATTCCCAAAGTTAGCCGCCTATTGGGTGCAACATTGGTTTTGTGGTTTTATATTATAAATCAGAGCGCGGAAATCATATATATTTTTTTAAATTATTTTTTGTTTTCAAAAGCTAGGTTAGGTTAGGTTAGAACATAAATATTCATGTGGCCGGCCGCAGGCCGGGCACTTAGGTTCTATCGGGTCCTAGGTAGAATGTGGTCCAAAACGAAATCTGAGCACCCCAACTCCAAGCAATAAGTCGGTTAAGTTCGAACAGTTACCTAAGTAATTTTGAAACAAGTATAAATTAAAAATTAAAAAAAACCCCGATATTCGCCATTTTGTGGTGGCGGCCATCTCGGATTTACATAGTGCTATTCTATTAGTCAATCCCTTTCATTTGATACCCATATTGAGGGAGTTGTGATAAAATAATATGTAATCCGCTATTTCGTAGCGGCGGCCATCTTGGATCGATTTTCATCAAACAACACTCTCGACTAATTCATCTTTCAAACAAAAAAAACCGCATTCAAATCGGTTCACCCATTTGAGCGCTACAGGGGAACACACACACACACACACACACACACACACACACACACACACACACACACACACACACACACACACACACACACACACACACACACATACACACACACACACAGGTTAAACTTTAACACTCCGTCGTTTTTGTATCGGGGTTTAATAAAATTCCTATGGTGGTGTTTTGGCCTTGTATAAATTGGAACGATGAACGCGTATCCACGTTACAAAATATATACTAGTAGTACGCAAAATTCGTGTATACTTTGTAGTAAAAAATTGAAAAATTGCATTACAATATATACATAGCCAGAATCCTATGGGTGCATTCTGGCTATGTATATTCTGTAAATACGCCACACTGTTGAGATAATAAATAATTATATCTAAACCTCAGTATTAGTAAGTAGGTTTTATACCTTTGGTATCGTGTGCGCTTGCCAGAGTCAGCTGATCAGCTGGATCCAAGCGAGCCTGGCGCATGGTCTCGTCAAATGCGCGTTCCTCTGTTTGAGCATTTTCTTCAAATATACCCGCTACAATGAATATTAATTTAATCATCATAATCATCACCATTAACAACCAACCCATTAAAAACACACTTCAGGGCACGGCTCTCCTTCTCAGAAAGATATGCGGATTGGTAGACTTCTCACGCATTTGAGAACATTATGGAGAACTCTTAGGCATGCAGATTTTCTCATAAGTTTTTCCTTCACCGTTAAAACAAGTGATATTTAATTGCTTATAACTCCGAAAAGTTGTGGTGCATGACGGGGATTGAACTCTATCCCCCTGAAAGGGATGCTGAAGTCTTACTTATTTATCTTAAGAGGCTATTACCGCTTAATTTTTAAATTAATTGCTTAAATTTAATTATTTAACTTATAAATTAAAAACTGTATTACTTAATTAAAAAAATTAAATTAAATAAAGATGATAATAAACAATAACTGGCAAATTAGTCAAGAACCTTCGATTGTGGATTATAATAGAGATGATAGATAGTTAGGTTCCAGGCAAGATTAATTTGAACTTACCGATTTCGTACAGAACTTCATGAGTTTCTTTATGTATTATCTGCGTATTTACGGAAACGCATAAAAAAATTATTAATAACCACATAATGTCGTAATCACAAATCACTTTTTAGTGGTTTATAAGTTGATCTGCACTAATTTCATGGCCACCATAAATTCATGACAAAACTTTGGAAAAAAATTTAGACCATCTTCAGCTGAAATTTTGAATATTTCAGACCCGTATCGGAAAGAAAAGAAATTCAATGTGAACTAAGTAGATATATTAGTCTGTGAAATTATTGCCAAAGGTTAGCTTTATGGCACGAATCAATCGACAATGACGAGGACTGCGTCGCATGTTATACCGGAATCTTCGCCGATGTGACCTAAAATTGTTTTCCAAAAATACATCAGACGATGTGGAGGCGGCACCTCAGCCGCATGCCGTCTAAACAATATTAACATCTGTGATTGGATTGTAATTCGTAAATATGACCAGAATTACGTCCTTGGGAATATTCCTGCTACTCTTTATATCATGTCATCACAAAGCCGAAGCAGCGCATAGCACACGTTATCCTATAGGTACGTACGTTGACATTTTGAGACACGTTTTCTAAAATTGCGGGAAGATTGCGTTTAGCTACTGCATCGTGGGATTGAGTCACGTTCGATGCTGTGTTCGAAGTGACGAGCGAGCTTGCAGTTTTAAATCATAAACAAACATATAAGATACTCTAACATTTTCATATTATAGCATACGTCAACGACTAAGTAAGATAATATTATTTGAACAAAAGAACGAACGTTAGCGAACGTTTGTTAGCGAACGTTAGATAGGTATTGTTTCATGCCGACTGCTTGTCAATAATTTCAGTATTTTAAACTGCTCTACGAAGCGAGAAAATTGTGGTCATAACATAATATTCTAATGGTAATTTTTGTTTTTGGTTTGGTTGAATTACCGATACTCTAACTGCAACTGTTTATTTTTAACCCCCGACGAAAAAACGACGGGGTGTTATAAGTTTGACGTGTCTGTGTGTGTGTGTGTGTGTGTGTGTGTGTGTGTGTGTGTGTGTGTGTGTGTGTGTGTGTGTGTGTGTGTGTGTGTGTGTGTGTGTGTCTGTCTGTTCCCCTGTGGCGCTCAAACGGGTGGACCGATTTGAATGCGGTTTTTTTTGTTTGAAAGGTGAATTAGTCGAGAGTGTTCTTAGCTATGTTTAATGAAAATCGGACCAAGATGGCCGCCGCTACAAAATGGCGGATTACATATTTTATCACAACACCCTCAATATGGGTATCAAATGAAAGGGCTTGACTAGTAGAATAGCACTATGCAAATCCAAGATGGCCGCCTCCGCAAAATGGCGAATGTCGGGGGTTTTTTAAATTTTTAATTTATACTTGTAGCCATTAGTGAGACAGTTATCAGCCAAAACGATAATGATAATTTGTACTGTTGCAATCAAACTAGAGGCTTGTCCGGCAGTTAACTTTATCTTCATTAGCAATGGATTAAAAAAATGAATTTGACATACTTAGTTAATTTATTACATTACATTATTGAAATGTATCTGTTATCTAGGAGGATTATTTAATTCGAAATCATTCCCAAGTTCCGCGCAGGCCTTCGAGAATATTGTGAATTTGGGAGCTAATAAAGCTTATCACGGAAGGGCTATCCACTCTGAAGTTGACGACAGTTATTCCACTGCCATAGAGAGTAAGTTTTCGGATTGAAATAATCTAATCCTTACTACTTAATATTATAAATGCGAAAGTAACTCTGTCTGTCTGTCTGTCACGCTTTCACGCCAAAACTACTGAACCGATTTGAATGAAATTTGGTACACAGATACTCTAGAGCCTGAGAAAGGACATAGGCTACTTTTTGATGTGAAAAAAGGGCTGTAAAGGGTTAAAGAGGGGGTTGAAATGTTGTATTGAAGTATCGTCATTTTTAAAGCTTAAAGTGAAATTTGTGAAAAATCAAAATTCACGCGGGCGAAGCCGCGGGCAGAAGCTAGTCTAAATATATAAAAGGAAAAGGTGACTGACTTATGACTGTTTGACTGACTGACTGACTGATCTATCAACGCACAGCTCAAACCACTGGACGGATCGGGCTGTTTAGCACTCAGATCGCTATTATGACGTAGGCATCCGCTAAGACAGGATTTTTGAAAATTCTACCCCTAAGGGGATTATATTAGTCGAGGCTCAGGACGTTGGATACAAGCGGTGCAAGATCGCGACTTGTGAAAGTCCTTGCAAGATAATATGTCCAGGGACGAACGTCTGTCTATGAGTTGATTATTTACATCGAGGGTTGTTAATATGACGGCGACGACTTTAAAATTTAAATGAGAGGTAGGTATTTTTCGGACATCTATATCTTCTATAGTACATAATATAATAAAATCGTAGACTTTCCGTATCTGTACATTAAAGATTTTTGCAAAATAATAACTGGAGGTTGTTAGGGATAAGTAATAGAACGTAAAAAGCTATTATTGAAATTTTTGTCTGTTTGTCTGTTTATCTGTTTGTCTGTTTGTCCGTATGTTGGTGCGCGCATCACGCAAAAAGTACTGAATAGATTGAAATGAAATTTGGTATTATTTAAGTTCATACTATGGAGTAACATATAGGATACTTTTTATGCCGAAATTCAGCACGGTTCCCTTAAGTTAAGGTTTCCCGGTTCCTAAAGTTAAAATGTGTACTTAGCTGTAATTCATTAACGCGTGGTCCGATTTCATTTATTCTTTTTTTGTTAGAAAGGAGATACTTTAAAGATTAACGACTAATCTCTAAAAGGCTGGATCGATTTTGATGGGACTTTTACTGGCGGATGTTTACATTTTGATCTACCTAAACATCCACCAGTGAACTTTTAACAGTTTTTAGCATGATATTGTGGCTAATTCTGTTGTACACAATCTCTAAACCTAAACTAAATTGACAGGTTTAAAAATAGTGCTATCTCCTTCAACAGGGAGGATTGTGAAAGAGACAGGAATATATTTAGACCTGTCATTTTAGTTTAGATTTAGAGATTGTGTACAACAGAATCGGCCACATTATGAGCTCAAAGGAGCTTAGGAAAAACAAAACGATTCCTACGGGATTTTTAAAAAACCAATAGGTATATATCCACGCGAACGAAGTCGCGGGTGTCCGCTTGTCTACAATATTTTGGTAACTAGAATTACTGTCCACTGTGATAACCATTTATTTTTCAGTATGTGAACATACGTCGTTCGACAAAGGTATAGTTGCGTTAATAGATGCTCGACCGATGCAAGACATTTGTGACTACACTTGCATGATATGCAACAGTCTCAATGTAAGTATTTATTTCTTATTAAATCTTTCTTATTAAATTCGGCAGGTACATGCGCGTTAATCTAATCTTAGCAAATATATAAAATTGAAGTGTCAGTCTGTGATTTCTAAATACATAACTACATTTTATTAATTAAATATTATATTATTAAGCTCAAATGATTACATTTAATTGTTATATATTCTTTGTAAATACTCTTTCAGATAACTTATCTTACACTAGATTGGGAGCCACCGGCCACGTTGGAAACTGACTTATTCTCGTTTTCGTATCACCCCGCGCCGGATATGATATCAAAAGCCTTTGCGACGCTTATTAAAAAACTCCAGTGGGATAAATTCACAATTTTTTATGAGGATGAAACCAGTAAGTATTGAACAGCTGATTGTATACAGGGTATAAGGAGACCGCTACCGAAAACTTAGCGCTATTGTTATAAGGCAAACGTCCCAATATCCGTTAAGTTTTGAACTTCGCTAACTTTGCATGATTGCTATGTTGAAGTTCGTAAACTTACAGTAATGAGAATTATATGACTAGATAGGTAATTTATTCTAGTTTTAGTGCTATTAGTTTATTTCAAATTAAAATAAAAGATAATACGTAATAATACAGAAAAATGTGGAAAAGGGCCGATTGTACCAGTAGTCGGCAGATTTGTACTAGTAAACGTTATTATGTCCCGGAATCCGTTAACTTTTACCGCGAATTTGAACTCTATTGCTTGACGCTAAGGTTCATAAAAATCATTATTGCAAATCTAAAATACGTAGAGCTCGCAGTAAAAAAAAATGGGTTTATACCTACTTTTTATAAGTTTGAAAAAGAAGACATAATATTATAAAGAAATGAAATATATTATTTGAGACATATTATTATAAAAGGTACGCTTTTCAATACTTCTTATTCTCTACTAGCTTCTGCCCGCGGCTCCACCCGCGTGAATTTCGGTTTTTCACAAATCCCGAGGAAATCGTGGATTTCCGGTTCCCGTTCCTGCTTGCTATACCAACTTTCAAGGAAGTTTGCTATAGTAATCCACCTATAGCTGTATCTATAGATTGCGGTTTTTTCAAAATCCCATGGGAACTGTGAATTATTCCAGGATAAAAAGTGCAAACGCATACTCTCTCTCCGGTCGTTCCTTCATTGCTGAAGATCGTGGTCCTGGAATACTGCCCTCGTATGGATTAATTGTTTCCACCGGCTTCTGTTGGTGGCCATTTTAACAGAGTGATAGAATCTAAACCTGCTGGATTCTTTCAGCTGGTCGGACCACCTAGTTGGTGAGTGGCCTCTCGCTCTTTTGCCCTCCGTGTTGCCTGTCCCTATTAACTTTTCTAGGCTGTCGTCCCCACGCCGATTGATGTGGCCGAAATATGAGAGCAATCGTGGGTAGCATATGGAGGAAAACCGAGCAGTGATTTCGAGTTGTGAAAGAATGGACACGTTTGTGCGCTTGGCAGTCCACGGAATCCGCAGCATCCACCTCCAGCACCACATTTCGAACGCATCTATTCTTTGCCTTTCTCTTGCTTTGATGGTCCATGTTTCGACTCCATACATGAAAATTGGGATAATTAAGGCCCGAACGAGGCGGCTCTTGGTTTTATGCGATATGCCTTTATTCTTCCACTAGCGGTCCGCCCCGGCTTCGTCCGTGGTACATAATATATAGCCTATAGCACTCGGGGATCACGTACATATCCAACGGTGAAAGAATTTTTGAAATCGGTCCAGTAGTTCCTGAGATTAGCGCGTTCAAACAAACAAACTCTTCCGCTTTATTATATTAGTATAGATATTCCAATTAATCTTGTCATGGCATTTTTCGCCATTGCAATGCGTCTCTTTATCTCTGGCACACAACTGCCATCACTGCAGATTTGGGACCCAAGGTAGATGTAATTCTCCACAACATCCACAGATGGAATTATATTAGTATTGGATAGCTTACCGGCGCGGTCAACTATTATCAACTTGGTCTTACTCCTGTTGATGGTTAGACCCAAATCCATACTTTCTGCTTCTATTTTTTGTAATAGTTCCTTCATGTCGTCCATGGTGGTGGTAACGAGCACTGTATCGTCGGCATACCGGAGGTTGCATATTCTTTTTCCCTCTATTAGAAATCCTTTCTCCCAGTTCTCCATTGTTTTGCGAATTATGTACTTGCCGTAAATGTTAAACAACATGGGTGAGAGGATACAACCCTGTCGTACACCTTTCTTAGTAGGAAACACATTAGAACATTCGGTGTCAATCCTTACAAATAAGCGGTTGTTGCAGTATAAATTCAGGATAAGACCAACTTTGTGTTGTGGCACTCCCATTTCTGACAGTACCATCCATAACTTGCTCCACATTACACAGTCAAAAGCCTTGCTATAATCAATGAAGCACAGTACCTACAACAGGACTATTGAACTCCCTACTCTTTTCTATAATCTGCCTGATATTTAGGATTTGCTCTCTTGTCCCTTTTCCTTTAATAAATCCGGCTTGTTCTTCAGGTATCTGGCGATCAAGATAACTTTTTAGGCGCTGATTGATCACATGTAACAGGATCTTAGTGGCGTGCGATATTAGGGCGATAGTTCTATAGTTACTGCATTTAGTGGTGGAGCCTTTTTTATGTAACGGTATAAAAACTGATTCGGTCCAATCCGCAAGCCAATGTCCTGTAGTCCAAACCGCGTTACGGATTTTTGTCATTATGTCAATGCCTTCTGAGCCAAGGTTATTTATGAGTTCCGCTGGGATGGCATCTTTTCCCGGAGACTTGTCAAGCTTTAATGTCCTTGTTGTCAGATATATCTCTGACGTAAGAACGTTAGGTACTTGTTCATCCATGTTCCAACTTATGGGTAATGCATCTGTAGTCTGGTTATCGTATAGTGCTGAGCAGTATCGCCTCCAACGCTCTAGAACTTGATTTGTTTCTGTAAGTAACGCTCCTCGTTCATCTTTTACTGCGCATGTTTTAACAGTCCGAATTCTTGTCAGGTATTTGGCTTTTTGAAAGAGGTCTTTAGTGTCGTTCCAATTCTTCGCAAATTTTAGCTACTTTTTTAACCGACTTTCAAAAAAAGAGTAGTTGTGTTTTTCTACCTATGTACAGCGATATCTCCGAGATTTATAAACTGATCTGCGTAATTTTTTTAATCGATAGAAGACCTTTGTGACACTCCCATAAAAAATTTGGATTCCAACTCCTCAATCCTGATGTTGTAGGGGACCTAACCCCCATAACTAATGAGATTTAGAAACTGTCGGTTATTTAAATTGATATTTGAGGTACCTATCAATTAAAGACTATAACGTTGAATGAAGTCGAATACATATCCAACTCCTCAACCCTGATGCTATAAGGAATTGCACTCCTAAATCGTGGGAATCCCGCGGCATTTTTCCGTTTTGGGACGGGTTTACTACATACAGCTACATACATACTACATACATAATACTACATAGGCTACTTTTTGTCCTGGAAAATCAAAACCCACGGGATTTTTAAAAACCAAAATTCACACGGGCGAAGCCATGGGCATCTTCTAGTTATTCAAATAAAAATCCCAAGGAAAGTAACTCATGTTGGTTCCCTTAGGATTTTTATAAACCTAAATCCACGCGGATTAATTCGCGGGCATCAGCTAGTCTAATATATTTAAACAAGTATTTGCATTATTGCATGTAACACAAATATACGCTTTTTTAGAATTGATATCGCAGTAATATAAGCTCTGATGACCTTATAATCACGGGCCTGTAATATCCATCTTATTTATCAATAATATAGAAATCGTACAGAAAAACGAAAAAGTTTTAAGGGAAAATGAGACCTATTTCAACGCAATAGAGATGTAATAACGGGTTTAGGTACAACGGATATCATCGGGTTGATGCGTGTACCAAAATCCGTCATAAAAATAACGGATTCTGGGTCAAGTAGGGATTTGTGAGTACCAATAGATGTAACATGCAAAAATAATTACATTTCGTTCAGATTCACCGCAATTTAAAAGTTATATCGATAGACTATTTACTCAAATATTTTAGTAAATTAACACTTTTACCGTATTTTTATACGCAGCTGCATGAGAACCAAACCAAGATGATGTGGTGGTAACGTAGTTCAGTGACTGAACTTTGAATTTCCTAAATATTTTCGGACAGGTCACTTTTGTTGTTGTACAGTTTCAACGCCATTAAACTTTTTGATCAATTTTGTCATTAGAATTATAAAAAATATTACCCAGAATGTATTGCTATTCAAATAAATTTTATTTAGTATTCGTAGAAATTTTAAAAATTAAAAAACTGATGAGTTATCGGGTACTGGGACACTGACGGAATTGCGTACTCTTACCTTACTACCTAAACATAATCGTATAGGGTAGGTATCGGCGTCGGCGCGACCGCGGTTTCGTAGGTATCTAACGATACGTAAATAGGTCACATCAAGTTCGTTGACCTCCAGCGTCAGCTGATTTTATTTTAATCGCGCAAGAATTACGTAACAAACTTTTACAAAATACAGCAAATAAGTTTTTTGCAATTACAGGGCTGTCTAACCCTCCAAAACAGGTATTGCATAAAAAGTGCAATTTTTTTTTTTGTAAAAAAAAATTTTTTTTTTCACGTTTTTTTTTAGTGATATCTTATCAGTAATCATCAGTACTATCACCTGTCTTCGTTTCCGAGAGCGGTCTCCTAACACCCTGTATAATAGTAAGCATATACTCGCAAGAACACACAAAATACGCGACGGCAGCGTGTTCAACGCGGCTAGGCTCGTGTTGTAATACAAAGAACTACCCCCGTAGGCAAGTTACTCGTATCTATTGTCTTTCTATGATCGCGCTTTCAGGGTTTCCTAAAATTTTTTTTTGATAATATTTCGTGTCATTTTGCAGTATAAATGCCTTAATTTTTATTAGGCATTTAAAATGCATAAATTATTTGTAAATTATATAATTTTATTAGTATGCAGAGTATGTTCGAGTTTCAAAATCACAAACGAGATGGCGATGCATTGCTTTTAAAAACTGCTTGAGGGTCGGCGACGCAGCCGCGCATAACGCTAACCATTGACTATAATTTTTTTTTTCTAAACTAAAATAAACTAAGATAAAAAAACTTTGGGTAACCCTGCTCATAACGATCTTGAAAAGAGAATAGAATGTAACTTGGCTAGGGTGGCTGTACTATGTAAATCGCCAGCAGCCAGTATAGTATACTATGCATTGCGGCAACTTGGCTAGTTTTTATTTAATTGAAACACCGGCTTTAACTCACGTGTATTTTGTCGGAGTGTGCCCGACTAGTTTCGAGCCCATCCGGGGCCCTTAGTCATGAGCATGTTCGCGCGGCGCGGCGCAAATCAAACTGCGAGCCGATCGCGCTGCCGCGCGGAGGGCGCGCTGTGAGGGGGGCTGAGGTTGGGGGGAACTGGCTCCGTCACAGCTTCCGACGGTTCATGCTGGTCTTCATCGCTGACACCGTCGTCGTATTGGAGGCATGCCGAACTCACAGTGTCTGGTTCCAAATTTTGCGATCGCGTAGTATTGGCGTTAAAAAGCGGTTTCCACGCTGGTGGCAAAACCCATCCACTATCCCGATTGAAATTCGGGTTACGACTTATTTCGATCGCTTCTCGTATTTTCCGTGGTACTAGATGCTTTTCCCTGGATAATACGGTAGCCTTGTCGAAACGTATGTAGTGAGTCGTACCCGAATTGTGTATGTGTTCCGCTATTGCTGAACCATTCAACCAGAAGCGATCGAAATAAGTCGTAACCCGAATTTCAATCGGGATAGTGGATGGGTTTTGCCACCAGCGTGGAAACCGCTTTTTAACGCCAATACTACGCGATCGCAAAATTTGGAACCAGACACTGTGAGTTCGGCATGCCTCCAATACGACGACGGTGTCAGCGATGAAGACCAGCATGAACCGTCGGAAGCTGTGACGGAGCCAGCTTCCCCCCAACCTCAGCCCCCCTCACAGCGCGCCCTCCGCGCGGCAGCGCGATCGGCTCGCAGTTTGATTTGCGCCGCGCCGCGCGAACATGCTCATGACTAAGGGCCCCGGATGGGCTCGAAACTAGTCGGGCACACTCCGACAAAATACACATGAGTTAAAGCCGGTGTTTCAATTAAATAAAAATGAATATCACTCACGATAGTTTAAATGTTAAACTTGGCTAGTGCCATAAAGCAGAGTATAGTATCGCTGGGTATATGGAGCAGTCTTCTTTGGTTATTTTTATCATAAGTTCATTTGTTTAAGGCTTCGTACGTCTCCAAGAAATAATAAACACCTGGCCATACACCAGCGATCAAATACTATACAGGAAATTGAACCCCGACGATGACAACCTCGAAACCTTCAAATACATATTCAAGTTTGCGCACATGAGCTACCACGTCCTGGACTGTGATGCGAAAAATATACTGAAATATATGCGCGAAATAGTGCGAGTGGAAAACTCTACCCAGTACCAGGTAATTGTGATAGTGACCTTTATTCCTTTACTCCTTGCGACCTTTTTGAAGATTGTGACCTTTACCTACTTCTTCAGCTCGTTCACATTTTCACGGCCTAATCAATGGACCGATCTTGATGAAATTTGGCACAAAGTTAGCTTACACATCGAGAATGAACATGCGCTACTTTTTATCCTAGAAAATTCAAAAATTCCCATGGGATTTTCAAAAAATCTAAATCCACACGAATTAGTAGGATTAGCTAATGTTGAACAATTTTGGGTAACATTCGTGTTTATTAGCAGAGTTTCATACTAACGGCCCTCGACGCATACACTGTAAGACTCGACGAGATCGACGAGCTTCTAGCAAACGTGTCTACGATGCATCTGACCACGGCTAACGACGTCAATTGGAAGGATTTAGATATGAGTGATTTTGTCATACGGGTATGATTGAATGTGTCTTTATTTTTAAACATGGAAAAAAATTGGTCTTTCAAAAAATAGTCTTTCAGAAAATAGTCTTTCAAAAACCTGAAAATAGCATGTACCGAATTTGCGGCGGCCCAAAATCTGGGAAGATCGCCATTTTCGGTAACCATGATCGGTTAACTTACACAGTTACGTTACATCCTTTCCTTTAAGATTTTAATTTCTATACGGTTCATTTGCATCAACGACGCGTCTTTTCCAAAATCTTTCAAAGTAAACTGACATGAAAAATCTGTACTACGCAATTTTCATTTGAAAAACTGGTATGTACCTACTTACCTATGTTTTCAGCGATTTGATTTTCACAAGTATTTAGTACATTATTACGTAGTAGTATTAGTCAGTTTAAAACATTAACTCCCCCGTGCATTTTTATCGACCGAATAAATCGCAATATGATATCTGTTCATTATTATCGCAGCAGTGTGCAATGTGCATGCGTTCTAAATTCTAATACCAATAATTATACTAACAAGTATAAATTAAAAACTTAAAAACCCGCGACATTCGCCATTTTATGACGGCGGCCATCTTGGATTTGCATAGTGCTATTCTACTAGTCAAGCCCTTTCATTTGATACCCATATTAAAGGAGTTGTGAAAAAATATGTAATCCGCCATTTTGTAGCGGCGGCCATCTTGGATCGATTTTCATCAAACATAGCTAACAACACTCAACTAATTCACCTTTCAAACAAAACAAAAAACCGCATTCAAATCGGTCCACCCGTTTGAGCGCCACAGGGGAACAGACAGACACACAAACACACGCACGCACACACATACACACACAGACACGTCAAACTTATAACACCCCATCGTTTTTTCGTCGGGGGTTAAAAAACAGACATACGGTAGGACGCAAGGACGCACGTACTTATGTAGGACAAGTAAGAAAAGTTGCGGCGTAGCTACTGCTACGACTTTACTGCACAACGTGAATTGAACCTAAAATAATAACAATTTTAATCAATACTATTCCACTGAAATTTAGTTGGAGACAGCTTTAGCAGCAGATGCATTGAATCATCTCGATAAAGCTCTCCGAAGCATGGGAGTAGCTGAGGATATAGACAACCCGCCACCATTATGTTTTAAAGATGCCAAAATTGATTATGTGAATGCGGCGTGGCCGAAAGGAGATGACTTGCGGAAGGCTCTGATTAAGGTAAGTATAACAAAGGCGCGAACACTGTAGAGGCGACGAAGGCGATCGAAATTTCCTTTTTCCCGCGTGAATTTCCTTTTTTCACAAATCCCGAGGGAATCGTGGATTTCCGGTTCTCTTTCCCGCGTCCTTTTCCAACCTTTATACCTGCTTTAAAGGAAGTTTGCTTTAGTAATCGCACGCCATAATGTGTGCCTCCGGCCTGTAGAACTTCTTACCCAACGGTTCTCGCGACCCGAGTTTGAACCAAATCAAATCGTACTAAAGATACTTTCACGAGGAAATATTACTGAAACCCAACACCACGTGACGTCGGATGTTTGTAGGGTATCATACAAAATCTATACTAATCTATACTAATAAATAAAATTGAAGTGTCTGTCTGTAATTTCGAAATAAATACCACATATTAAGCTCATATGGTTATTTGAACGATACCATAACCGAATCACACGTTTTTAAAATTTTTGTCTGTCTGTCTGTTTGAACGGGCTAATCTTCGGAACGGCTGAACCGATTTTGACGGGACTTTCACAGACAAGTAGAGGATTAACCAAGGAGTAACATAGGCTACTTTTTTTAACCGACTTTCAAAAAAGGAGTTGTTTTGAAATCGGTAAGTACCTATGTTAAAAAACGCCCTGATAGGTATTTTCGCTGCGCGCGACGGCCGCGTACGCGGTGCGGCGGTACGCCGCCGCGCGGCGGGCGGGTGCGGTGAAGAGGGTGCATGCTCCAATCCAATTCCAATCTTCTCCATTTCGAACGAGGGAGCTAATGCGTGCGGATGTGTACTGCGTTTGTTGCGTGCGTTTTCGTAATTTTTATTTTGAATCGGAGATTTTGTTTTTATTGGGGGTTATAATGTTTTTTATTTCTTTAGTTTGTTTTATTCGTATGTATGTCGAAGGCAGGGTCACTGCCAACCGCGCCAACGGGCCAGTCAAAACTACTGAACAGATTTGGCTGCAATTTTGAATGGAGATAAAAATTCCCTAAGTAAGTATAAAAGTTGGAAAAGGGAGCGGGAACGGGAACCAGAAATCTACTTATCCCTCAGTATTTGTGAAAAACCGAAATTCACGCGGGCGAAGCCGCGGGCAAAAGCTAGTAATATATATAATAAAGCGGAAGAGTTTGGTTTGTTTGAACGCGCTAATCTCAGGAACTACTGGACCGATTTCAAAAATTCTTGCACCGTTGGATATGTACGTGATCCTTGAGTGGTATAGGCTATATATGTACCACGGGCGATGCCGGGGCGGACCGCTAGTCTATACATATAATAAAATCGTAGACTTGCCGTATCTGTACATTAAAGATTTTTGCAAAATAATAACTGGGGGATGTTAGGGATAAGTAATAGAACGTAAAAAAGCTATTTTTGAAATTTTTGTCTGTTTGTCTGTTTGTCTGTTTATCTGTTTGTCTGTTTATCTGTTTGTCTGTTTGTCTGTATGTTTGTGCGCGCATCACGCGAAAACTACTGAATGGATTGAAACGAAACTTGGTACGATTTAAGTTCATACTAAGGAGTAACATATAGGATACTTTTTATCCCGAAATCTAGCACGGTTCCCAAGGGAGAGGGGATGAAATTCAAAACGTGTATTTAGCTGTAATTCAATAACGCGTGGTCCGATTTTATTCATTCTTTTTTTGTTAGAAAGTAGAAATACTTTAAAGATTATCTTCTTCTATACATATAATAAAATCGTAGACTTGCCGTATCTGTACATTAAAGATTTTTGCAAAATAATAACTGGGGGATGTTAGGGATAAGTAATAGAACGTAAAAAAGCTATTTTTGAAATTTTTGTCTGTTTGTCTGTTTGTCTGTTTATCTGTTTGTCTGTTTATCTGTTTGTCTGTTTGTCTGTATGTTTGTGCGCGCATCACGCGAAAACTACTGAATGGATTGAAACGAAACTTGGTACGATTTAAGTTCATACTAAGGAGTAACATATAGGATACTTTTTATCCCGAAATCTAGCACGGTTCCCAAGGGAGAGGGGATGAAAATCAAAACGTGTATTTAGCTGTAATTCAATAACGCGTGGTCCGATTTTATTCATTCTTTTTTTGTTAGAAAGTAGAAATACTTTAAAGATTATCTTCTTCTATACATATAATAAAATCGTAGACTTGCCGTATCTGTACATTAAAGATTTTTGCAAAATAATAACTGGGGGATGTTAGGGATAAGTAATAGAACGTAAAAAAGCTATTTTTGAAATTTTTGTCTGTTTGTCTGTTTGTCTGTTTATCTGTTTGTCTGTTTATCTGTTTGTCTGTTTGTCTGTATGTTTGTGCGCGCATCACGCGAAAACTACTGAATGGATTGAAACGAAACTTGGTACGATTTAAGTTCATACTAAGGAGTAACATATAGGATACTTTTTATCCCGAAATCTAGCACGGTTCCCAAGGGAGAGGGGATGAAAATCAAAACGTGTATTTAGCTGTAATTCAATAACGCGTGGTCCGATTTTATTCATTCTTTTTTTGTTAGAAAGTAGAAATACTTTAAAGATTATCTTCTTCTATACATATAATAAAATCGTAGACTTGCCGTATCTGTACATTAAAGATTTTTGCAAAATAATAATAACTGGGGGATGTTAGGGATAAGTAATAGAACGTAAAAAAGCTATTTTTGAAATTTTTGTCTGTTTGTCTGTTTATCTGTTTGTCTGTTTATCTGTTTGTCTGTATGTTTGTGCGCGCATCACGCGAAAACTACTGAATGGATTGAAACGAAACTTGGTACGATTTAAGTTCATACTAAGGAGTAACATATAGGATACTTTTTATCCCGAAATCTAGCACGGTTCTCAAGGGAGAGGGGATGAAAATCAAAACGTGTATTTAGCTGTAATTCAATAACGCGTGGTCCGATTTTATTCATTCTTTTTTTGTTAGAAAGTAGAAATACTTTAAAGATTATCTTCTTCTTCTATCCTCACTATCCTCACTAATATTATAAATGCGAAAGTAACTCTGTCTGTCTATCTGTCTGTCTGTAACGCTTTCACGCCAAAACTACTGAACCGATTTGAATGAAATTTGGTACACAGATACTCTAGAGCCTGAGAAAGGACATTAATTACTTTTTGATGTGAAAAAAGTGCAGTAAATGGTTAAAAAGGGGGTTGAAATGTTGTATGGAAGTATCGTCTTTTTAAAGCTAAAAGCTTGAAATTTATTTTTAGGCTGTTAATCCTTATCCTTATCCTTACTTCCTTACTTATATCCTTTCCTTACTTATATCCTTACTTCCTTATCCTTACTATCCTTACTTCCTTACTCCTTACTAATATTATAAATGCGAAAGTAACTCTGTCTGTCTGTCTGTCTGTCTGTCACGCTTTCACGCCAAAACTACTGAACCGATTTGAACGAAATTTGGTACACAGATACTCTAGAGCCTGAGAAAGGACATAGGCTACTTTTTGATGCGAAAAAAGGGCTGTAAAGGGTTAAAAAGGGGTTTAAATGTTGTATGGAAGTATCGTCATTTTAAAGCTAAAAGTGAAATTTGTGAAAAATCTAAATTCACGCGGGCGAAGCCGCGGGCAGAAGCTAGTACTATATAAGATTAGACTTAAAACGCATTGTTTAGCATTGAGTTTTCGGTGTTGTGGTGTGTCGTGATGCGTCAGGAATCAATCGGAGTCATCCATTGAAAACGCGCACACTAGCCTCTTAAAGCATCTTAAATCAGTCTCTCACATTTCTAGTCGATTACACTGAATGCCATATATACCTACATACAAATTATTTGTATTTCAGACAACTACAAAGGGTTTCACTGGGAATATTCAGTTCAATGAATTTGGAACAAGAATTAACTTCAGACTTCATTACTCAAAGTTAAATAATGTCAGTGAATTCATACATGTAGGCCATTGGGATTCAAAGACGGATATGATAACTGACGAGAGAGAGGTCAAGGAGCGATCTTCAACTTCCAAATCGGTCATACGGGTAAATATCCATTGCAACTTTTAATAACGCATCCTATACCTAGTCCCCCTTTCCTCTAATAACAAGAAAAGTTATTAAACTAAAACCCGACTACGCTTAACAATTTAATTTAATGCGGGGCAAGCAGCTAGTGGCGTCATCTATTATGTTTATCAGAAACTAATTTCATAATCTAGAAAGCCGCGCGAAGGTTTTTTCGTACATAAACTGTAGCCTATGTCACCCGGACTATAACAACGAATCAATTGATTGATTCATCAAAATCCGTTTAGGTGTTACGGTGGTACACACAGAATCTCATATAAAAATCGGACACATACATACATACATACATACACAGACTGCTAAAATCATAACCCTTCCTTTGGCGTAGTCGGGTAAAAATGCGTTCGACTGAGTTTGCGTTTAAGAAGTAGCAGAGCTTCACCTGCCAGACGTTCCGAAAGGAAAAACATTTTTCCTTTTAAGTTTTAAATATTTTTACTTTGACTTACTTTTGTTGTATTATATTCAGGTAGTGTCGAAAAAAGGGAAACCGTACTTTGATGTGGTACAAGTTAACGGAACTACAACATACCAGGGATACGCCGTGGACCTCATGCGACATATATTTGAACATATGGTGAAAAACAATCTTATTAATAAGGACTTGAAGTACGAATTCTATAGAGTGAGTGGAGACAAATACGGGAACCAGATAACTGGAACTAAAAAGTGGGATGGGCTTATTGGGGAATTAATAGAGCACGTGAGTACCTAATCTAAAATTACAATTTACACATAATTTACATAGATTTTTTTTCTGATCGCAGATGAGGGTATGATAACTTTTTTTTGTCAACTTAAAACTAAAATGCGTTTACGTTAAAGTTTAAAGTACGCGTTTTCCAAAACGACTATGATGATGATGAATTTCCTGTCTGATTAGAAGCCCAGTCAGTTTAAAAACATCGTTTCTCTTTGTATTATATGCAAGAGCCACGTAGAGTCTGGAATTAAGTATATTATACTTTCTTGGACTATCTTCGAGTCATCACCAATTATTTCTACACTATTAGGCAAACTATTTATTATTATTAACTTGCTTTAGCCCGCAACTTTGTCCACGTTTTCTAAAAATCCTACTGGGAACTTTTGTTTTCAAGATAAAAAGTATCCTATTCACACCCTAGGTCTTTTTCTACATCCATGCAAAAAATCAATTCGACCCGTTGCTCTGTTGCAGCGAGATTGAAGGACTAATCAACAAACAAATACACTTTCGCATTTATAATACTTACTAATAAGTAATGGTTAATTAATTAGTAGGGATATTAGTAAGAATTTAAGTAGGGATAGTAGCGATAGCAAAAAAATAAAGCATAGGCTTCTCTGGTGCATGCAGTGGTGAGCTCTGTAGTCTTGTAAGTGGAAGGTCCCGGGTTCGATTCGGGAACTGTCATACCTCTTCTAGGTTAGTCCGCTTCCACCTGAGACTGCATCGTCACATACCACCAGGTGAGATCGCAGTCAAGGGCTAACTTATAGATGAAAAAAAGTGGATTTAAAAACAACTCGAATATGTTTCAGAATGCTGAGCTGGCCATCTGCGACATCACAATATCTTCGGAGCGCAATGCTGTAGTCGACTTCTCAACGCCGTTTATGAGTTTAGGGATCAGTCTGGTAATAAAAGAACCCATCCCAGTAGATCCTGATATGTACTCATTTATGAATCCTCTGTCTTTGGGTGTGTGGTTGTATTTGGCAACGACGTATATTATAGTCTCTTTCGTTTTGCTTATTTGCGCACGGTAAGTGTATTTTTTGGCTTTTCAGTTGAGACGTTATATACTTAAATAAGTAGTAGGTATAAAACAAAGTCGCTTTCTCTGTCCCTATGTATGCTTAAATCTTTAAAACTACGCAACGGATTTTGATGTGGTTTTTTAGGGTTCCGTACCCGAAGGGTAAAAACGGAGCCCTATTAATGTCACTCGGCTGTCTGTCTGTCTGTCTGTCTGTCTGTCTGTCTGTCTGTCTGTCTGTCCGTCTGTCCGCCGGTCACAGGTCTCTAGCTCGCAGACGAAATGAGTTACAAACCTGAAATTTTGGTATTTAGTGTAAAACGTTAACCCAAAATCAAATATTGAATTAGAAATTGAATTAAATTATTTTCAGGGGGGCTCCCATACATGAAAAAGGAGCCGGAAAAAAAAATTTTTCTTTACCCTAGCTTGTGGGGTATCATTGTTTAGAGCTCATTAAGTAGAGTACAAATATATATTTTTTTAATTTTTATCTCAAAAAATAAGGGAATGGGAGGCCATCAAAGTTGTCAGTTTTAGACCATTTTTGTGACGGGGGCTATCTCAAAAACTAAACTAGTTGGGAATATGATATTTCAGTATATTATGTACTATATGCTCTATTTAAACAACAAATACTGAAAACAACGATTTATTAAATAGTTTAGCTGTGACCAAAATAAACGAACATTTTTTTGGGTTTTTCTTTCACGGTTTGTTGCGATGTCTAGCTCGGAAATTAAATATTTCTTAGACCCAAAATATTATATTGTTCATAATTATGTACGGAACCCTGAAAGAGCGAGGCCCGACTCGCACTTGGCTGATTTTTTTAATAGATAGAGTGATTCAAGAGGAAGGTTTTTAAGTAGAAAAATTGGACCCGGTAGGTGGCGCTAATAGCGGGCAGGACGACGTCTGCCGGGTCCACAGTCCGCTAGTAGGTACTTAAATAAAGTAAATTTTAATTAATTATCAAAAATTTTGGGAAAAAATCCAAAAATCACTTTTTAATAATCTTAATATTATTAATAATCTTAATAATCTTGATATTAATTCCATTTTCGTGCTGCAGAAGAGGGCTGTTCGCGCCATATTTAATATGGGACCCAGAGAGTCACTGAGAAATAAGTTTAAGGAAGTTAAAATTATGACAGTTTATAACCATTATATTTTTGAAAATTTTATATAAGTATATGTGCACAAAAATATTGATAAATTTAAGAAAAAAAGTGACTGTCATAATCTTAATCATAGAAATAAAGATAAACTTGTCTTTCCCACTACTAGGCTGCGAAAAATTAGGAAATCATTTGTCGGTAATTTCATCAAAGTGAAAAATCTTATTATAGCGTAAAAGATTTTTTAATGACAAAAAACCATGGACATAGATTGCTCTAATAACAGTTCAATTAATTATTTAGAAATTAGACATTTTGTGAGATGGTGATAATAAAAAAAAACCCGGCTGAGTTTGTTGTGGTCTCTTATCAGACCAGGGCGCGTTCGGAACCCTCGTAGTTCTAGTTTTAAGTTTTCGTAGTAATTATCACCATTATACCTCACTTTCATGTAGGTACTTCTTAAATTGACGTTCAAAACGTGTACACACTGTACACGTTTTGAACGTCAATTTAGCCTACTTTGAATAAATGAATTTTGATTTGATTTGATTTGATTTAACGTTTCTTAGAAATCTGACTTTTAAAACTTCTGTAATTGAATATAAATGAAAAACGATATTTCTGATAAAAAGTTAGACGAGACTAAAAAAAAATCAAAATTCAAGGTTATTAATTATCGTTCTATTCAGTGTGTTAAATTGTACTTTTCAGCATGAGTCCGGATGATTGGGTGAATCCTCATCCTTGTAATCAAAACCCTGAAAACCTGCAGAATATCTGGAGCTTGTACAATTGTATGTGGCTTACTATGGGTTCCATTATGACCCAAGGCTGTGATATATTGCCAAGGTAAAACGTTTTTCAGGGAACCATTAACGTCATAATTATGTAGCCCGTCAAAGATTACGTCTTGTAATTACAATATTGTACCTACTCGTTGCGTAGATCACTGCGATTTCTTGCAGTAACAATACATAAATTAGAATGATTCTTGTTATTGTGAAAATTCACCGTTTACTAATTATTCTCCCATTTACCTTTTTGTATGACATGTTATTTGTATTAGTAACCATAAGTTGTTATGGAAGAGGGCAGTCTTCTAATTTTTTTTACTAGCTAACGTCCGTGCCTGAAAGAATACCGGGTAGAGCTTCCATTACGTAATTACGCAATTACGTAATTACGGACCAATTTTAGGACTTTCACAATTCCGTAACTGAAGGGTAAAATTCCGTAATTACGTAAGTATATAATATTAATATTATGAAAGACAAATGTAATAATTTAAATTAAATTTTGACTGGACACAGCAACGTGAAGCAACACTGCATTATCACTACATAGTATAAAACAAAGTCGCTTTCTCTGTCCCTATGTCCCTATGTATGCTTAAATCTCTAAAACTACGCACGGATTTTGATGCGGTTTTTTTAATAGATAGAGTGATTCAAGAGGAAGGTTTGTAAGTAGAAAAATTGGACCCGGTAGGTGGCACTAATAGCGGGCAGGACGACGTCTGCCGGGTCCGCTAGTGATTTATAAGTTATGAAAACACCAGAACTATACAAGCGGGTATTCCCCGTGTTTTGTGTTCGAGTTCAATATTGAGCAAAGGTCCCTTGTTTCTTTGACTTTGAAACTTGAAATTTTGACAGTAGGTTCCTTTTAAAACGTACTTGTACATAGGCGCACACTAAGAAAGGATTATTGGAAATTAAGGGCCACTCCTAAGGGCTTTAAATAGTGGATGGAAGTTATAGACACTCCTTCATTTTTCAATCTATTGAAACTGATATTTGGGCTTTCAGTTACAAATAGAGTTACGTATTTCTGGATTCTTGGAAATTCTACACCTAAGAGAGTTAGCGTAAAAATTAACAAGACCAAATTTGAATTTTTTAAAAATTAATTACAATGCTATTCGTAGAGATTTTCGAGATAAGAATAAAAAACCGAAAAGGGACCTCAAATATTAACTTAATAAACACCCTATAGCTCTTAAAGTAATAAACTTAGAGTAAAAATGAATGAAATCAAATTTGTAGAAAATTTTATACAAAAACTTTTATCATAAGTAATTATAGTTAGTGGTATTTTATATGGAACCAAAATTCTGGTGACGGTCTGACTGAATGGGATCTAGAATACTGATTTACGTTTCATCATTTTATTACTGACCTATACCCCTTTCCGGACAAATTCAATCTCTAATGGCAGATTTAGATTATTTATAGACTACTTTGGGATATTTAATTTCATTTTCATTCTTTAATAAAATTTCAAAATCCAGTTACGTAATTACGTAATTAGAGCATTAAAATGCGTAACCAGTTACGTAATTCGGAAATACGTAATTTTGGAAGCTCTAATACCGGGGATGAAAAGTATCCTATGTGCGTCCTCAACATTAATGTTTCGTCTACGAGCTAGTTATTCGTGACATAAACAGACAGACAGCAGAATGACACTAATGGGGCTCTATTTTGCCCTTTGTAAAAACCATAATTTTGTTCAGAGCGGCAGGCTCAAGGTGGGTGACGGGCATGTGGTGGTTCTTCGCGCTGATCGTGACCGCGTCGTACACGGCTAACATGTCGACCTTCGTCAGCGCCAGTCGGCGCAGCAACGAGATCAAAGAGGTCAACGACCTGGTCGAACAGAACAGTATCGCCTATGGGACCGTGGTTAACGCCTCCACTTATAAGTTCTTTGAAGTAAGTCTCATTTTTAACCCCCGACGCAAAAACGACGGGGTGTTATAAGTTTGACGTGTCTGTCTGTGTGTGTGTGTGTGTGTGTGTGTCTGTCTGTTCCCCTGTAACGCTCAAACGGCTGAAACGATTTGAATGCGGTTTTTTTTTGTTTGACAGGTGAATTAGTCGAGAGTGTTGTTAGCTATGTTTGATGAAAATCAATCAATACAAAATGGCGGATTACATATTTTTTCACAACTCCCTTAATATGGGTATCAAATGAAAGGGCTTAACTAGTAGAATGGCATTATGCAAATATAAGATGGCCGCCGCCATGAAATGGCGACTGTCGGGGGTTTTTAAATTTTCAATTTATACTTGTTGGAGATCTAGAGCTGGGCAAAGAATACGCCATAATAGTCGAGATTGAACTCATTTTATTTTCCTGAGTATCTACTAGGTTTTATAGCTCGGTGGATTAATACTCTCACGGCCTGTTTCACCACCTTCTGATAATTACCGGATAATCTATTACAAACGTAAGTTTTGTCACTTTCTTACTATATGTCAAGTGAAAAGGACAAAAGTTGTAGATAATTATCCGATACTTATCAGAAGGTGGTGAAACAGGCCCTTAAACTCATAGATTAGTGTTTGACCCATATAGGTATAACTAACATTTACTATCTATTGACCATTTAAATACTATGTATAATGTAATTGTTTTTAAATATTTCTAAGTAATGTAAGACTTTATAATTATTTTTTGCTTACTTTTATTTGATACAAACAATAGTGGTAAACAATAGTGTTTCTGTAAAATAAACAATTTGATTTGATTAACATCTGCAGCAGCCTGGTGCAAAGAACTCCTTATTTAAAAATGGTAGCACAGTCGTGTTTGGGCTCGTTTGCTTTGTTGTTTCAAACATTAAGTATTTATAATCCAGGTAGTTACTACATCTTTCCTTTAAAATAGTTTTTTTACGGTTTTATTTATCAGATATCCAACGACACGGTAAAAAGTTTTTCTTACTTTCTATCATTATTTCGACAACCTCCCTGGCGCAGTGGTGAGCGCTGTGGTCCTATAAGTGGGAGGTCTTGGGTTCGATTCCCGGCAGAGACAATTTGAGATTTTATAATTTCTAAATTGTCTCTGGTCTGGTCTGGTGGGAGGCTTAAGCCGTGGCTGGTTATCACCCTACCGGCAAAGCCGTGCCGCCAAGCGATTTAGCGTTCCCGTACGATGCCGTGTAGAAACCGATCAGGGGAACGCATACCTCTTCCAAGTTAGCCCGCTTCCATCTTAGACTGCATCATCGCTTACCATCAGGTGAGATTGCAGTCAAGGGCTAACTTGTAGTTGAATAAAAAAAAATCATCAAAGTTTATATCTTTGTAGAAATCTAACGACACGTTGTATAAGAAGCTATGGGCAGTGATGAAGTCTGCAAAGCCCACAGTTTTCACTAGCAACAATGAAGATGGCGTGAGTCGCGTGAAAAATAGTAAAGGAAAATATGCATTTTTTATGGAGTCCACCCAACTCGAATACGCGATGCAAAGAAACTGCGACTTGAAGATGGTTGGCTCTAAACTAGATTCAAAAGACTACGGCATAGCGATGCCAAAAAGTAGGTACCTACCCTATTATTTCGATTATTATAATAAGTACAAATTAAAAATTTGAAAAACCCCCGACATTCGCCATTTTGGATTTGCATAGTACTATTCTACAAGTCAAGCCCTTTCATTTGATACCCATATTAATGGAGTTGTGAAAAAAAATGTGATCCGCCATTTTGTAGCGGCGGCCATCTTGGATTGATTTTCATCAAACATAGCTAACAACACTCTCGACTAATTCACCTTTAAAACAAAAAAAACCGCATTCAAATCGGTCCACCCGTTTGAGCGCTACAGGGGAACAGACAGACACACACACACACACACACACACACGCATAGACACGTCAAACTTATAACACCCCGTCGTTTTTTCGTCGGGGGTTAAAAAAAGAAGGAGGTTCTCAATTCGGCGCGTATGTTTTTTTTTTTTTTGTATGTATGTGCACCGATTACTCCGAGATTTCTGAACCGATTTGCGTGATTTGTTTTTTAATCGGCAGAAGAAGTTTGCGAAATGGTCCCATAAAATTTTTTTTCTTCAACTCCTCAATCCTGATGCTGCAAGGGTCTACCTAAACTATGAGGATTGGGGCAATGTTTATTATGAATTCGTATTAAGGGTATCAAGCATGGACTGTATCATTCAACTCCAGGTCATAGCTCTTCAGCTCTGATGCTGCAAGGTACTGGCCACCTAAACTATGGGGATTGGGGCAATGCTCATTATGAATTCATAGTAAGAGTATCAAACATAGACTGTATCATTGAATTCTGATTCCCAGCTCTTCAGTCCTGATGCTGCACACCTAAACAATGGGGATTGGGGAATTTTTTTTTTTTTTTTTTTTTATAATAAATAATACGCACACGGTCGTCTGTTCCTAAAGTAGGCAACTTAATGCCTGTGTTATAGGTAACAGCCGACTGATAGACATATTTACATATAAATACATATATATTTTAATAAAGGTATACATACATACATATTATAAATACACCCAGACTCGGAGCGGGAATCGAACCCGCGACCCCGGAGCGGAAGGCAGGGTCACTGCCAACCACGCCCACGTTTCAGTCAAATGTCCATTATGAATTCATATTCTTGTAGCATAGACAGCATCATAGAACTCCGGGTCTCATCTCCTCAGTCCTGATGCTGGAGAGTACTGCCCACATAACTATGGAGATTAGGGAGCAGTCCACTATGAATTCATATTGTAGGCTCGAAGTAAACCCTAGTGCTGCAGGATACCGTACTCCTAAGCCGTAGGGATTTAGGAACTGTCGATTATGAATGGATGTAAAACACTAAAAAGCATAAAATAAAAATTCTTTTCAAAAAAACCGACTTCAAACGCCACTACAAAGTATAAAAATAATTTTTGTTTGTTATACACGTATATATGTTGAAGTCGGGTGGGCATAAGAAGAAACGATGAAACCGACGCGCAACGCTCGCCCAACTTCAACATACGTGCACAAACAAAAATTATTTTTATACTTTGTAGGTACTGGCGTTTGAACTCGGTTTTTTGAAAAGAATTTTTTTATTACCTAATGATATACCTACCTAAATAAAGTTTTTCAGTTAGTAGATGGTCAGCCATAATTTTTCTTGATACAAAAGTGTATAGTAGCTCCTTTTTTTTTCTAGACTAGACGATAACCGCGACTTCGTCCGCGTGTATTTAGGGTTTTAATCCTAAAATAATATGTCCGCAGCTCTAAGTTACTCCTTATAATCCTCTGCTTGACTGTGGAAATCTCGTCAAAATCCGAAGCCGTTTTCGGAAGATTAGCCCGTTAAAACAGACAATACAGATACAAATTAATATGTGTTTGGGTTATGCTATCGTTCAAATAAAATCATTTGAGCTTAAAAAAATTAAAAAAAATATTCGAATGATTAGAATATGAATGATTAGAATATTAGTACTTAATTATTTTGTTCATTTCTTGTCACACTTTGTATTCCAGATTCTCCATATAAGAATGCGATAGATTCGGCAATTTTAGCGCTCCAATCTTCAGGCACGCTGTTAAAGTTGAAAAAGACGTGGTGGGAGGACATGGACATCGAGGAGAAGTGCCCGGTACTGTTTTATTTATTTTTTATTTTTTTATCACTACATACTTGTATAAAACAAAGTCGCTTTCTCTGTTCCTATGTCCCTATGTATGCTTAAATCTTTAAAACTACGCAACGGATTTTGATGCGGTTTTTTTTAAATAGATAGAGTGATTCAAGAGGAAGGTTTATAAGTAGAAAAATTGGACCCGGTAGCTGGCGCTAATAGCGGGCAGGACGACGTCTGCTGGGTCCGCTAGTTTATACATAATACACATAATATAAGAATGATTTGAAGTTATATACAGTGCAACAAAAACCACAGTCAGTTTTACTGTGCACTGTTCAAACTACTATATTTTATCATTATTTTAATTAATTTATTCGAGGCTCCTATCAGCTGTGGCCTGAAATAATCCGTTGATATGAATAGATAGGTGCCTCCTAGGTGCTTTAAGCGCAGGCCACATTGGGAGCGAAGTCAAACAAACCCCGTTTCGCTTCGTTTACGCAAAAACGACGGGGTATTTTATGTTTGACGTATCTGTGTGTGTGTCTGTCTGTTCCCCTGTAGCACTCAAACGGGTTTACCGATTTGAACGCGTTTTGTTTTGTTTGAAAGGTGAATTTGAAGAGTGCTATTATTTATCAAAATCGATCGATCGATATTGTTTAGCTATGTTTCATGAAAATCGATCCAAGATGGCCGTCGCTACAAAATGGCAAATTATAATATATTTTTTCACAACTCCGTTAATATGGGTATCAAATGAAAGGGCTTGACTAGTAGAATAGCACTATGCAAATCCAAGATGGCCGCGACCACAAAATGACGAATGTCGGGGGTTTTTAAATTTTTTAATTTATACTTGTTTCACTATCGTAATCTACATATTATGAGGAATGTAGACGCGAATGGAACGGTAATATTATGTTCGTTCGTTTTCCATCCCATAGAAAATGACAGATTTAAATTAACTTACAAGTATAAATTGAAAATTAAAAAACCCCCGACATTCGCTATTTTGTGGCGGCGGCCATCTTGGATTTGTATAGTGCTATTCTACTAGTCGAGCCCTTTCATTTGATACCCATATTAAGGGAGTTGTGAAAAAATATGGAATCCGCCATTTTGTAGCGGCGGCCATCTTGGATCGATTTTCATCAAACATAGCTAACAACACTCTCGACTAATTACCCTTTCAAACAAAAAAAACCGCATCCAAATCGATCCAGCCGTTTAAGCGCTACAGGGGAACAGACAGACACACACACACACACACACACACACACACACACACACACACACACACACACATAGACACGTCAAACTTATAACACCCCGTCGTTTTTGCGTTTTTGCGTCGGGGGTTAAAAACGGAAAAGAGGTTGGAAAACGGAAAAGAGGTAGACCACTAGAAAGCTGGGAAAGTGAAATTAAAGAAATAGCCGGAATCAATTGGACAGAAAAGGCTCTAGACAGGAAGACTTGGAAAAATCTGGAGGAGGCCTTTACTCAAAGAGAGATAAATAACAAGTATAAATTAGAAATTTAAAAAACCCCCGACACTCGCCATTTTGTGGCAGCGGCCATCTTGGATTTGCAATAGTGCTATTCTATTAGTCAAGACCTTTCATTTGATACCCATATTAAGGGAGTTGTGAAAAAATATGTAATCCGCCATTTTGTAGCGGCGGCCATCTTGGACCGATTTTCATCAAACATAGCTAAGAACACTCCCGACTAATTCACCTTTCAAACAAAAAAAACCGCATTCAAATCGGTCCACCCGTTTGAGCGCCACAGGGGAACAGACAGACACACACACACACACACACACACACACACACACACACACACACACACACAGACACGTCAAACTTATAACACCCCGTCGTTTTTGCGTCGGGGGTTAAAAATAAAACAATGACAATGTGGCCGATTCTGTTGTACACAATCTCTAAATCTATACATCTATATCTATATCTATCTTCTATCTATCTATATCTATACATATAATAAAATCGTAGAATTGCCGTATCTGTACATTGAAGATTTTTGCAAAATAATTACTGGGGGATGTTAAGGATAAGTAATAGAACGTAAAAAAGCTATTTTTTAAATTTTTGTCTGTTTGTCTGTTTATCTGTTTGTCTGTTTGTCTGTTTATCTGTTTGTCTGTTTGTCTGTATGTTTGTGCGCGCATCACGCAAAAACTACTGAATGGATTGAAACGAAACTCGGTACGATTTAAGTTCATACTACGGAGTAACATATAGGATACTTTTTATCCCGAAATTCAGCACGGTTCCCTAGGGAGAGGGGTGAAAGTCAAAACGTGTATTTAGCTGTAATTCAATAACGTGTGGTCCGATTTCATTCATTCTTTTTTTGTTAGAAAGTAGATACTTTAAAGATTACCGACTAATCTCTAAAAGACTGGATCGATTTTGATGGGACTTTCACTGGCGGATGTTTACATTTTGATCTACCTAAACATCCGCCAGTGAACTTTTAACAGTTTTTAGCATGATAGGAGCTTAGAAAAAACAAAATGATTCCTACGGAATTTTTAAAAACCAATATAATATATCCACGCAAACGAAGTCGCGGGTATCCGCTCGTCTAAACTAAAATGACAGGTCTAAATATATTCCTGTCTCTTTCACAGTCCTCCCTGCTGAAGGGGATAGCACTATTTTTAAACCTGTTAATTTAGTTTAGGTTTAGAGATTGTGTACAACAGAATTAGCCACATTACCTATTTAGAAATCATTATCATTGTAAAAGTTAAAATCATATTTAATCATTTAATTTAATTTTATTTTATTTTATTCCACAATAGTTGTGGAATTATAAATTAATGACATTTGTTTTCTCAAATCTAAATTTAATATTTCTTATTCCAAATTCTCTATTATATTTGTCAATTAATGTTACTAAAATAATGCATGGAATGAAATACTTATCTTGTATTTATTAAGGATGAATAAAAGGCTTTTTATTTTTTATTTTATTTACTTATAATTAATTTAACTTAAAAACTAACGTAGGTTTGTAGTGTAACAAGCAAACATACAGGTTCGCAGTTGTGGATGAGAAATTATTGCATGACAAAATAAATTGTGACCATGATTTCAGTCAGGCTCTTTAGATAGTTTCTGAAAAGTGTTTTTATGTCAAAACTAGATTCTGCCCGCGGCTTCGCCCGCGTGAATTTCGGTTTTTCACAAATCCCAAGGGAATCGTGGATTTCCGGCTCCCGTTCCCGCTCCCTTTTCCAAACTTTATACCTACTTTCAAGGAAGTTTGCTATAGTAATCTACCTATAGCTGTAGATATATATTTCGGGTTTTATCAAAATCCCGTGGGAACTGTGGATTTTTCCAGGATAAAAAGTGCATACGCATACAGATGCATGCAACTATTGTAATAATGTGCTATGTGAGCGTGATTTACCTAAGAACAGTCAACACCATCTATCGCGTTTTTGGAACTCTATATCTATTATTAGTCTATATCTAATATTAGTAGGATTGTTCTTAATAAAAATGTTTTCGATCAACAGAAAAAAGAGAATGAGGAGGAGGACAACGGCTCTCTTCAGATGAAGAATACTAGTGGAATATTTATAGTGCTTGCCGTCGGAGGACTTCTAGGCCTTGTTGTGGCCATTATAGACTTCCTGTTATATGCCTACAAGATTTGTGTGAAAGAAAAGGTTTGTGTTGTCAAGGCATACCTAATCTTTATTTATAGTCTTGTCTAAACCAAATAAGTTAATGCATCTACTTTTGTACAGGTCAAGAATCGAACCCACATTATGTCTCAAAAAATCGTTTGTTGTATATATTATTATCGTGATGATAGAGTATGTTGAAAGAAATAAGTAAATGTTGTAAGAATAAGTTGAATTAAGCGGTGTTAGATCATTATCTAACACCGCTTAAGACTTCGGTTTATCTTTCGGAGGACCACGTTCGATCCCCAGCACGAACCTAACTTGCTTTAACGGTGAAGGAAAATATCGTGAGGAAACCTGCATCTCTGAGAATTTTCCATAATGTTCTCAAAGGCATGTGAAGTCTACCTCAAAGGCATGTGAGGGCCCGGTAATGGGTTGACAATGATGAAGGAGTATTGAATAGTCTTATAGTTATAACAGGAAGAGCTGGATTTACGAAGTTGCCATCGCGCGTTCTCTTTGTCTCCCCATTTTAGTACGGGAGGTAGCGCTACAGTTGAGCAAGTCATTTTATATCATCATCATCATGATCAACCCAATACCGGCTCACTACAGAGCACGGGTCTCCTCTCAGAGTGAGAAGGGTTTTTGGCCATAGTCTACCACGCTGGCCAAGCGGATTGGCAGACTTCACACACCTTTGAGAACGTTATGGAGAACTCTCAGGCATGCAGGTTTCCTCACGATGTTTTCCTTCACCGTT
This sequence comes from Melanargia galathea, assembly GCA_920104075.1. Lineage (NCBI taxonomy): Eukaryota > Metazoa > Arthropoda > Insecta > Lepidoptera > Nymphalidae > Melanargia > Melanargia galathea. The sequence continues at coordinate 11,366,402 of OV049870.1, forward strand.
AAAGCGAGTGATATTTAAATACTTAAAACGCACATAACTCCGAAAAGTTAGAGGTGCGTGCCCGGGATCGAACCCACGACCTCCGATTAGAAGTCGGTTGTCCTAACCACTAGGCTATCACAGCTTGTTTATATATCGACTGAAAATCATAACAATAGTGGTGCAGCTATTTAAAAGCATTTGTCCATTGCAGGTGACGTTCAAAGAGGCCCTCCTGAGCGAGTGGCGCGCTTCGCTGGACCCGCGCGCGCTGCGCCGGCTGGCCGCGCCGCCGCGCTCCGCCGCGCCGTCCACGGCGACCCCCTCCCCGGAGCGCGAGCGCTCGCAGTCGCGCGCCGTCTCCGTGCTGAGGGCCGCTACATCTTTTATCAACTTTGATGAAATCTATTAAAATGATGAACAAAAAAGTGACGGTATTTATGTTCGCTTTCATCACAGCGCCGTCTGGCCGCACCGCCTCGCTGCGCCGCGTCCTAAACAGCTACATTCGAGCGAACGACCGCAGTCGCGCGACGCGTTGTCAGCGCGTCTTCTCCGTTTATCAACTTTGTTGAATTTACTAAGAAACTAAAGGAATTAGTAAATAAATATGCACCAATAAAGAAAAAGACAATTTGAATGATATTTCATTTCTGCCACTCCTGTAGCGGCTTATACAGAAATGGTGAGAAGGGTTGCGATGCTCGCGCTGTTTCCAGCTACATTACGTCGGCACAACGTCTCCATTCGCCACTTCTGTGTAAACCGCGTATATCACTATTACGTCTTAAATGAAGGTTTTTAGTAGCGCAAAGGAATAAGATTATAATAATTACCTAGGTAAAATCTAAAAATTTCTCAAATTTACAGTAAAGTATAGTAGGTACCTACCTATTACTTGAAAGTAACGTATATAACTTATTCATTTCCGCTGACTTGATATATTAAGTAATTTCATCATACAGAGAATTTACATGTGGCATAATTACTTATTTCGCCACATGAACGTCTCCATTATCGATTCGGCAAACGTGAAGCCCTGGGCATTTTGTACCTAGGTGCTCGTATGTTAAATATATCTTAATTTCTCCAGGGGCACAGCGCAACTATTTTGTATTTATGTATCGATACAATGTATCGACATAGATATAATTCCTCGTGGGTGTGATAGTGTATAAGGACAATTAGACAAATTTATGGGAGATATTATTTATGGAGTATTTTATTATAATTTTATGGAGTATTATATGGAATACTTTTTATCACACTAATATTATAAAGGCGAATGTTTTGTGTGTATGTTTGTTACTCTATATCTATAACGTCGCAACTACTGAACCGATTTGGCTGAAATTTTAAATGGAGATAGATTATGCCCTGCCTGACTTAACACATATTTTTTAACCTGGAAAATCCACAATTCCCGTGGGATATTGAAAAAACCGAAATCTACAGCTACAGCTATAGGTAGATTGCTATAGCAAACTTCTTTGAAAGTAGATATTATAAAGGTTGGAAAAGGGAGCAGGAATGGGAACTAGAAATAGAACAAGTATAAATTAAAAATTTAAAAATCCCCCGACATTCGCCATATTGTGGCAGCGGCCATCTTGGATTTGCAATAGTAATATTCTACTAGTCAAGCTCTTTCATTTGATATCCATATTGAGGCAGTTATGATAAAATATGGAAACCGCCATTTTGTAGCGGCGGCCATCTTGGATCGATTTTCATCAAACATAGCTAACAACACTCTCGACTAATTCAATTTTCAAACAAAAAAAACCGCATTCAAATCGGTCCACCACTTTGGGCGCTACAGGGGAACAGACACACACACACACACACACACACACACACACACACACACACACACACAGACACGTCAAACTTATAACACCCCGTCGTTTTTGCGTCGGGGGTTAAAAAGACAGCACGAAGAGAGATGCGGTTCCGGTCACAAAGCACTTATTTCATTTTTGAAAAGGTGCATGCTCTATTCTGCATCGTATTTCGAGGCTGTGGTCTCCTGTGTCGTCAACGTATCATTCTTACGACGTACTTATTTTTATTTCAGCGATAAATTATATGCTCCATATTAATCAGGTACCTACATAATAGCCATGTAAACCTTCGCACATGAGAAAGGGTTTTGAATGTTAAAAATCCATTTTGGGCCTGCGGTCGTGGAATACAAAATGTTGATCCTTAACGTAACAAAGGGCGTCGTAAAACCTCCGAAAGACCTTCGTCCGTACGTTATAACTGCGACTGTATCGCAGAAATAAAATCGGCTTTCATAAAACTAAGAATAGCTTTTAGTGATTGAATATCGATGACCATGTATTTGGTAGATTCAATTGACGATTCAAAAGTAGGTAGGTACTTGTGAAAGTTTATTTGAATAAAAAACTTTTCTTTTCTATTCTATTCTATTTAATATTTTTGGTATTTGACTGACACAGGTGACTATACATGCACAGTCTGCCTCATAGGTATAATATATCCGGACCTTATTACGAGCTTATCTCTACAATCGTGGATTTTTATTGTCTTAAAAATAAACTTTTGGGCATCATTATTAGAGCGGTTACGCACTGCAAATATAAAAAATCCGTGAAAATACGTTCCGAAGTAGGTACGAAGTCATAGAACTATTTGTGTGGTAGTTAAACGCTACTAATGATTTCTAGATTTCTAGATTTATGTGAAGGCTTGAATAAGTGATCCTTACTTTAGGTAATTGTTTAGGTTTTAAATAGTAGGTAACGTTTTTCTTTTGATTTGGCTTAGGTACTTTGACACCATTGTATTCAACATTATTTGCCTTTTGCCTCAATAATAATATTATGCGCTTCGAAAATTTCATTTTATCGTAAGTATTCCATTAAAAATTTTCAACTTCATTAATTGTTTGTTCGAGCGCACAAAGGCGGAGTCCTCTCGTCGTTCCATTTTGCATTGCTATTAAAACGCTATTAGATAACTCCATTATTTCAACGTTGAGGTTTGCACGTATACCTACCTATCTACGCTTGTACATCCTTCTTTTTAACCGACTTCATAAAAAGGAGGAGGTTCTCAATTCGGCGTGTATATGTTTTTTTATTTATTTTTATTAACCGACTTTAAAAAAAGGAGGTTATCATTTCGACAGTTTGAATGTAATATTTTGAATGTAATATATTATTTATAGTAATATAGCCCAGTCAATTTAGACTTTCAAGGCTACAATAACTCCCACCTGGCTGAAAATTGGTAGGATTGTTCAAAACACTATTATAAATGAAATGTGAAAAGTCCTCATCGATCCGACACCTGGAAAAAAATTTACTCTTGGACACGCACAGTTTATTCACACTTGGCTGAAAATTTGTAGGATTGTTCGAAACACTATTATAAATGAAATGTACAAAGTCCTCATCGATCCGACACATTACTCCGAAAAAATTACTCGGGGTCAAAGTTTTCACGGGAAGTTTTCAGCAAAACGGTAAGTCTTATCATAAAATTATGTTAGACAAAATTGTAGACCAGATAATTATCTATAAAAAATTTCTAAGTACTTTTTTCCTAAGAGCCACCGTTTTTGAGATATAATGATTCAAAAAGATAAGTTTTGAAATAAAAATGAAGGACTGGGTTTCTTTTTACCCGAAATTCTGATATTTATAATATTTTATATGTGTAAGTGTGTAACTTACACATAACTTATACACATAAGTTACATACTTACACACATAAAATATAGGAAATATCAGAATTTCAGGTAAAAAGAAATCCAGTCCCTCATTTTTATTTCGACACTTAACTTTTTGAATCGTTATATCTCAAAAACGGTAGCTCTTAAGAAAAAAAGTATTCAGACATTTTTTATAGATAATTATCTGATCTACAATTTTGTCTAAGCTAATTTTATGATAAAACTTACCGTTTTGCTGAAAATCATGAAAATCCCGTTTTTGTGACCTTTGACCCCGAGTAATTTTTTTTCCAGATGTCGGATCAACGAGCACTTTTCACATTTCATTTATAATAGTGTTTTGAATAATCCTACCAATTTTCAGTCAAGTGTGAGTCAACTGTGCGTGTCCAGGAGTAAATTTTTTTCCAGGTGTCGGATCGATGAGGACTTTTCACATTTCATTTATAATAGTGTTTTGAACAATTCTACCAATTTTCAGCCAGGTGGGAATTATTGTAAACTCACCCCTATTTTTTAGTCTAATTTGACCGGACTAATATTTTTTGGAGCTTTTATCCAATATGGACACGCCAGCCCCATCGTAACCTAAATTACAATATTAATCTTATCATATGGAATGTGACAGACAGAACTGAAGAGATGTAAAAAAGTAATATTATTGGAATTGCAAAATATTCACATAATAATAATATGATAATTTTGATCTATAAGATTTCAAACAAATATACAAAATTTAATAGGTGCATGTATGTATGTATTTTTAAAAAGCTGTGATAGCCTAGTGGTTAGGACGACCGACTTCTAATCGGAGGTCGTGGGTTCGATCCCGGGCACGCACCTCTAACTTTTCGGAGTTATGTGCGTTTTAAGTATTTAAATATCACTTGCTTTAACGGTGAAGGAAAACATCGTGAGGAAACCTGCATGCCTGAGAGTTCTCCATAACGTTCTCAAAGGTGTGTGAAGTCTGCCAATCCGCTTGGCCAGCGTGGTAGACTATGGCCAAAACCCTTCTCACTCTGAGAGGAGACCCGTGCTCTGTAGTGAGCCGGTAATGGGTTGATCATGATGATGATGATGATGTATGTATTTATGTCCGTGGATTTCTCCAAAACTATTAGGTACCTACCTAATCGGATTGTGATCATTATTGTTTTATTGGCTTACATTTATTTCAACTTAGGTTTCATCAATTAGTCAATAGAGTAGGTATAGACTTGGTATCACTACATAGTATAAAACAAAGTCGCTTTCTCTGTCCCTATATCCCTATGTCCCTATGTATGCTTAAATTTTTAGAACTACGTAACAGATTTTGATGCGGTTTTTTTAATAGATAGAGTGATTCAAGAGGAAGGTTTATAAGTAGAAAAATTGGACCCGGTAGGTGGCACTAATAGCGGGCAGGACGACGTCTGCCGGGTCCGCTAGTAACTAATAAACATTTCTCTTCATCTCATCATCTTTTCATCAATCATTCTTCATCTCTTTTTCTTTATTAATGACTAATAGGTATTACCATAAGATTAGCGGTAAGTAAGTATATGTTGCAGACTTAACAGACAGAATAAAAATTAACGCGGCTTAACGCCAATCAACATAATGACAAAAAGATCGACCGGTGTCTATAAGTCATATAACTTTCATGAGTCATAACAAAGTCCCAGATTGAGGACATTTATTATTTCGATAGCTTTTATTGTTGCAATCTCCTCGTCATGAAGATTTCACCAATCTCGAACAGGTGAGCTGAATATTCCAAGCTAATGTAAACCTTGGCACTAATCCAGGCCGCACCTGCTGAGAGACGGACTACAATAAATTTATTACTAGCATTGAGGTAGGCTTTTTTTCGTTGGGATTTAATGCAACAGGCCAACATACTCTGCCCTTGATAAAAAGGATAGCATTACGTTTAGCTGTTTAAACTTTTAGAACATATTATACAACCGAATCAAGCAGCACTAGGCGCCTAGTGTTAGTTAATTAAAATTACGCTTATATACTGAATAATATGTTTTATGCCATACCTCTTCCAGTTCAACCCGCTGCCATCTTAGATTGTATCGTCACTTACCATCAGGTGACATCGCAGTCAAGAGCTAACTTTTAGATGAATAAAAAATATGTTTAGAGGGGATGAAATTCAAAATGTTTACTTAGCTGTAATTCATTAACGCGAGATCCGATTTCATTCATTCTTTTTTTTGTTAGAAAGAAAATACTTTAAAGAACGTTTCGTAAATATTGCAAGGTCATCGGTTTTGTAGTTCAGAAATTACAGCCATCACAAGCCTCAGTATTCCATATAGTTAACTTGGAACCTGGATTGTACAGACACCTTTGAACGTCCGGATTATCATCTGAGGTACATTAAAATTTGTGCTTGTTTGTTTCCGAAATGCTGGATCGATTTTGATGGGACTTTCATTGAGAAAACTTTAGTGATGAGAAAGACCTATTAAAAAATTACTACACATTTAATGCGCGACTTTTAACAGTATGAGCTTAAAGGAGCTTATAGGTAAAACAAAGAGTTCCCGTGAGATTTTTAAAACCCAAATCCACGCGGACGAAGTCGCGGACTTCCTTTAGTATTATAATAACGTCATAATAACTTACCTATTAAAACTTCAGTGCTAAATAGCAGTTTTTATATTGCTAAATACCTAGCGGTTTTCGGTGATTGCCGAAACAGTCATATTATACAAGAAGTTCACATCGCATGGATTACAGTGATCACTGAACGCAGAACTTAAGACCAGTGGTATCGAAGCATAAGCCCGTGGAAGGTGCACATAACTCGATGCTACTCAATTTCCTTCTTCTTAAGCGTTTTCCGTCCGAGCGTGCGGAAATTCATTTCCGTTTTATGTAGCATTTCCGTTTACTAACATGTATGTAGTTTAATAATGAATGTTATTCCTTTAATATTTTATAGTTGGAAAAACTTAAACGTTATTATTACCCTCAATCGCTTGTTTAACAGTCTTTACGAATATAAAGGAGCTTTTGTAGGTACTTACCAAGTTGAAATTCTGTAGCTTTATCTCTACTAATTGATGCTGTGGAAAATAATAATTAATAACAAGATATATCTACTTAGTCACAAAGTGCTAAATAATGTACGAATAATTAAATCCTTTCGAAGCGCATTTTCATACTAACCAAAACAATATAAATCACTGCGGCACGAATTACTTCATGGGCCCGTTGTTATCTCTACTAAATCCAAAGTCACCAAATGTTAAAAAAACGCTTGCCTACTACTAATATAAATATCGAGAAGGGTGGGGAATACTATTTTAATAGTAGGTACAGTCAGTCAATAGTAAATTTTAATAACAGCAGTTTAATATTATATACCTACACCCGTATAATAGCATATAATATATAGCAGTTCAATATATATACCTACCTATATCTTAATCAGGATGTCTATTGGTGGAAACTGGATCAAGATTTCTACAGTAAGTTTCAGATTAGTGGACACAAAAAAATTGGTTGCAGGAGATATTACCACAGAATATATAATAGTACTACGTAATATTACGCCAGGAAATCTCCAAAGGAGACGTAATGTATTTTCGGGCGAGTTTTTTTGAAAATTATCGAAATAGCCCATTTACACTAAAATTCTATGAATTTATGCTTCTAATCTAAGCCATTTCGCATAATTATTTAGACCATAAGATTATCCTTTGGTGAAAACTGGATGTAAATCGCTTTAGTAATTTTTGATATTAGTGCGCACGGACAGAAACTCGGCGAAGGACATTTTTTTATAATAATATGTTATGAACTGATGTTGTAACGTAGCCAAATGATTCTTGTCTTATTCAATTGATCGAAAACTTGTGCACTTATTTAGTTTGAGATTAGCGTATCTAAGATTACCTTACTTAATAAATTTTTTCGTTTTAACAGCGAACTATCGCCTACCTAAGGGGCAATGAAATTGCACAAAAATAAGTACATAATATCTCGACTAATGTAGTCATAAATGTAACAGATTTTACGCGAAAAGTTATTCTTTATCATGCAAAAATAAACAATACACAAAGACTTTTGTGTTCATGAATAATGTACAAAAATGTTCGTAATGTATAAATAATATTTTTCCTTCGACATTTTTGTTTCTCGTTTCCCATATTCCTCATTTTATAAATTTACAAAGGCAACAAAGTCTTTTGAGATTGTTCGGATCGTTTCTCGTGTATGCTAAGTGAACAAGCTTACATTGTGTTGCGAAGGCAACGCAGATAATAGGGCTCTGGAATAAAGAGTAAAGTGGGAAAATTTTATTGTGATGTACCTATATATTTTTAACTGATTTCAAAAAAAGGAGGTTATTATTTCGACACGTATACATGTATGTAATATTATTGGAACCGCAATATATTCACAAAGATAATATTATGATAGTCTACTAGGGCTTCTTAACAAATATACTTACAAAATTTTATAAGTAGGTGTATGTATAAATGTTACACAATGTTACAGTATGTAAATATCCAATAGTCCACGTGTTTCTTTGAAACTGTTAATCGGATTGTGACCATTATTGGCTTACATTTACTTCAAATCAGGAAACAGTGCAAGTTTCGTTCAAAATCGGTTTAATAGTTTTAAAGACATGCAGGACTATAATACGCGTAAGTGAGACGGTCTAGCTTATTTCGGTATACTGAAGTCGGTTAAATTACCTTACCCTGAGTAACTAGAGGCTTAGACTTTAGATGAACGTCTTATGAACGTCCTGGCAAAGGATTACACGCGTTGCAAGAGCCCACAGGTATTTCACGGGCGCGGCACTCTTCGGGACAAAAGGGACATACCGCGTAGAATTGGCGCACGCTCTCGCATTCTGCTCTTGACGACCACTGGGGTGGCTGTGCGTGCTGTAAAGGAAGTAAAACTTAGTAGGTTGTACTCACAACGAAACAGACGTCTTAAGCATTTTTAAAGATTGTGTGTGTGTGTGTGTGTTTTGTTTTATTAGGTACTTAAGTACTGAAAAATTCCTGAAAAATACTGCGTCGTATCTAATAAAGTGAAATAAGCTACATTTTTCCCGGGAATATTTAGGGTTCCTGCATAAAAAAATAATAACTGTTGGCTTAAGGGACAATAAATAGGTAAATAAATTTTGGCCTAACCGTTGAATCGATAGTCACAGAAATTCGTAAGAGATGCATTTTGGAGACGGACACAAACTACTTTTTATCCCGGAAAATAAACGAATTTCGATAAGATTTAAAAAAACAATCTAAATTCACGCAGTCGTAATCGCAGGTATCGGAATGTACTGCTCAAAATATGGAAGGGATAATCTCGTTAACTTACTCTTACGAAAGACTCAACGATGCACCACATAGTATCATAAGCTGGGCAGTTGAGATAGATGCCCAGAGCTGGCAATTCCGCCTGGATGCAGGCGCTCTTCAAGTGGTCTACCGCTGGCTGCCACTGTGGATAGTCTTTAGCGAACTGGTCGAAGTAAGCCGTGAACCTCGGCTTGTCTATCTTGTCTCCGTCCATCCAACCGGATTTTCTGTATATGCATGTAATGCTTTCACACTGAAAACAAGTGAATCATACAAATAAGGATATTAAAAATTTAAATCAATGGATCTATTGCTATGGGGAGAGGGGGGGGGGGGGGACATCTCTACGTGATAATTAGACTCTGGTCATTATCTATAAGCTACGAGTTACTGCCCATCGGAAACGAATGTTACCCAAAATATGAATGAATTAATCCAAAGACGAAACATCAGCTGTAAGCTAATGATTTAAGGCTTATTTCGTGGCTTAACGATGTAATATAATGCAAAACACGGGTACATGCTACGATAAAAACGACTGTTTATTTGTCGATATTTCGATCCAGTTGTATGGATCGTGGTCACGCGACGGGATTTCGTTTCGGTTTTCGGGACTGGAAACACTCAATTACTCAGTAGGAAACCACTTCACATCAGTTTGATACACAGTAAAGTACAGTAGCCGTAGGTACGTTAAACTAAGCTTTTAAGCTTCAGGCTAAGTTAGACCTCTTCAGGATGTCTAATTTTGATTAAAATATGACCTACGTAGAGCGAAAAAAAAATTATAATGGTTACCTGACCACTAGTTTTCTCACACTGCAACGCTATTCCTCGTTCTACAAAATGTAGGGTATCGAAGCACCTGATCGCCTGGAAAAATTATGATTGAGAAATAGCTTGATTGCTCAAAAATGTAATCGCTCAGCGAGCTGTGGAGAAACCCATAAGGAAACATTAGGATTTCGCTGAAGGATAAATCCGTAATGAAGAGATCCACAGGAGAACCAAGGTCACTGACATAGGCCAAACCTATTAGTAAACCAATTATTTAGTTTAAATATTTGTGTGCCTAAGGTAAACGGACACTTTTGTATGGAAACCATAACCTAGCTACAGCGGACACAAACAAAATTAACGGTATGTATTCAAATACGACAGTGATCTACATTAATTTCTACAATGACATAGATCGCATTGTTGTAGGCCATGGGAACCACGAAAATATTGAAAAAGTTTCGGTATATGAAAATGCTTAGTAAGAAAGACACATACACTTTTTTCGCATAACTTCAAAATGTATGTGAAAAGTTCAAAGAACCAAGTTTTTGGTTTTTTATTTTTATCTTTTACAATAATTTTTTTTTTCACGGAATTTGGTGATAACTTACCTTTTTATGTCCCAAATACACTGTAATTTATTTGATTTGAAATATTTAGTTTTTCTCCTTATATTTGACTTAATATCGAAAAAGCACCCTAATTTTCAATCGAAAATTCATCCGTCAAAATATCAAAAAACCAAAAACTTGGTTTTTTGAACTTTTCACATACATTTTGAGGTTATGCGAGAAAAGTGTAAATACAAAAGTTGTAGATCTTTTTATTACCTACAGCTTTGCCATTGGTTTTTTTTCCATAGGACTTGTAGTTTTGCCGGAAATAGAGATAAACCGTTTTTTACCCTTAAAACCCCTTTTTTTCCCGAGCTCAGATCGCCCGTAAATTATTTTTCCTTGTATTTTTATAATATTCTCCTCCTTTTCCAATGGATTTCATTCTACTGTGATTTTCTTTTTTTTTTCAAAAATTATCGACACTGGTCTAATAGGCTACATTTTATTTACGAAAAAAATCGAGAAGTGACCTTCGCGCGGTTTTCTAGATTATTAAATTAGTTTCGGATATACATAACAGATGGCACCACTAGCTGCTAGCCCCGCGCTTTCTGCACACTATTAAGCGTAGTAGGGTTTTAGTTTACGAACTTTATTACTTGTTGTGTTGCCAATTTCTAGGCTGCGTAAATATTGGGATTTGATTTGTTATCAGACTTCAAAAAAGGAAAAGGAAAAATTCGAACCGTATGTATGTGTGGATATATATATACATATATATATATATATGTATATATATTCGTAATTAGTATTTCAAAATCCAATGAACCGATTTTGATGATATTTTTCACTGTCGTAATCTACAGTTCAACGTTCCTTTATAGGTTTTTTACTGAAAAGTCTTATTAAATACAATGAAAACGATTAATTAAGTAGGTACAAAAATCCTTAGGATTGAATTATACTCTATTGGACCTACATCTTAGCCACTATGGTATTAAAAACATTGCACTAATTGATTTCATTGCCTCTTTCCTTAGTACTAGAATTAGTACCTACCTATTACTATATACCTTAGTACCAGTAAAACTCAAAAAGTCTGTGTAGGTAGTGTATAATAAAAATACACGCTCTTCTTTCTCTGTGGTAAGTATAGGTGACATGAAGTCGTAGGGTTCATCTACTTTGATGGGTGTCTTACAAGTATCAGTCTTGGCTCCCTTTCTATTCTTGGTTTACCAATTGTAATGATTTACCATAACAATGTCAGCGATGCTTGCGACATTGTAACTACTGTTTATTAGCAGTAGGTACTTACAGAAGATCCAGGCACGACGTCACATTGAATTGCTGGTGCCGCTTGGCTTACCTGAAAGTATAGGGTGTGTATATCTATACTAATATAATAAAGCGGAAGAGTTTGTTTGTTTGTTTGTTTGTTTGAACGCGCTAATCTCTGGAAGTACCTGTCAGATTTGAAAAATTCTTTTTGCATTTGGGAGTCCAATTTTTGGGGCTACTTAATATCCCTAAAATCCTCCTCTAAGGGGATAAAATGGGGGTAGAAAGTTTGTATGAAAGTCCTATGTTTTTAAAGTTACAGACCTGAAAATCGGCATTTATATTATTAGTTTTAAATAATAAAAAACTGTATATTTTATTTTAAAAAATCTTCCCTTAAGGGTGGTAAAATAGGGGATGAAAGTTTTAATGGGAAGTTTTAATTATGTTATTGTTATTATCAACTTGAAATTTGGAAAGTAGGTTCATTCTAAGGCTTAGATATCAGCCTAGAAAAGATTTCACGAAAATCCTCCCCTAAGGGGGTAAAATGGGGGTAGAAAGTTTGTATGAAAGTCCTATGTTTTTAAAGTTACAGACCTGAAAATCGGCATTTCGATTATTAGTTTTAAACAATAAAAAGCTGTATATTTTATTTTGAAAAATCTTCCCTTAAGGGTGGTAAAATAGGGGATGAAAGTTTTAATGGGAATTTTTAATTTATATTATTGTTATTATCAACTTGAAATTTGGTAGGTAGGTTCATTCTAGGGTTTAGATTGATATCTAAACCCGATTTTACGAAAATCCTCCCCTAAGGGGGTAAAATGGGGGTAGGAAGGTTATATTTTTGAAGTTATGTTGTGTTTAGTTCAAGTGCTTAGTGAAAGTGTTTAGTGCCAGTATTTAATGCCAGTGTTTAGTGCAAGTGTTTAGTGAAAGTGTTTAGATTCAGTATTTAGTGCAAGTGATAGCGCAAGTGTTTAGTGCCAGTGTTTAGTGCAAGTGTTTAGTGCAAGTGCTTAGTGCCAGTATTTAGTGCAAGTGATAGTGCCAGTGTTTAGTTCAAGTGTTTAGTGCAAGTGATAGTGCAAGTATTTAGTGCCAGTGCTTAGTGTCAGTGTTTAGTGCAAGTGTTTAGTGCCAGTGATTAGTGCAACTGATAGTGCAAGTGTTTAGTGCAAGTGATAGTGCAAGTGTTTAGTACAAGTGATAGTGCAAGTATTTAGTGTCAGTGTTTAGTGCAAGTGATAGTGCAAGTATTTAGTACCAGTGTTTAGTTCAAGTGTTTAGTGCAAGTGATTAGTGCCAGTGTTTAGTGCCAGTGATAGTGCAAGTGTTTAGTGCAAGTGTTTAGTGCCAGTGTTTAGTGCAAGTGATAGTGCAAGTGTTTAGTACAAATGATAGTGCAAGTATTTAGTGTCAGTGTTTAGTGCAAGTGATAGTGCAAGTATTTAGTGCCAGTGCTTAGTGCCAGTGTTTAGTGCAAGTGTTTAGTGCCAGTGTTTAGTGCAAGTGATAGTGCAAGTGTTTAGTACAAGTGATAGTGCAAGTATTTAGTGTCAGTGTTTAGTACAAGTGATAGTGCAAGTATTTAGTACCAGTGTTTAGTTCAAGTGTTTAGTGCAAGTGATTAGTGCCAGTGTTTAGTGCCAGTGATAGTGCAAGTGTTTAGTGCCAGTGTTTAGTTCAAGTGATTATTGCCAGTATTTAGTGCAAGTGATAGTGCCAGTGTTTAGTTCAAGTGTTTAGTGCAAGTGATAGTGCAAGTATTTAGTGCCAGTGCTTAGTGTCAGTGTTTAGTGCAAGTGTTTAGTGCCAGTGTTTAGTGCAACTGATAGTGCAAGTGTTTAGTGCCAGTGTTAGTTCAAGTTATTAGTGTCAGTATTTAGTGCAAGTGATAGTGCAAGTATTTAGTGTCAGTGTTTAGTGCAAGTGATAGTGCAAGTATTTAGTGCCAGTGCTTAGTGCCAGTGTTTGGTGCAAGTGTTTAGTGCCAGTGTTTAGTGCAACTGATAGTGCAAGTGTTTAGTGCCAGTGTTAGTTCAAGTTATTAGTGTCAGTATTTAGTGCAAGTGATAGTGCAAGTGTTTAGTGCAAGTGATAGTGCAAGTGTTTAGTGCCAGTGTTTAGTGCAATGATAGTGCAAGTGTTTAGTGCCAGTGTTTAGTACAAGTGTTTAGTGCAAGTGATAGTGCAAGTGTTTAGTGCCAGTGTTTAGTGCAAGTGTTTAGTGAAAGTATTTAGGTTCAGTATTTAGTGCAACTTATAAGTAAGTGTTTAGTTCAAGTGTTTAGTGCCAGTGTTTAGTGCAAGTGATAGTGCAAGTGCTTAGTGTAAGTGCAAGTGTTTAGTGTAAGTGTTCAGTTTAAGTGCTTAGTGCAAGTGTTTAGTGCCAGTGTTTAGTGCAAGTGTTTAGGTTCAGTATTTAGTGCATGTGTAAGTGTTAAGTGTCAGTGTTTAGTGCCAGTTTTAAGTTACTTTGCTGTAATAATTCCAGGTACGTTAGCCATTAATGTATCACACTTAATATTATAAAGGTGAAAGTTTGTGTGTGTCTGTATGTTGGCTGAAATTTTGAATGGAGCTACATTATGGAGGTACACATAGGCTACTTTTTATCCAGGAAAAGTATTCCTGTGGGACTAAAATAGATATAGACTTCCAAAAACGCGATAAATGGCGCTGACTTTTCTTAGGTAAATCACGCTCACATAGCACATTATTACAATAGTTGCATGCAACTCTTGTCATACGCATACAGATGCACTTTTTATCCTGGAAAAATCCACAGTTCCCATGGAATTTTGAAAAACCGAAATTTATAGCTACAGCTATAGGTAGATTAGGCTATAGCAAACTTTCTTGAAAGTAGCGGGAAGGGGAACCGGAAATCCACGATTCCCTCGGGATTTGTGAAAAACCGAAATTCACGCGGGCGAAGCCGCGGGCAGAAGCTAGTATAATATAATATATTAAGATACGTGAGATTTAGCAGTCCATTATTGTATAGAGTGACTTAAGAGCCCAAATATTCTTTTGTAATGAGTATCGAATAGCTAATATTTTATAGTACGGTGTTACTAAACCCACCTCAAACCTACCTAAACCCACACCCTAAACCCACTTAGCTAAGTATTGCTTAAATGCAGGGTTATGTCACATACGTGCTTATACTTAACAGTACATTGAAATTCATGTGACTTAAGTAGTGCATTAATGCACGTCATTTATGTAACTAAATCGGTGCATTAATCTTAATTAATAAAAGAAAAAGGTGACTCACTGACTGATCTATCAACGCACAGCTCAAACCACTGGACGGATCGGGCTAAAATATGGCATGCAGATAGCTATTATGACGTAGGCATCCGTTTTAGGACGAAGTTAGGATTTTGAAAATTCAACCCCTTAGGGGGTTAAATAGTATTTGAAAATTTATATGAGATTTATATGAATCCAGGCGGACGAAGTCGTGGGCATCAACTAGTAGACTGTATAGGTAATTTACTTGAGTGTCGAGTATTGTATACTATTAGACTTGTGTGCCCCAAATGAGCTCTTAAGTAACCCTTATCATTTCTTCACATGCTTTAAAACAATTATACTCGTGAATTAAGTAAAGTTCCTCAAACAACGACCCTAGTAGCAATTTGCGTTGGCTGTTGGTTGGGCCTCTGTCCCTAGTTTGGTTGGCCAACAGTTAGGCTTGTCATCCCTAAAAAACGTGGTTCCAACGGTTGAAAAGCGGTTGGCCCACATGACCCGAGCCAACGACTTTCAACCAACGACTAGCCAACAACGTAGGCTAGTCGTTGCTTTTCTCATGATGGCCCAACAAAAGAATTCATACTATATACCTACGTTGGCTAGTCGTTGCTTTTCTTATAATGGCCCAACAAAAGCATTCATACTGTATACCCACGTTGGCTGGTTGTTGATTTTTTTATAATGGCCCAATGAAAAAATTCATACTGTATAACTACGTTGGCTAGTAGTTGATTTGCTTACAATGGCCCAACAAAAGAATTCCTACTGTATGCCCACGTTGGCTGGTAGTTTATTTTCTTACAATGGCCCAATGAAAAAATTCATACTATATACCTACGTTGGATAGTAGTTGATTTGCTTACAATGGCCCAACAAAGGAATTCATACTGTATACCTACGTTGGCTGTTAGTTTACTTTCTTACAATGGCCCAATGAAAAAATTCATACTGTATACCTACGTTGGATAGTAGTTGATTTGCTTACAATGTCCCATTAAAGGAATTCATACTGTATGCCTACGTTGGCTAGTAGTTGATTTGCTTACAATGGCCAGAACGCCCTGTCCCAGCAGATGTGGATGCAAGGGTTCATGCCACCTACATAGTTTGGTACTAAAACTAGCGTTAAACTCTGTCCCAGCAGGTGTGGATGCAGAGTTCGTTAGCCGTTTAAGTACCGAGTAAGGATTAGAATGATTTACCAACATAAGCCGGCCGATATATATACGCGGACCCGCGGTCAAATGTAGCGCGACTTAACGTATTACTAGCGCCATCTAGTTTCACAGGTCAAGTACTAAAATCGGTGTTACAATGGATATTTATTTCGGCTTTATGATGAAGCAGATGTTGTAGTAGTAGTGTAGTGATAGCCTAGCGGTTAGGACGACTGACATCTAATCGGAGGTCGTGGGTTCGATCCCGGGCACGCACCTCTTAACTTTTCGGAGTTATGTGCGTTTTAAGTATTTAAATATCACTTGCTTTAACGGTGAAGGAAAACATCGTGAGGAAACCTGCACGCCTGAGTGTTCTCCATAACGTTCTCAGAAGTGTGTGAAGTCTGCCAATCTGCTTGGCCAGCGTGGTAGACTATGGCCAAAACCCTTCTCACTCTGAGAGGAGACCCGTGCTCTGTAGTGAGCCGGTAATGGGTTGATCATGATGATGATGATGATGATGAGATGTTGTAGGAGTAAGATTTTACTTAGGTAAGTTAGTTAGTTAAGCTTTATTATGAATAGGAAGGTGTAACTTCATATCGATCAATTTTTTTTTTGTAATTTATTGTATAGAAATCTATACTAATATAATAAAGCGGAAGAGTTTGTTTGTTTGAACGCGCTAATCTCGGAAACTACTGGACCAATTTCAAAAATTCTTTCCTTGAGTGCTATAGGCTATATAATATTATGTACCACGGGCGAAGCCGGGGCGGACCGGGTGGTTGAGATGCCAACTAAGTCCCTCTGTAAGGCCAACTGCATGAAATGTTACGTTACGTCATGCAATATTGCCAACAATCTTGTAACGTTGGGCCAAGCTTCGCCATAGTTGGTTTAACAACAAGGTATAATCATACTGTTGGTCCAACGTTGGCCTAACTACAGACTACAGCGTTGTAATATATGCAAATTATGTAACGTTGGGCCAACCTTCACTATAGTTGGTTGAACAACAAGGTATAATCATACTGTTGGTCCAACGTTGGCCTAACTACAGACTATAGCGTTGTAATATATGCAAAATATGTAACGTTGGGTTAACGTTCGCTATAGTTGGTTGAACAACAAGGTATAATCATACTGTTGGCCCAACTTTGGCTTAACTACAGACTTCGGCGTTGTAATATATGCAATATATGTAACGTTGGGCCAACGTTCGCTATAGTTGATTGAACAACAAGGTATAATCATACTGTTGGTGCAACGTTGGCCTAACTACAGACTTCGGCGTTGTAATATATGCAAAATATGTAACGTTGGGCCAACGTTCGCTATAGTTGGTTGAACAACAAGGTATAATCATACTGTTGGTGCAACGTTGGCCTAACTACAGACTACAGCGTTGTAATATATGCAAGATATGTAACGTTGGGCCAATGTTCACTACAGTTGGTTGAACAACAAGGTATAATCATACTGTTGGTCCAACGTTGGCCTAACTACAGACTACAGCGTTGTAATATATGCAAATTATGTAACGTTGGGCCAACCTTCGCTATAGTTGGTTTAACCTACCTTGTTGTTCCTTATACCTTGTTGTTCAACCAACTATAGCGAAGGTTGGCCCAACGTTACATAATTTGCATATATTACAACGCTGTAGTTTGTAGTTAGGCCAACGTTGCACCAACAGTATGATTATACCTTTTTGTTCAACCAACTATAGCGAACGTTGGCCCAACGTTACATATTTTGCATATATTACAACGCTGTAGTCTGTAGTTAGGCCAACGTTGGACCAACAGTATGATTATACCTTGTTGTTAAACCAACTATAGCGAACGTTGGCCCAACGTTACATATTTTGCATATATTACAACGCTGTAGTCTGTAGTTAGGCCAACGTTGGACCAACAGTATGATTATACCTTGTTGTTAAACCAACTATAACGAACGTTGGCCCAACGTTACATATTTTGCATATATAACAACGCTGTAGTCTGTAGTTAGGCCAACGTTGGACCAACAGTATGATTATACCTTGTTGTTAAACCAACTATAGCGAACGTTGGCCCAACGTTACATATTTTGCATATATTACAACGCCGAAATCTGTAGTTAGGCCAACGTTGCACCAACAGTATGATTATACCTTGTTGTTCAACCAACTATAGCGAACGTTGGCCCAACGTTACATATTTTGCATATATTACAACGCCGAAGTCTGTAGTTAGGCCAACGTTGCACCAACAGTATGATTATACCTTGTTGTTCAACCAACTATAGCGAACGTTGGCCCAATGTTACATATTTTGCATATATTACAACGCCGAAGTCTGTAGTTAGGCCAACGTTGCACCAACAGTATGATTATACCTTGTTGTTCAACCAACTATAGCGAACGTTGGCCCAACGTTACATATTTTGCATATATTACAACGCCGAAGTCTGTAGTTAGGCCAACGTTGCACCAACAGTATGATTATACCTTGTTGTTCAACCAACTATAGCGAACGTTGGCCCAACGTTATATATTTTGCATATATTACAACGCCGAAGTCTGTAGTTAGGCCAACGTTGCACCAACAGTATGATTATACCTTGTTGTTCAACCAACTATAGCGAACGTTGGCCCAACGTTACATATTTTGCATATATTACAACGTTGTAGTCTGTAGTTAGGCCAACGTTGCACCAACAGTATGATTATACTTTGTTGTTCAACCAACTATAGCGAACGTTGGCCCAACGTTACATATTTTGCATATATTACAACGCTGTAGTCTGTAGTTAGGCCAACGTTGGACCAACAGTATGATTATACCTTGTTGTTAAACCAACTATAGCGAACGTTGGCCCAACGTTACATATTTTGCATATATTACAACGCCGAAATCTGTAGTTAGGCCAACGTTGCACCAACAGTATGATTATACCTTGTTGTTCAACCAACGATAGCGAACGTTGGCCCAACGTTACATATTTTGCATATATTACAACGCCGAAGTCTGTAGTTAGGCCAACGTTGCACCAACAGTATGATTATACCTTGTTGTTCAACCAACTATAGCGAACGTTGGCCCAACGTTACATATTTTGCATATATTACAACGACGAAGTCTGTAGTTAGGCCAACGTTGCACCAACAGTATGATTATACCTTGTTGTTCAACCAACTATAGCGAACGTTGGCCCAACGTTACATATTTTGCATATATTACAACGTTGTAGTCTGTAGTTAGGCCAACGTTGCACCAACAGTATGATTATACTTTGTTGTTCAACCAACTATAGCGAACGTTGGCCCAACGTTACATATTTTGCATATATTACAACGCTGTAGTCTGTAGTTAGGCCAACGTTGGACCAACAGTATGATTACACTTTTTTGTTCAACCAACTATAGCGAAGGTTGGCCCAACGTTACATAATTTGCATATATTACAACGCTGTAGTCTGTAGTTAGGCCAACGTTGGACCAACAGTATGATTATACCTTGTTGTTAAACCAACTATGGCGAAGGTTGGCCCAACGTTGCAAGATTGTTGGCAATACTGCATGACGTAACGTAACATTTCATGCAGTTGGCCTTACAGAGGGACTTAGTTGGCATCTCAACCACCATCTCCCAACATGTTACCAACCGTTGGCTACCGTTGGCAACAAACCCCCAACGAAAATTGCTACTAGGGGAGGCCCTCGCTACGCTCATATGCGTCACTTCAGTGTGGATTTAGTATGTCAGTCATAATATAAAAGGCTGTTTTATTCTTGTTACAATCAAAGTAGTATATTTGAAAAAGCCTCCTACCAACAAAGTATGAACAAGTATAAATTAAAAATTAAAAAAACCCCCGACATTAGTTTTTTTTGTGGCGGCGGCCATCTTGGATTTGCAATAGTGATATTTTACTAGTCAAACCCTTTCATTTGATACCCATATTAAGGGGTTGTGAAAAAGTATGTAATCCGCCAATTTGTAGCGGCGGCCATCTTGGATCGATTTTCATCAAACATAGCTAACAACACTCTCGACTAATTCACCTTTCAAACAAAAAAAAACCGCATTCAAATCGGTTCACCCGTTTGAGCGCTATAGGGGAACAGACAGACACACACACACACAGACACGTGAAACTTATAACACCCCGTCGTTTTTGCGTCGGGGGTTAAAATAATAATCTTAAGATCTCTTCCTTCTTGAAATTGACTATAGACTTACCGCTAATAATGACATAGAAACAAATTCCACAAGTCCTACCATCTTTAAAGGCTCAAAACAACTGATTAGGTCCTTACACTTACAGGACCATTTATTTATTATAAAATACGTACCTAAATTAAGATACGGGTAGGTAGGTATCATAGGTGCTTGACCGCAGTATCGCGAGGCGAAGATAATAGGGTCAATATTGTGTCAAATCAACATATTAATATATAAATATAATAATATGCTCCATTATTAATCAGGCACGTGATATAGCCATGTAAAACCTTCGTACATGAGAAAGGGTTTTGAATGTCAAAAATCCATTTTAGGCCTGCAATAAAAAATGTTGATCCTTAACAAAGGGTGTCGTAAAACCTCCGAAAATCCTTCGTCCGTACGTTATATTGTGTATGTCGCAGAAATAAAATAGGTTTTCATAAAACTAAGAATACCTTTGTGGTTGTTTTTAATATCAATAAGTAATAACCTATTTCATATTTTTGATATTTGCCACTGGTGGCTATAATACTATAGCTATACTATAACCGCCTCGTTGTTCTAGTGGTTAGCATACTTATTCGACTGCAGATCACGAGGTCCCGGGTTCGATTCCCGAGTCGGGCAAATAATTGTTAGATATTGGGGTTTTTCTGTCAAGAAATTCACTGTACCAGCCCGGAGTTAGGTTAGGTTAGGTTTTCGGTTAAAAATAAAGAAGTAGGTACGTGTTTAAGGAATTTTGGAATTTTATCATTCATCCGGTTGTATTGAATCGCTTTGCTCAAACACCAAATTAATGAACCTTCATATTTTAGTTCCTTTGATTTCTCCGAGATTTGTGGACCGTTACCTACCATACCTAATGTTAAGTTCCATTTTCCAAGCATAGACTACAACATTAAACTCCGTGTCTTAGAGCGTACGTCGCTACGTCGGTGTCTTACATAGGAAAACGCGACCACCCTGATGCTTGGCATTCTTCTACCACCCGATATTCTGGGTCATTTCTGTGTCGTACTCGCTGTCCGCAAATTATGGAACCAGCTTCCACCAGTTGTCCAGTTGTGTTCCTTCAAAACTACTATAGGGGTTATTCAAGGGGCTGATAAACAAATATCTAAAGAGCCGACAACGCATATAGGCAAATATTTATGGGCGGGCGGTTATCACTTAGCATCAGTGTGCTTAGTCTAGGATCGGAGCACTCGAAAACGAACTCGAAAACTATTGATCAAATCACAAGTGAATTCAGAGCAAAAAGAACTCAAATACTCGTATTTTAAAGTCGTAATTCCATAGTTCGAATATGTATTTTACAACATTTCTGCTTGGGGCGCTCGGTGTGTTCGAATGCTGAATGTATTGGCGAACTCAAACCTTAATACAAGCCATTTTAGGTCTATTTTACTCTGAAATCGATCAATAGTTTTCGAGTTCGTTTTCGAGTGCTCCGATCTTAGACTAAGCACTCAGATGACCCGCCTTAAATTAATATTAATAAACATAAAAATATTAATTGTAATAAAAATTAAAACACGAAATGAAATAAAATTAAAATATACTTTATTGTACACCATTGGACTCAATAAGAAAAACTTAATACAAAAGTTGTATACAATAAACGGCTTTATCGCTATGAAGCGATCTCTTCCAAGCAACCTGCTAATAAAGGAAATTAAACAGAAATAACGTTATGTAAACAAAACGTGGCTCATGGTGCGCTGCGTTCACACGAAGCGTTGCGGTGTCGCTGCGTTATTGCCGCGGCGTCGCTGCAGAATTTGGCATCGCTGTTACTAAGTACTTTTCCAATATAGTGGTGGACGAAATAACAACAATATTTGCACACAGTTACATTTATTATACCCACAATACCTTACGCTGAGTATTAGTCACGGCAAATAAGTCTAGCGTTGACCTTCAATGAGCAGAAGTCGAAAGTGAGGTATCTCGGGTGGTGAGGGAGTCGCGGGGAGGGCGTGGGGATCGTTCGTAAGCACTGATTAGCTCTCGCGGATCCCTCGTAAGTGCTGTTGGCTCTCCAATCGTATTGTGTCCTGCTCACTCGTACGAATTGCGCGCACTTGAAGGTCAGCGCTCGACTTACGTGCCCGGGGGTTATAACAAGGTGCTTAAACTTTAGAAGTTTAGATGAACGTGTTAGGAACGTCCCGGCAAAGGTTTACACGCGTTGCAAGAGCCAACAGGTGTTTCACGGGCGAGGCACTCTTCGGGACAATAGGGACATACCGCGTACAACTGGCGCACGATCTTGCATTCTTCTGTTGACGACCACTGGGACGGCTGAGCGTGCTGCAAAGGGAGTAGGAATTAGTAAGTTTTACCCACGACGCAAAAAAGCTGTGATAGCCTAGTAGTTAGGACGACCGACTTCTAATCGGAGGTCGTGGGTTCGATCCTGGGCATGCACCTCTAACTTTTCGAAGTTATGTGCGTTTTAAGTATTTAAATATCACTTGCTTTAACGGTGAAGGAAAACATCGTGAGGAAACCTGCATGCGTGAGAGTTCTCCATAACGTTCTCAAAGGTGTGTGAAGTCTGCCAATCCGCTTGGCCAGCGTGGTAGACTATGGCCAAAACCCTTCTCATTCTGATAGGAGACCCGTGCTCTGTAGTGAGCCGGTAATGGGTTGATCATGATGATGATGATGACCCACGACGCGACGGAGCAAAGACCGTAGATATATAGGTATTTAGCGTTATTAAAGATTATGTGTTTTTTTAGCCGGCCGACCCGCATTGTAGAGTGGCGGGTCTAAGCTCTAAATCCCTCTCTCTAATGAGAGAGGAGGCCTGTGCCCAGCAGTGGAATATTAAAAGGCTGTAGTGGTGGTATTATTGATTTGTTGTATTTGTCTCCGTCCCGAATAGCAGAATAACTTAAAAACATTGGAAAATTGACGAAACAATAAAATAAAAGAAAAACATTGTCACATACAAAATGTTCACGGGTTTTGTAGCTGTCAAAACTCTTTGATCCCGTCAATACGGTAAACTCTCTTATGTCCGTACGTGTGTTTGTCACCTAACTTCTCCTAAACGGCTGGACCAATTTGTATGAAATTTTGTGTGTATATTTCAATGGGTTTCTGGATGGTTTGAAAACACAATTACCGGGTAGGTACAGGTAACCGGGTCTCAGTAAGTGGCGCCGATGTCGGTATGTCACCGGGCAGGACGAAGTCTACCGGGTCTACTAGTAGAAATGTTGGTTTACGCAGTCGTAATCTCGGGGATCGGAACCTACTGCTTTAAATATGGAAGGGATAATTTAGCTTACTTACTCTTATGAAGGACTCAATGATGCACAACGAGGCATCATATGCTGGGCAATTGAGATGGACTCCAAAGGCTGGCAAGTCCGCCTGGAAGCAGGCGGTCTTCAAGTGTTCCACCGCTGGCTGCCACTGAGGATTGTCTTTAGCGTACTGGTCGAAGTAAGCCGTGAACCTCGGCTTGTCTATCTTGTCTCCGTCCATCCAACCGGATTCTCTGACTACGCATGTAACCCTTTCACACTGAAAACAATTGAACTCATACAAATAAGCTTATGTATTAAAATTAATATCATGCCTACATGTGGGAATAATGTATCTATTACTATGGGGGTCTGAGATCCATTGAACATGTCCTTGCATCATACTTAGACTCTGGGCACTGTCTATAAGCTACGAGCTACTGTCCATTAGAAACGAATGTTACCTACTCTATCTCGACCGCGATAAAGATAACCCTCCTGGGGCCCTCCCTGCTCCCCGCGCAGCGATTTGTTCATTCATAAGTTCATTGATAAATTCATTGATAAATCGGCTGCCCTAGTGATAAACAAAGTAACTACATTCAGAACAATTTTACAGGACAAGCATAAACATTGAAACTCTTATTTGAAGGCAACCTTTCTACAAAATATCTACTTATTTATCTCTGTAATAAATTGCAAAATAATATATTTTAATTTATAAATAACAGTATTTATTCCTAACTCCTTCGCTTTTAATTTTGTTTAAAATTAAAAATATGGTTTTTCTAATTGCAAATAAAATACAAAAAAATTAATGTTTCAACTTTAAAAAGATATTAAGTCATTTACTTCGTTTGTATATTGCTTGATAATTTCTTCCAAAAATAATTTTTCAATTTATTACAAAGAGTTTACTATGTTATTCAGATACAAATAGTTACTTTAATTTAATGTTTTGTAAGTTAGTTTAATGTGCGTGTGCGTGTGCGTTTGTGTGTGTGTGATATTGTGATTGTGATATTGCGACTAATACAATTGTCCCCCCCCCATTTGCTTTAATGGGCACCCGGGCCCTCCCCAAATAACTCAAATAACTATTTTTATTATTTTTTATGTAATCACCGGCTTTAGGTCGTAATTTTGAATATTATTCTACATATTATCGGTGAATTTGAAGTAATTCTGTTCATTAAATCAGAAGTTATAAGGCTGTGACAGTCAGACGGACAAAGCATATCCAACCTAGTTCACTCAGAGACTTAAGTTAGAGCTTATTACAACTCAAGAATCTATACCATATCTATACTTACCTACTAATATTATAAATGCAAAAGTATGTCTGTCTACTAAGTCTTCATGCACCAACTGTTCAACCGATCTTAACGAGGTATAAAGATAAGTTTCATTTTTGGAAAGGACATAAGCTACTTTTTTATCCTGGTAAATTAAGAGCTTAGACTAGAATTTCAAAAACCTAAATACACGCGGACGGAGTCGTGGGCATCATAATCAACTATGTTTATCTTGTAAAGTTATAATTTACAGTATTGTGTCTATTTTTAGTTATATTCCTGTAAAGTAATGTCCCTATTAGTTAATTATGTACGTAGGTATCTAAAATTCTGCACCTACCTTCAGTAGAAACATTTTAAAATAGTAAGTAACCGATAACAATTAAAACGATTATTTATAAGTACATAAAGTAATACCCTAAATTCCAGTCTCAGTGTGCAGTTATTTGTTTGGGCAATTCAAATTTCAGTAAACTGTTCGAGTTATTTGAAATATTATACTGTGGACACTGTGTTAAAAAACTACTCGACATTAAACTTTTGTTAATGCAAAAAAGTCAATTTCACAAAAAATGTCAGTTACTTTGTTTATATCACTAGGGCAGTCGAAATCTGTCATATTGAAAAGTCACTTTGAAACTTCAAAGTTCATTGTTTACATCGTTACGAAAATTTTGTGAAATACATAGCAGTAACCAGTTCTTATGTGATAAAAAGTTGTGCTAGAAAAATTGTTATGGTAGTGCGTTCGTTTTGTGCTCAAGAATGTGAGAGAAAAGAACAAATATCTCTAAAATAAATATCATAATAATAAATATGAGGCTGACGACTGTGTCAAGTAAGTGTTGTCAGCTTTATGTGAAAAATTTCCATACCCATTGAATACATCACGCATCGTCAGATATTGGTTAAAACGGCCTCTCAATTATTATAAAAAAAACTATAATGTGGACCAATAATTTCAAGACAACATTTTAAATTATTTCGTTGGCGTTTCGAAACAAAAATATTAAATCTGGTGCAAGATGCTTTTCAAGCTGTAACGGAGGCTACGTGAAATCACATTGTAAGTTCACGTTGAGAGATTGCAGAATGACGACGATGAATTAGTGAATTATAATATAGTTATTGATAGCGACAGTGACACATCATCTGACAGCAATGCATTGAAATTTTAAGATATAGAAGAACACGTCTCGACGAATCCTAATAGTTTTTTTATCTTTGTTTTATTCCATCTCCTAACATCTCCATGCCGTACTAATCTAAACGTCTGGTTTTTTTTTACCCGACTACGGCAAAGCCAAAAGGAAGGGTTATGATTTTAGCAGTCTATGTATTTACGTGTTGTAAATAATTAAGTTGCGATTTGTTTTTATAAAGAATTGTCAACACTGATTTATTATCTGTGACTATTGATGCTACAGATCTGTTGCATAAGTTTTATCTGTGGTGTCGAAACTCGAATTGTACTTTATCTTCTCTGGCTCTCTGCTTGCTCTCTGCCTCGGCGTCTCGTCGATTGGTATAACAGTGCTAATTAAAATTAAATATATTGATCCACGGAGAATCCTCTTTTATTTCCAAGATTACGTATGTATATATTTATGTATGTATGTATGTTTGTAACCGATTTTTGTATGAGATTCTGTGTGTACTAATGTAGCGCCTAAACTGCTGGACCGATTTTGATGAATGAGGTGTCTATTGATTCGTTGTTATTATCAGGGTGACATAGGCTACATTTTATCTACGAAAAAAATCGAGAAGTCAGCTTTGCGCGGCTTTCTAGATTTTTAACCCCCGACGCAAAAACGACGGGGTGTTATAAGTTTGACGTGTCTGTGTGTGTGTGTGTGTGTGTGTGTCTGTCTGTCTGTCCGTCTGTTCCCCTGTAGCGCTCAGCTCAAACGGGTGAACTGATTTGAATGCGATTTTTTTTGTTTGAAAAGTGAATTAATCGAGAGTGTTGTTAGCTATGTTTGATGAAAATCGATCCAAGATGGCCGCCGCTACAAAATGGTGGATTACATATTTTTTCACAACTCCCTTAATATGGGTATCAAATGAAAGGGCTTGACTAGTAGAATAGCATTATACAAATCCAAGATGGCTGCCGCCACAAAATGGCGAATGTCGGGGGTTTTTAAATTTTTAATTTATACTTGTAAAATTAGTTTCGGATAAGAATAACAGATGGCACCACTAGCTCCTTGCCCCGCGCATTTGCCCACTAAATTATTATTAAATTATTAAGCGTAGTCGGGTTTTAGTTCACGAACTTTACTTGTATTTAGTAGATGTATTAAATAAATTATTTTATTATGAGTATAATATGTATAAAATTTAAAAAATGGGGTAAGGTAAAGTCACCCAATTCGGAGGTATTCTAAAATTGGCACCCAATTCGGAGGTATATAGAAAAACAGCGTTTTCAACCGATCACCAAACTCTTTTTTACTGCAACATATCTTAATCAATTGATAGTTTATCATTCCATAGATAAATGACGAAATAGTTGGTTTTATATGTATATGTTTTAAAATAACCGGCAAGTTTTACACTAGCAGCCGGCCCGAACGCATGTTTCATACATTTTGCACCTTGTGCACGAAATACCTACGTTTTTTTAAATAGTGTTTATCCGTTAATTTTGAGCTTTATTTGTTTTTATTTAGATATGAATATTTGAAGGACTATATTTGCAATCGAAAACAATAAACTTTTGTGAATATTTGTAAAGAAATTAAGGTGAAAATACGTTTTGAAAATACCTCCGCGTTAGGTGCCAAATATTTTAGCCGGTTTCTAACGCGGAGGTATACCGCAGAATTGCGATTTCATAGACTTCATAAGTTTTTCAATTTTTAGGGTCATTTTATGTTAAATACGTCTTGTTTTGGTTTTGAATATTTAAATAGGCTATTAGGTTAAAGAGCCCTAATTATGAGGTACACTTTGGCCTCTAAATCACTAGTTATACCGTATCAAAGTTTACCTATTTAGGTAATTTATTGATTAATTGTATGGGGAAGCTAAAGAAAATTAATTAAAAAGAAAATTAAATTTATGCATATTTCGATGCAATTTTGAGAGAGTATTGTACATATTTACGAAGATAATCTAATTAAGCTTTAAATTATTTGTTTATTATGGAAAAATCTTTTCTTTTTTAACACTCAGAATTAGGAAACGTGTTTTTTGTTACAAAACCCAATTCCGAGGTATTACCTCCGAATTAGGTTCTATGAGCCCCTAATTATGTGGTATGGATAGAAATATATATTTTAATATGCTCGTGCTGATTGGATGACTGACTCACTCACTCACTCATTCACTCATTGATCACCTCTCCTGTAAAATTTTGTATAATTTTTTTTTTCAAATGGTTTCGTATAGAAGACAAAAATTCATTCAGAGGAAAAATATGGAAAGAGCTGATGATTGAGGATTTCGGAAACGGGTGAGGAGCACGCTTAAAGTATTGAAGATAGGTAGGGGGTGCTCAAGCAAATGTAACTCGAAACGTCATCCAATTGGCAATGAGATAAAAAAAATTCAAAATGGCGGAATTTGTTTTTCCATAGAAAATGTATGCCGAATATTGAATAAACTTTGATGCGATTCTTTGGAGAACTCTCAAAAAATATATGGGGATACAATATGATGACTGAGGGTTTGGAAGATGACTGAGGAGCCCAGGCTATCTATCTATCTATCCGCCATTTTAGTTTTTTTTCAGCGCAGTGCCAATTGGATAAGGTTTCGAGTAATTTTTGTTTGAGCACCTTCCACCTATCTACAATACCCTGCCCGGGCTCCTCAAACATCTTCCAATCCCTCAATCATCATGTCTTCCCATATTTTTCTTTGAGAGTTCTCCAAAGAACCGCATCAAAGCCTTGCATAGTTCGCAACTTGTAGTCTCTTCAATGTTCGCCATACATTTCATATGGAAAAATAAATTCCGCCATTTTGAATTTTTTTTTTCTATTCATCGAGTAGATCTTCTGATCTTGATTATCTTTTGCTAAGAAACTACTCTTCCATCTTTTATACCCTCCGAGATGAACACCGATGAAATTTGTATGGCGGCCATCTTTTTTTCGCCATTTTGAATTTTTTTTCAGATCACTGCCAATTGGATGACGTTTTGAGTGACATTTGCTCGAGCACCCCCCACCTATCTTCAATACCTTAAGCGTGCTGTTCGCTCGTCTCTGAAATCCTCAATCATCAGCTCTCTCCATATTTTTCCTCCGAATGAATTTTTGTCCTCTATACGAAACCTTTTGTGAAAAAAAAAATTTTTTCATACAAAATTGTTCAGGAGAGGTGATCAATGAGTGAGTGAGTCAGTGAATCAGCACGAACAGCTATCATACGTATCGAATTGATTTTGAAATATATTAATAAATACAGTTCATTTTTGAACACCATGTAGAATTCATTCTACTCGTTTCCCTTTGTATTTTGTACCTCCGAATTAGGGGCCATTTGCCTCCGAATTAGGATTTTTACCTCCGAATTGGGGGATTCGGACTTTTTTCATATTTTATTTAATTTTACATTTAAATCAAGTTTTAATTGTTGTCCTTTTAGGATATTTCAAGAGTTAAATAAATAACGCTTCTGATAAAAATAGCCAGTTCTTCAGAAAGGTGTAGTAAATGCTTATTTTTTGACGTTCTTTCGAGTTTTGATGAAAATACCTCCGAATTGGGTGCCTTTACCTTATAAATTATATTTAATAACGTATCTTCTTCTTTCTTGGTTATGGAAAATCTTTTTTCTATATCCTGAAACGTACCTACTTAACTTTAAATGTATAGTACTAACTACTACTACTCTACTACTATAGAAAAGTATTGAGCAAACTTAAAGAGACACAGATGAAAGACTAAATTGCGATTACGCAAATAATAGAATAACTATGATAATTAAAATTATTATAATTATTATAAAATTTCTTTTTCCCTAATTTAGTGTCATGTCCTTACAGTAGCAATACACACACACACACTCACAGGGGCGTCAAAAATGCTTGTCATACATTATAGTACGAGCACATCCATTGATTAATAATTTATCAATGAGAATTTCCCCCCCTCCCTCATCCCGCAGATCATGGGAGAGCCAAGTTAATCGCGGTATTACTATAGCGGCACGCTATGATGGCCGGTTTGACGTTTGTCCGCTCATGAAGTTCCGTATTAATTGATAACGACTTTGAAGGAAATAATTGTATTACTTTATTGACGATAGTGATGTGCAGAGATTCATAAATTTTATCGAATGTAGTTTTAGGTTTAGGACTCAAAATTTATTTATTAAATTGATTTCTTAAATGTATACAAGTGTAGAAAAATCAGTTTGCACCATTTAAGGGGTGAATGTACTTGTGAATATGAACAATTTTCACTATGTGGACAAACCTCTGAAATCGCAAAAAAATATCAATAAATTTTTAAAAATGGAATCTAATACGATCGTCACATAGGATCGCTGGCTAGCACAACTACTACCTCCGGCAAACTCGCGTCAATGCTCAATGCAAAACAAAGCAGTTTCGAATTGACGTTGCTTCGAAAAGTATAAACTGTCAGTGCAATGCGATTGTGATATAGTTTTGACCTGGCTTTGGATTTCAAATATTGATACTGCATTACTGTTGACCCTTGCTCGTTAATTTGGACTCTGTTCAAGCCCTTTGTTGTGGATTTCGTCGATATGACCGAACGTACGCAGAGAACTGTTCTAAATAGTCAGACACGTGAGTTCGTAATACGCCTTCGTAACTATTTCGATCGTGAAGCTCAAAATGGAGGGCCAATTTTACCTATAACGTCAGTGGTTGAACGCGTAGCTGATGCGCTTAATATTGGACAACGAACTGTTAGACGGATAACTAAAAAAAAATATGGCGAGACTGGCACAGAAGAAAATAAACTTCACACACCAAAAAAGAGAAAACGAGCAAAACCAGTCGTAGGCATCGATAGCTTTGATGCCGATGCTATCCGAAGACATGTTTACGGCTACTATTTACAGAAGGAGTATCCAACAAGAAAAAAGTTGGTGCATTCACTGAAGGAAGCTGGATTATTCTTCGGTGGGGAAAGTTCTTTAACGAAGATTTTGAAGACCATTGGATTTCGATACAAAAAATGTAACAAACGCAAAATATTGATGGAAAGATTTGATATAGCGATGGCAAGGTATACTTTTTTACGGCAAGTGAAAGAAATCAAAAATTGGCAAAATGTTGTGTTCTTGGATGAAACATGGCTTAATGCTAACCATACTGTAGGCCGTTCTTGGAACGATGACACAGCAGCATCTACTTCCAAAGTTCCTGTAGGAAAAGGATCGCGACTTATAATTTGTCACGCCGGAACCATCAACGGGTTTGTCGAAGGTTCTCTCATGGCTTTTGCGTCAAAAACCACTGGAGACTATCATGAAGACATGAATGGAGAAAAGTTTACTGAATGGTTTACCTCAATGTTGTGTAGCCTCCCTGAACCATCTATTATAATTATGGACAACGCCCCATACCACTCGATGCAAATTGACAAGCCACCTGCCCAATCCCAAAAGAAAGCTGATATCGTCGCATGGCTTCGTAAAAATGGCGTAGATGCAAACATGAATATGTTAAAAGCGGAATTAGTACGTCTTTTAAAAGAAAACAAACCAACCAAGATCCGATACG
Organism: Melanargia galathea; assembly: GCA_920104075.1. Lineage (NCBI taxonomy): Eukaryota > Metazoa > Arthropoda > Insecta > Lepidoptera > Nymphalidae > Melanargia > Melanargia galathea. The sequence goes on from OV049870.1 coordinate 11,397,949, forward strand.
TCATTGACGAAATAGCATTAGAAGATGGGCACAGAGTTATACGGTTACCGCCTTACCATTGTGAGTATAATGCGATTGAGTTGGTGTGGGCTCAAATTAAGGGATATGCTGCAAGACACAATACAGAACCCCCATTTACCACAAAAAAAATGCTAAAATTATTAGAAGAAGCTTGTGAACATGTGACTAAAGGAGACTGGGAAAAGGTTGTGAATAGAACTGTTAAATTAATAAGGGAAGATTATGAAAGAGATGTGAAAATAGATAATATTATAGAAAACGAACATATAATTATTAATGTATGTGATGATAGCAGTGACGACAGTGAAAATAGTAGTATGGACGAATCTGATTAATTATGGCCTTTTGTGGCACCTTTTTTGGTATCTTTTGTATTCATATGTTTCTTGTGTGCATATAAAGTATGTATATTCATTTTCGTTCAAATATTCAGTTCGTTCAAATAAATTAAATAAACATATACATTTTTGTTTTATTAAACCTATTTAATCAGGTACAAAAACAAAACTTAATTGTTTTTTGTTCGAGAATAAATTGACATTCCACATCACTATTGTAATGTGTCAAACCGGCCATCATAGCGTGCCGCTAGTATAAATGAATGAATGAACCCAAACACGAAACATCTTCTAATGATTTAAGACTTATTTAGTGGTTTAACGATATCACGGGTATAAAACGATTGTTTATATTTTGTCGATATTTCGGCCTCTATTCCACTGGCGTTATGCGAGCATTGGCGTTTCTCCAACGTCTGCGCAGCGTTGTCGCGACGTTAACGTTGCGCATCCGCTGAACGCAACGTCAACGTCGCGTGATTGTACTTGTTGTCAATAAACGCAACGTCAACGTTGCGTTGACGCGAAATTGACGTTGCGAAGTTGAAGCGCGAACGGTTGCCATTAGAGAATCTCAACGTTGACGTCACGTCAACGCGACGTTGTCACTGTGCAGACGTTGGAGAAACGCCGCTCGCACGCCAGTGGGATAGGGGCCTTCGATCCAGTTACATGAATCGGGGTCACGACGGGACTGCGGTGCGGGTTTAGCGTGAACACTGGAAAAACTCAACAAGAAACTACTTCATGCCAGTTTGATATATAGTAGAATACAATAGGTACTTTAAACTAAGCCTGAACTTCAGGCTGATTTAGACCCCTCCAATTTAGCTTCAAGTGAAATATTAGCAATCTCAGGGTGGCTTATTTTGCTTAAAATATGTTCCTACTAAGAGCTAAAAAAAATATTAAAATGTTACCTCATCATGAATTTTATCGCATTCGCTCGCTATGTCTTGATTTACAAAATGTGGCTCACCGAGGCACCTGAGCGCCTGGAAAACAAGTATAAATTGAAAATTTAAAAAACCCCCGACAATCGCCATTTTGTGGCGGCAGCCATCTTAGATTTGCATAATGCTATTCTACTAGTCAAGCCCTTTCATTTGATACCCATATTAAGGGAGTTGTGGAAAAATGTATAATCCGCCATTTTGTACCGGCGGCCATCTTGGATCGATTTTCATCAAACATAGCTAACAACACTCTCGACTAATTCACATTTCAAACAAAAAAAACCGCATTCAAATCGGTCCAGCCGTTTGAGCGCACAGGGGAACAGACAGACACACACACACACACACACACACACACACACACACACAGACACGTCAAACTTATAACACCCCGTCGTTTTTGCGTCGGGGGTTAAATATTAGGTATGAGTGAGAATCAGCTTGATCGCTCAAAAATGTAATCGCTCAGCGAGCTGTGTAGAAACCCATGAGGAAACATTAGGATTTCCCTGAAGGATAAGATCCGTAAAGAAGAGATCCACAGGGGAACCAAGGTAAGGCATAGTAGCAAACGATGTAGCATTTATTTATTGTAGCTAGTAGCAAACCAATTAGCTAGTTGAAATATTTGTGTGCTTACTTAATATAAGGTAAACTGACACTTTTGTATGACAACCATACCTACGGCGGAGTTTGTTGTGGGCTCTTCTCGGACCAGGGCGCGTTTGGAACCCTCGTAGTTTTAGTTTTAAGTTTCCGTAAGTAATTATTATTACCATTGCCTGTTCTTAAATTGACGTTCAAAAAATGTACAGTGTACCAATTTTGAATAAAATTTATTTGATTTGATTTGATTTGTTGTGGGCAATGCGAATCACAAAAAAAATCATAAAGGTTTGGTATATAAAAATGCTTAGGAAAATAGACAGCTTATTTAAAATACCTATATGATCACGCTTTGGAATCGATTTTGAATCAAACATATTTTATACTAGCTGATCCCCGCAACTTCGATCGCGTAAATATGGGTTTTTATATAGAATAGGATCGGATCGGATCCCATAATTCTTTTACGTACCTAAACTAAATGTAGCCTAAGCTACTCCTTATAACATTGAAAGTTCCATTAAAATCGATCCAGCCGTTTTGGAGATAAGCTGGAACAAATAGACAGACCGACAAACATAAATTTAAACGCACACCAGTTTAAAATAAGCCGTACGTTCAAAGATCCGGGTCCCAAGTTATTTGAACCCAATGCTGAGGGTTGTAATGTCTGTCATTTCTGAACTAAAAAACCTTTAACCTTGAAATATTTACGGGACAATATATAAAGTACTACCTTTCTAACAAAAAAAGAATGAGGGAAATCGAACTACACGTTAATGAATTACAGCTAAATACACGTTTTATCTTTCTTCCCCTCTCCCAAGGGAACCGTGCTGAATTTCGGGATAAAAAGTATCCTATGTCCTACCTCGGAGTATAAACTCAAATCGTACCAAGTTTCATTATTTGAATCCATTCAGTAGTTTCGGCGTGATGCGCGGCCAAGATACAGACAGACAGACAGACAGACAAAAATGAAAAAAATTGCAGTTTTGGCTTCAGTATCGATTATAGAGTGCCCTCCAATAAAAATTTTCAAAATATCTATAATGTACAGAATTGGATCTGTTACAGTTTTATTATATTATTATTATTATTATTATGTGTATATATCTTACTCTCACGCCCGTATACAGAATAAATACATATAAAAGCCAAAGAGAAATAATATAACATACATAAATACACAAAAATAAATAAACTTACATACACATTACATAAATACATATTGTACCGGGCGGAGGTTTACACCCCGGCAGGGGAGACCAGACGGCCGGGGGTCAGGGCGACAGGCTGAGAAATCGGCGGACTATCGTAGCCGAGTCCAGCAACACCGCTTTCTGCATCCTGGCTGCGAGCGAACTGCCACGGAATCCCAGTCGCTTCAGATGGTAAGCGAGGCTGACTGGGATCAAACCATTCGCAGATATGACGATAGGGATGATTTCAGTGGACTCCACATGCCACACGGCGGAAACCTCGTGAGCCAGATCGAGATACTTACGTTTTTTCTCTGTCTCAGCTCTCACGAGGTTCTCGTCGTATGGAATGGTGATGTCCACCAAAAACACCCTCGACTGTGCCCGGTCCATAATCACGATGTCAGGCTTATTCGCTAGAATAGTCCTGTCCGTGATGATGGACCGGTCCCAATACAGCCGGACTCCGTCACGCTCGAGAACAGGGACCGGTGTGTACTTATAGTACGGTAACTTCTCATCCAGGAGACCGTACTTTAGAGCAAGCTCCTGGTGAAGGATTTTGGCTGCTTGATTGTGCCTGTGCAGATACTCAGTGTTAGCAAGCGCTGAACATCCCGAAAGCACATGTCTGAGTGACTCGCCGGGATGGCGACAAGCTCGACAGATGTCGTGAGTGCCATCCTTCAGAATGTACTTTCGATAGTTCCGCGTCTTAACCACCTGATCTTGTATCGCACAGACAAATCCTTCGGTTTCCCCAAAAAGGTCGCCGAAGCGCAGCCATTGCACGGACGCTTTTTTATCTACGTGAGGCTCATTAAGAGCTTTAAAAAAGCGTCCGTGCAGCTCCTTCTCCCTCCATACGGTCTCCCGGTCAGAAGTACCAAGTACCACCGGTCCCTGCCACTCGGTTTTGGCTAAGGACAGCGGGGTAAGTCCTTTATCACATTCTATGACCTCTCTATGCATGGGGGACTCCCTCTTCGTCTCAAAATATGTTCTGAGGTTGGATATCTCCCGATTATGCATGGTCTTGACGCTTAGCACGCCTCGACCGCCGCATTTTCGGGGGATATACAACCTCATCACAGACGATTTTGGGTGGTGCATGCGATAGAGAGTCATAGTCGTGCGGACTTTTCTGTCCAGGGCGTCAAGTTCGGTCTGAGTCCATCTGAGCACGCCAAAGGTGTACATGAGAACGGGCATTACCCAGCCGTTATAAGCTCGGACCGTATTGGCGCCTGACAAATAACTTTTACAAATTTTTGTCAGTCGACCAAAAAACCCCTCGCAAACAGACTGTTTCATGTCCGCCTCATTTACCCCTAGGGATTGTGACATGCCCAGATACCGGTATGACTCAGCTTCAGAGAGGGTCCGGATGTTCGATGAATCGAGATTAATCTCGGCCGAATGAGTAACCTGACCCCTGTCCACGTGCAAGACTGCACACTTGTCCAGCCCAAGCTCCATCCTGACAGAATTACTGAATTCCTTGGTGATATTCAGTAATTCTGTCAGGCGGGTGGCATTGGGTGCCAGCAGTTTGAGGTCATCCATGTAGAGAAGGTGAGGTACTCTTGTCCCTCCTCTCCGAAACTGAAAGCCCGTCCCCGAATCCTCCAGCAGTGAGCTGAGTGGATTCAGAGACAGACAAAACCAGAGCGGGCTCAGACAATCACCCTGGAAGATACCCCGTCTTATCCTTATTCGGTCATCAGCATCCGCCAACCGCTCACCATGGAGACAAAGGATCGTACTCCATTGCCCCATGCATTCCCGGAGGAAGTCTCGAACTGTACTATCGATTTTGTACAGCTCAAGGACCCTCAAGAGCCATGAATGGGGCACCGAGTCGAATGCCTTTTTGTAATCAATCCAGGCGGCGGAGAAGTTCCGGCGGTTGCGTTTGACCAGTTGGCCAGCAACGGAGTCGATGAGAAGGAGCTCCTTAGTCCCACGGCTACCGCCCCGACACCCGTTCTGAGCCCCAGACATGATGTTATTCTCGTCTACATGACGGGAGATCTTGAGGCTCAGAACGGATGTTAGTGTCTTATAGATGGTAGTAAGACACGTAATGGGGCGGTACTTAGCCGGGTCAGCAGCATCGGTGGACTTTGGAGCTAGGTGAGTGATCCCGGTGGTGAAAAGGTTCGGGAGCGTCCTTTGCTCGAGAGCTTCTTGGAATTGTCGAGCCAAGGTCGCATGGCAGACCGAGAACCCCTTCAGCCAGTAGTGATGCAGTCCGTCGAGTCCCGGACTTTTCCAGTTCGGGGCCCGCCGCACCGCACCAGCCACTTCCTCCGCAGAGATGGTGACCGGGTTCATCGGTTCTATTGAGGCACATGCTTCCTCTACCGCCGCAATCCAAGGGCCCTCCTCATGCTCTACCTCTCTTGACCACACGTTTCGCCAGAAAGCAACGAGATCGGCCGGTCTCGGCCGCTGAGAGGTAGAGCAGACTGCTGGACACTCCAATCTTTTGTAGAACCTTTTCTGATCACTCGAGAAGAGACGATTTTGCTGAAATCGCTCGACTCTTTCCGAGTATCGTCGGATGCGGTTCCCCCATGCAGCGATTTTCTGTTTCAGGGGGGTTATTCTGTAACATAGTTAGCAACTGAAAATAGTTGCCAACGAATTAGTTCGATATACATTGCTGCTTTACTGTGTAAAATTATGAAAACACTTTATATTTCCCACAGTAAAGCAGCAATGTATATCAAACTAATTCGTTGGCAACTATTTTCAGTTGCTAACTAAGTTACAGAATAACCCAGCAAGTCGTCGATGCGCTCTGTTAGCTTTTGGGCAATGTCAGGCTGGTCTAGCCTGATTATTATTATTATTATTATTATTACTAGCTGACCCCCGCGACTTCGTTCGCTTGTTTATAGGTTTTATATAGGATCGGAACGGATCCCATAATTCTTTTATGTACTTAAACTAAATGTAGCCTAAGTTACTCCTTATAACAACACCTATCTGCCATTGAAAGTTCCGTGAAAATTGATCCAGCCGTTTCTGAGATTAGTTGAAACAAATAGACAGACCGACAAACATAAATTTAAACGCACGCCAGTTTAAAATAAGCCGTACGTACAAAGATCCGGGTCCCATGTTATTTGAACCCAATAAATGTCTGTCATTTCTGAACTAACAAACCTATGACCTTGAAATATTTACGGGACAATACTTAAAGTACTACCTTTCTAACAAAAAAAGAATGTGTGAAATCGAACAACGCGTTAATGAATTACAGCTAAATACACGTTTTAAATTTCATCCCCTCTCCCTAGGGAACCGTGGTGAATTTCGGAATAAAAAGTAAAATAATAAAAAGGAAAATAAACTCAAATCATACCAAGTTTCATTCGAATTCATTCAGTAGTTTCGGCGTGATGCGCGGCCAAGATACAGACAGACAGACAGACAGACGGACAAAAATGGAACAAATTGCAGTTTTGGCTTCAGTATCGATTATAGAGTGCCCTCCAATAAAAAATTTCAAAATATCTTCAATGTACAGAATTGGATCTGTTACAGTTTTATTATATTAATAGACTAGATGATGCCCACGGCTTCGCCCGTGTGTATTTAGGTTTGTAAAAATCTCGTGGGAACTTTGATTTTCCAGAACAAAAAGTAGCCTATCTGTAGTAAGTAGTAACCCGTCCACAAAACGGAAAAATTCCGTAGGATCCTTACGATTTCGGAATGCAATTCCTTACATCATCAGGGTTGAGGAGTTGGACATGTACCTACTCGAGGTCATTCAACAATAAAGTCTTTAATTGGTATCCCCAAAATCAATTTAAATAACCGACAGTACCTAAATCCCATTAGTTTTGGGGATCAGATCCCCTACAGCATCAGGATTGAGGAGTTGGAATCCAAATTTTTTGTAGGACAGTGTCGCAATGTTTCTCTATCGATTAAAAAAAAAATTACGCAAATCGGTTCAGAAATCTCGGAGATATCGGTGTACATAGGTAGAAAAACACAACTCCTCCTTTTTTGAAAGTCGGTTAAAAAAGTAGCCTATGTCACTCCCTGGTTAATTCTCTACTTGTATGTGAAAGTCCCGTCAAAATCGGTTCAGCCGTTCCAAAGATTAGCCCGTTCAAACAGACAGACAGACAGACAGACAGACAGACAGACAGACAGACAGACAAAAATTTTAAAAACGTGTGATTCGGTTATAGTATCGTTCAAATAACCATATGAGCTTAATATGAGGTAGTTATTTTGATATTACAGACAGACACTTCAATTTTATTTATTAGTATAGACTAGCTAATACTGGTCTTATTCACTACTAGATGATGCCCACGGCTTCGCCCGTGTGTATTTAGGTTTGTAAAAATCTCGTGGGAACTTTGATTTTCCAGAACAAAAAGTAGCCTATCTGTAGTAAGTAGTAACCCGTCCACAAAACGGAAAAATTCCGTAGGATCCTTACGATTTCGGAATGCAATTCCTTACATCATCAGGGTTGAGGAGTTGGACATGTACCTACTCGAGGTCATTCAACAATAAAGTCTTTAATTGGTATCCCCAAAATCAATTTAAATAACCGACAGTACCTAAATCCCATTAGTTTTGGGGATCAGATCCCCTACAGCATCAGGATTGAGGAGTTGGAATCCAAATTTTTTGTAGGACAGTGTCGCAATGTTTCTCTATCGATTAAAAAAAAAATTACGCAAATCGGTTCAGAAATCTCGGAGATATCGGTGTACATAGGTAGAAAAACACAACTCCTCCTTTTTTGAAAGTCGGTTAAAAAAGTAGCCTATGTCACTCCCTGGTTAATTCTCTACTTGTATGTGAAAGTCCCGTCAAAATCGGTTCAGCCGTTCCAAAGATTAGCCCGTTCAAACAGACAGACAGACAGACAGACAGACAGACAGACAGACAGACAAAAATTTTAAAAACGTGTGATTCGGTTATAGTATCGTTCAAATAACCATATGAGCTTAATATGAGGTAGTTATTTTGATATTACAGACAGACACTTCAATTTTATTTATTAGTATAGATACTAGCTTTTGCCCGCGGCTTCGCCCGCGTGAATTTCGGTTTTTCACAAATCCTGAGGGATATGTAGATTTCTGGTCCACCCGCCCCCCGCCGCGCGGCGGCGTACCGCGGTACCGCGTACGGCGAGTGCAGGGCGCAGGAGCGCGCGGCTCGGCGCGGGGAGTTCCGTGCAGCGCGAGCGTCGGCCGTCGCGCGGAGCGAAAATACCTATCAGGGCGTTTTTTAACATAGGTACTTACAGATTTCAACACAACTCCTTTTTTGAAAGTCGGTTAAAAATATTCGGTAGCCTATGTTACTCCTTGGTTAATCCTCTACTTGTCTGTGAAAGTCCCGTCAAAATCGGTTCAGCCGTTCCGAAGATTAGCCCGTTCAAACAGATTGACAGACAGACAAAAATTTTAAAAACGTGTGATTGGTATCGTTCACATAACCATATGAGCTGAATATGTGGTAGTTATTTCGAAATTACAGACAGACACTTCAATTTTATTTATTAGTATAGAATAGATAGATAGATAGTATTGTCTTTCATGTAAAACTATTTTGGTGTTGCTAATTTCTAGGCTGCGTAAAAATTGGCATTTGATTTATTAACCGACTTAAAAAAAATAAGACATATGCACACGCACACGCTTAGGTACTAGTAGTAGGTACTCACAGAAGTTTGAGGCCCGGGGCAATTTCAACAAAGCCGTTTTTTCTTGAATTTCGGTGGACTTTTTTATTATTAAGTTTTTTTAACTTTGAACTATGGTTTATTGTTCTTCTTGTTATTCTTTATGCTCTTATTGAATGCCATCAAAATATGTCTTATAAACTCGTGAGAATACGTGTTTAAAATTTTGATGCCACTGAAATGATAAAACTAGCCACCGAAATGATATAAGTAGCTACCGAAATGATAGAAACTGTCCACCGAAATTAAAATTCACTGAAAATATTTACTACTGAGCAGCCTAAACCATACATTTTAACTAAATAGCTGCACTCTTAGCAAGTGTGAAAGGTTGTATATCAACAGTGACAATATTTTATTAACCTAGTTGTGTATGTTCTACTGAATTTTAGATATTCCTCTGGATTTCACACAAAAAAATTCACCTACCGACAATAAAAGGAATAGAATAAAATTAAATGAAAATACATTTATTTTAATTAACGATTTTAATCTTAGCTTAGCAATAATCAGCCTTTTAATTACTACTATTCTAATAATTTCGCACTTACTTAAATACAGTGTAAACTCAATATTGCGACACTTAAGGGGCTTCTAATTTTATGCAGTTATTATTGAGAGGTGTCGTTAAATGGAGAGAAAAAAAATCAATATTATGATGTATACCTACAGTGATTAATAAAGTAGATATACAGTTTGAAAGTCTGTGACCAACCAAGAATATGATAACGTATTAAAACTAATTAGGTATATTTTAATATACATAGGTGCTAAGTTCGTTATGTACTAGAATTTTTCCTTTTTCGTTTGGTTTTCGTTTATTTTTCAGTGTTTTTGACCACCTACCTTCTACCTACCAACAGTTCATGTATTATTTTTGCGACCATTTCACAAACTTTTTCTATTGAGTAAAAAAAATTCAAATTAGTGTAGAACCAAATATGGGGAAAATCGATGTACAGGTTCAATATTTTGATGACATAAGTAAGTGTACACTTATGTTAATTTGTACATATGAATTATATGAACGTAGGTATAATAGGTATAGTTACTAAAAACTCCCTGAAAGTATGTTAATTACGATAGCGAAAAAAATATCAAAATCAGTTCATTAGTCTTTGAGATAATTGCGGTCATACATACATACAAATATACATACGGGTCAAATACATAAACCAAAATAATAAAACAATCCACCGAAATGAGACAATTAAATACCGAAATGATAAAGCAATCAACCGAAATGAGATAATTAAGATTTAAAAAAACCGAAATGAGAATTTCTATCATTTCGGTGAGTTTTTTGTCATTTCGGTGGTCAATTTAGCCCACCGAATCCACCGAAATGATAACACCGAAATTAGAAATACGGACAAAAATTAGCATTACAAGAAGACTATTTATTATTAGATGATATGAATATTACACAAATAAACGTATTGCCATTACGCACTCTTGAATAGTATTTTATATGTATTAACTAATTGCAAGACAAGTTATACCTGTACACGGAAATGATAAGAAGTTTGTCACATGCCACCGATTTGAACTACTTACTTTTTTTGCGGGAACACGCAGGCCAGCGGCGCATGTCCTCCCATGATAAGCACATAGACCACACTGTTACGTAAATTTTAAGCATACGAGGGCGGAGCTAGAGTTGTCCTATGCAAAACTACAATCGATTAAAAAAAACACCGAATTGAGAGGACTTTCTGGGACACAAGCATTTTTACTTACCAGTTATTAAACTAAGTAGTATATTATCATAAAATTATTTTATAACTATACTGTCACTATTCACAATTTAAATAAAAGTAGCCATATTCCTAAATAAGTAATACTTTTTGATTTATGAGGGAAATTACATTGAAAAAGGTTGTGAGGACAGCTACCGAAATGAGAAATTCGGGGGTTTAAAATTTTTTTATTTCCTAAACTGCAGTCCTAATCAATAAATATTTATTGTCTCGCATAGGTTCTATTCTACCTAGATACCTATTCTACCTAGAAAAAAATATTAAATCTTTATACTAACGTAGGACAGTGCCGATTTCACCCATGCCGTGCGAATTATGCTGTTGGGAAATCCACCCACAGCGTCCGCGTCACATTGAATTGGCGGTACCGCTTGGCTTACCTGAAAGTAGGGTGTGTGAATACATAATATTATGTCGTGGCCAGATCTTAAAATTGATCACTTCATGATGTGACTGATCATTTCATGAAATGGTTCTATTTTATGATACGGCTACCTAAAACTGACCATATCATTTAAACGTCAACGTTTGATGATGTTTCTGTCCACGTTTGGCCATATAATTTATGTAGGGCATCCATGATTATCATAGTTTTTGAGTAATATTTTTTTTGTAAAATCGTAACCTCACTTCTTTCACACCTAAAACTACTTCTACAACGGTTTCGACACTGCGGGAAGTGCAGCCCCTTTGCCCTTGCGTAGCAAAGCGCAGGCGCCCATGCTCACCTCTGCAGCTTCGTCTTGCTGGTCGTCTTTGGCGACAAGCCGCTACGACTCGCACGGGTGCCTGCAATTTGCTACGGCGGACGGTGCGGCGGCTGCTCTACCTACGGCCTTACAAATACACTCGGCAGACCAGACTACGTGAAATTGAGGAGTGCTGATTCGGTTTTGATACAGATTAGACCTATCTTATGTTAGAACATTCGCTTCACCACTAGAGAAACCGAATGACGATTGACGGTTGACATTGATGGACGCCCACAAAATGGCCGTCAATAGCGTTCCGTTTCGCATCATCGCATCGAAGTCATATTTTGAAATCCAATAGTCCATTGATTTTCGTTGCGTGGTCACCCTACTTTCTGTTATTTCACTTAAAAACCACACGATATCAGCGCCTCTATTATAACGGTGGATAATATAACTATTTTACGATATGATCACTAATGGTTGATCATATCATGAAGTAGCAGGAGCACTATCGGAGCAGCCTCCGATAGTGAAAGTAAACGATACAGGATGAAAAAGTCATTGTATTGTTAAGGAAAACCTTATAACAAGGAAATAAGGTTCATAATCGCTTCCCCACCGCTTACTCGTAATCTTTTCTACGACATTCGATCAGAAGTCAATCAGAAGTCAGAAGAAGAACAAACGAACGAACGAACGTGTGTACGTACGGCGCCGGGGTTACAATCAAAGTATATTTGAAGAAGCCTCCTACCTACAAACTGTGAAAAATTCCTTATTACAATATAGACTTACCGATAATAATGACATAGAAATAGAAGCCACAAGTCCAACCATCTTTAAAGACACAAGACAACTGATTAGGTCCTTACAGGACTATTTATTTATAATAAAATACCTACGTACTTATACATATATTATTATACACGGGTAAGTGCACCCTGCACTTACCCGGTCCTTTACCTACTGCGGTCAAGCACCGCGGTATAGGGTGTATGCTCCTAAGGCTTCACCCCCCCTCAAAAGTCAACACTTCTATGAATATTTGCATTTTGGTGCCGCTTAGACACAATGGGTATTTTTTTATGTAGCTTTCTCCAATGGGAAAATAGTTTAAAATAAGGCAGCATTGTTTTGCACCCCTATCCCTCAATTATACTGTATCTCCCAATTCACCAGAATAGTAAACGAAAGGTCAGCGTATTACTCAAACATGCTATAGACCACGTATTTACGCGTTTAGCCTCCGCTCTTCCAGTTTACATCGCAACTATAAATGATTCTATAGCCGACCTTAACATCAGCACAGTCGGCACGCTTATGTGTGCGTGCGCAACCGGCGGGTAGCTACAAGGTGGCCACAGCGCGATCCATAACTCAAATGCACCACGATTTATTATTATATTACAAGCGGACACCCGCGACTTCGTTTGCGTGGATATTGATTTTAAGAATCCAGTGGGAATCATTTTGTTTTTCCTAAGCTCCTTTGAGCTCATACCTTGCTAAAACCTGTCAAAAGTTCACTGGCGGATGTTTAGGTAGATCAAAATGTAAACATCGGCCAGTGAAAGTCCCATCAAAATCGGTCCAGCCTTTCAGAGATTAGCCAGTAATCTTTAAAGTATTTCTTTTCTAACAAAAAAAGAATGAATGAAATTGGACCACCCGTTAACGAATTACAGCTAAGTAGGTACACATTTTGACTTTCATCCCCTCTCCCAAGGGAACCGTGCTGAATTTCGGGATAAAAAGTATCCTATATGTTACTCCGTAGTATGAACTTAAATCATGCCGAGTTTCATTTCAATCCATTCAGTAGTTTTTACGTTATGCGCGCACAAACATTCAGACAAACAGACAAACAGATAAACAGACAAACAGACAAAAATTTCAAAAATAGCTTTTTTACGTTCTATTACTTATTATCCCTAACATCCCCCAGTTATTATTTTGCAAAACTCTTCAATGTACAGATACGGCTATTCTACGATTTTATTATATGTATAGATTATTTATATTTACTATATTACTATACTTAATACCAAGAATATCCAATCAAAACATAACATGTAAAACAATGCAAGTCTCCCAATGCGTTCTTCTACCGCAAAAAGTTATGAGATGTAACCAAGTCGTTTAATTTATTCAGTATCTATCTATGAGAGCATCTATCCAATAACTTGGTCATAAATTTTTACGCAATTATTTAACTAAATTTTTTTTATAATGACCGTATCAATATTAGTCATATTTATTTATCTATATATCTATGTACTCGTATATCTATACTTCTATACTAATAAATAAAATTGAAGTGTCTGTTTGTAATTTCGAAATAACTACCTCTTATTAAGCTCATAAGTAATCGTCACTGGAAAGGCTAATTTACTTAACCGCCAAATTGGGCATATTGAGTTATATACATATTCGGAATCAGCGAATTTTTCTGCATCGATCTATCTAGGTAACATTGCAATCGGATTACTTTTGTGGCGCTTCAGTAACCCGTAAAAACGAGGGAATTCTTTTGTTTTGATTACTGAAACGACACATTTTTTGGTCTTTTTTATACTATTGTCGCATAAGTCATATTAACTTACTATATAAATATAAAAATTTCAATTAAAGTAAGTATGTCTTTCTGCCGTCTGGAAAACCATGTTGTTTAAGAAATTTTGGTTTAAATAAATTGCAATACAGCGTGGCGTTTAAGTAATTTAGCCTGACTGTTATTGAACAGTTTGCGGGCTATAAACATTTTTGCCCTGCAGTAAAATTTTTGTAAAAGTCACGAATGTAGTTTTTCCTATTCGCCCAAATATAATTCTACATCTCTTAAGTAAATATACTGACAATAATATTGATGTCGTTGTGGAATAAGTATCGACGCGACAGTTCAAAATCGTAAGTGAACGCGCCCAGGCAGGTGCTCGCAGGCGGTTAAGTCAGTCGGCTCGACAGATATTTTTGGAGCCGCTGCTGCTGCTACGTGAGAATATTAGTGTGAAAATATGTAAATAATATATTTATTTCATTGATTAATTATCTATATTAAAATAATAAAGCGGAAAAGTTTGTTTGTTTGAACCCGTTATTTTCTGGCAGTACCTGTCGCATTAGAATTTTTTTTTGTATTTGATAGCCCAATTTTTGGGGAAGGTTATAGGTTATTATCCCTACTAGCCTCCCCTAAGGGGGTAAAATGGGGGTAGAAAGTTTGTATGAAAGTCCTATGTTTTTAAAGTTACAGACCTGAAAATCTGTAATTTTTAAATATATAAGTTATTCTGGAAAATCTGCCATTTAGGGTGGTAAAATAGGGGATGACAGTTTTAAGGTAAGTTTTAATTATTGTTATTATTAACTTGTAAGGAAGTGAGGCTCTATCAAGGGTGTAAGTATCAGTCTCTCAGATATCTCGGAAATAGTAATGAGAAAATTCACCTCTAAGGGGGTAAAATGGGGGTTCGAAGGTTACATGAAAATTCTATTTTTTAAAGATACATGAAAATTGACATAATATAAGTTACTAGCGATTGCCCGCGAATTTGCCCACGTACAATTTCTGATTTCCTATGAGATTATGTTTTCCCGCTGTAGAGAGGCGTATCGAAATACTGATTTTCATGAATCTCTGTTGAAAAATTACGGATTTTAATACAAACTTTCATCCCGTCGTTCTTTGGGGGTGTAAATTCTGAAAATCCTGAAATAACAGTTAATTTATCTTTAACGGAAAACTTCCATATCAATTTTCATTTTCTCATTTTTATTTTCAAACTATCATTCAAATATATTCATGGATGGATGGAAAATTAACGCGAAAAATTATGGACCCTAATACTAAACTTCATCCCCTGTTTAACCCACTTGGGGTTGGATTTCTTTAAAACCTGAGACACGTAATTCTTTATTTAAAAGTCTAAATCGGAATCGAACGTCTAAATACGAATTTACATGGAAATAACTTGAAAAATGAAGGACTTTCATATAAATTTATATCCCCTGTTTCACTCCCTTAAGAGTTGAATATTAAAAAATCCTTTCTTAGCGGATGCTTACGTCACAATAGCTAGTTATCTGTATGCCAAATTTCAGCTCAATCTGTCCAGTGCGTTGTTTGTGCGTGTTGATAGATCAGTTAGTCAGTCAGCTTTTCCTTTTATATATTCAGAAGAAGATTAGTTGACGTAATAAATAATGGACTCTCATACAAAACTTCATCCCCTATTAAACCCACTTGGGGGTGGTATTTCTTAAAAACCTGAGACATGTAAGTCTTTATTTGAAAGTTTAAATCCAAATCGAATGTCTAAAGACGATTATTCATGGAAATAACTTGAAAAATGAAGGACCTTCATACAAATTCCCATCCCCTATTTCACCTCCTTAGGGGTTGAAAATTAAAAAAATCTCTCCTTAGTGGATGCTTACGTCACAATAGCTATCTGTATGACAAATTTCAGCTCGGTCCGTCCAGTGGTTTGAATTGTACGTTGATAGATCAGTCAGTCAGTAAGTCACCTTTTTCTTTTATATATTTAGATTTATATTATATTTAAATAATAAAAACCTATATAAGTTATTTTGGAAAATCTTCCCTTAAGGGTGGTAAAATAGGGGATGAAAGTTTTTATGGGAAGCTTTAATTATTTTTATTATTCTGCCATTGAAAAAAGCTTAAATGGTGTTATGATTTGGACATCACAGTGGAGTACAATTTTCACTCTGGCTAGGAAGTCACCGAAACCCGACTTTCCTGGAAGTATTTTTCTGCAATTATATCCCATTTATTAGAATCAGTATACTTAAGAACCTCTACTTCATAGGGTTTCTTAAGTAGACCTATACTGATTTTAATAAATGGGATATACTTAATTGAAGATACTTAAATACTTCAAGGAAATTTGAAAAGAAGGAAATTTGTTGGGTAAAATAAGCAAACTAAGCACTTTTACATTTTAAAATCAACAGAATGTAATATTATAGCTTATGTGAATCCAGATGCAAAAAATGAAAAAATTGAAATACTTAACGAAAAAAATTCCACCATCCAACTGAGACCATGTTACAAAGCGCTGCTGTCAGTATGTATATAAAAGAAATAGGGGTCTGGATCTCAACAAATTGTGTACCAACAAAGTCATACTAGTCATTATAGTTTCATGAAGAGTACAAAAAATTTACCTATACTAATTATTACTATTCAAGACTATTTCATTGATACAGATGTAGAGGACGAAGAAACAGCCGAATAATAGGTTAACATTCATCATCTATGTTATTGTTTTTTATTATCTGAAAGACGATTTTGGGGGTTACTGTTCCTTCCACAGAACACTTATTACACCAATACATTAAGTATAATATACAGTAGTAGAGATTTCAAGTATAGGTTCTAACTGCCTCATTTCAATTATATTAGAGACTTCAGTATGATAGATAGGCATCTTTTTGAATCAATAATTATGGTCTTCAGGTTTTTTTAATGTAGTTGTTCATTGTAATTAATCTCTTACGTAGTTTATCCTTATTATGATTACAATAAACTAGACATATGAAAATGGAAATGTATACTGGAAGTATTTATAGTTCACCAGCATACTAGTTTAGTGATATTAAAAGAAATTTTGTCGTGCTTCTATGTCTTTATGTTATGTCTTATAAGCAAGTTTAATTTACAATTTTTTTTAACTTAACCACGTTACAGTAAATTTGACTCACTTTGCAATGAGGTACTTTTTACTTAACCGCCACTTATTTCCTGAATTAGCAGATATAGTAATCTACAGCATATGAATAAAAATAAAGCTATGAAAACGTTTTACGTATCAAGTTGTTTGATTAAAATCAGATGATAAATAAAAAAGTTATGAATTTTTTTGTTAAAAAAAAAACTTTAAATGGCTTTTTCTCGAAATGCCGTTTTGGCGGTTAAGTAAAATAGCCTTTCCAGTGACGATATGGTTATATGAATTGTACGATAACTGAATCACATGTTTTTTAAATTTTTGTCTCTCTGTCTGTCTGTCTGTTTGAATAGGCTAATATCTTCGGAACGGATGAACGGATTTTACGGGACTTCCACATACAAGTAGAGGATTAACCAAGGAGTAACATAGGCTGAAAAAGCTGTGAAAGCTGAAAAAGCTGTGATAGCCTAGTGGTTAGGACAACCGACTTCTAATCGGAGGTCATGGGTTCGATCCCGGGGCACGCACCTCTAACTTTTTGGAGTTATGTGCGTTTTAAGTACCTATTTAAATATCACTTGCTTTAACGGTGAAGGAAAACATCGTGAGGAAACCTGCATGCCTGAGAGTTCTCCATAACGTTCTCAAAGGTGTGTGAAGTCTGCCAATCCGCTTGGCCAGCGTGGTACAGCGTGGAACCCTTCTCACTCTGAGAGGAGACCCGTGCTCTGTAGTGAGCCGGTAATGGGTTGATCATGATGATGATGATGATGAACATAGGCTACTTTTTTAACCGACTTTCAAAAAAGGAGGAGTTGTATTTTTTTATCTATGTACACCAATGTCTCCGAGATTTCTGTACCGATCTGCGTATTTTTTTTAATCGATAGAGAAACTTTGCGACACTGTTCCATAAAACATTTGGATTCCAACTCCTCAATCCTGATGCTGCAGGGGACCTGACCCCCAAAACTAATGGGATTTAAAAAGTTGTCGGTTATTTACATTGATATCGGAGGTACCTAACTACCTACCAATTAAAGTCTATTATTGAATGAACTTGAGTACATACCCTACTCCTCAACCCTGATGCTGTAACGAATTGCATTCCTAAATCGTGGGGATCCCACGGGATTTTTCCGTTTTGGGGACGGATTACTACAGATAAGTTACTTTTGTTTTGGAAAATCAAAACGACGGTCCCTACGTACAATCCCCTAAGTGGTAGATCCGTGATTTGCATGTTTTGTTTTCATAACCTTCAGGACAACCTATATTATCGTTTAGTTTAATAAAAAAAAAATTAAGTTGGCAAATTCAACTCTAAATCCACACACGACATTTCCCATAACTACAAAATTTACTAAAATTTCCGAAGTAGAACAGCAGTAGTGGTAATTCAGTAATTTTACGATGGACAATCAATCGTAACCCCGATGGTCTCACACGCAACTGGCACTTACGGGCCATTGAGCTCGTGCCGGCCTAGAAGAGACGGCCGTGTTATAAAAAATAGAGATTCCGTTATAACTCGTACAGGTAAACGAAATAAACTAATTTCGGTGTATTCCAACGTAACTGTTCGTATATGGTAGTTACGTTATGTTACATCGGAAAATTGAAATGCAAGTTGCAGGAAGTGGTAAATAAGTAACTTTACGCTGGAAAATAAAAACAGATTTAATACATAACTACTACTTACGACGTTTTACTTCGGTAATTTTATTTCAATCTCGTAAATAATTAACAGTTATGTCATTTTTTTAAATGAGTAATGTCTTTTTTACCGTCTTTATAAATAAGGAGGTTATCAATTCGACACGTATGTATGTAATATAATAAAAATTGTAATATATTCACATATTACGATAATCTACTAGGGCTTCCAAACAAATAAATATAATTTTATAGCTGTGTGTATGTATGTATTTTTGTCCGTGCATTTCTCCGAAACTATCGATCAAATTTTGACTATTTTTTTATAGGCTAACCTTTACTTCAACTTAAGAAACACTCTGAGTTTTAACAAAATTTATTCATTACTTTTGAAGATATGCGTACCTTTCTTTTTCAGTTATTCTTTAATTCTGCATATTGAAGTCGGATGATTTTTTCTTAAATTAAAGCTTCTTACAGCACCGCGTAGAAGGGAATCTACTGATGTTAGTAAACACAAGACAATATAATTGAAGTCGTCGCTTTATTTCGTAAAAATGGAGATTCTACCCTGGATTTAATGCATGAAGATACCCGTTTTCGCTTTTCCAATGTAACTGATCTCTCCAATTCAATGATTATAGAAGTATTCAAATCATCGCAGCCAACAATAATTATTTCATCCATGTTAAGCTCGACTTCAGCTTTACGACCTAACACAGACCACAAGGTTCTTAAAAGTATAATTAATTATCCAGAGATATTATACTCGACGACTTCTAACCTTGCAAACAGGCTGGATTCCGAAAAGGCTTCAGTAGCATAGACCACATGCATACGCTGCGGCAGTTTCATAAGACCGAAGAGTATAACTAGCTACTTTGCTTGGCGTTTGTGGACTCTGAGAGAGCCTTTGATTTGGTGGAAACGTGGACTGTTTAAGATTACTACAGAGATATCGGATCGGCTATCCTATATCTAAGTGCTGAAGTGTTTGTACGAAAACACCACCATATTGTCAGTCCATAATATGCAGGATCAGACTACAAGACCAATCCGATTGCAGCGAGAAGTACGATTGGGAGACGTAATCTCTTCGAAGGTCTTTACTGCTACTAGTTGCATTGGAGGACATCTTTAAGCTTCTAAATTAAACCGAACTTGACATTACATTAACGGTGAGTACATCACTCACGTACTGATGTAGTTGTTATGGCAAATACTCTGGAAGACTTAAATACAATGCTCAACGACCTAAGCAGGGTTTCTCGATAGGTGGGCCAGTATCGTATTGTATTGTAGAGACCTGGAACACACAGTCCAGATAGATAGGTCAAATTTCTAGAAAGAGGTCAACCGTCGAATCAAACTCGGATGGGCAGCGTTCGGAAAGCTTTGCGATGTCTTCTCGTCCAAAATATCTCAGTGCCTGAAGCCGTGAAGACCAACGTCTTCGAACAGTGCGTCTTGCTAGTGATAACATACGGCTCCGAAACATAGTCGCTAACTATGAGCCTCAAAAAAACTCAGTCACTGATAGAGCGATGGAGTTTCTCTACGCTATCAAATTAGAAATGAGGAGATCCGTAGAAGAACTAGAGTCACTGACATAGTATAGCGAAACTGAAGTGGCAATGGGCGGGGCACATAGTTTGGAGAACTGATAGACGTTGAGGTCCCAATGTGCTCAGGCAACCTCACACCGGAAAGCGCAGTGTTGACAGACTCCCCACTAGGTGGATCGACGATATCAGAAGAGTCGCAGAGAACTGCTGGATACAAGCGGCCCAAGACCACGACGCGACGTTTGGAAGTCCCTACAAGTTACCTATCCAGCAGTGGACGTCTACTGGTTGATGACGACGTCGACGACGAGTTATAATAAAGTTACATAGGCTGTTGCGCAATATTATATAAGATAAATTTCCCGACTCATGCTCATTTAGTAAAGTTGTATTCAACACTTAAACACTAACAACATAATTTTATACCATGCACCCCCACGTACAATTTCTTAAATGGCAATTACGACTTTGCTTAAATTTAATTCTACCACGTAAAAGTCAGTAAGTACCACATAAGTTATTTGCAATAGAGATGAATCCCACGTATGAGAACATAAGTGACAAATAATACACTAAACGTTATTTTTATAACATATTTTTTAATTTTTTATAAAGTATTTCACATATTAAAACTTCATACCAAATTTCATGACGCAGCATTTAGTAGATCATGAAATACACGTGTTTGAAACTTTAAAACGCTCTCCTGAAAAATTTGTGTTTTGTAATTAGGGGATTGTACGTAGGGACCGTCGAAAAGTTCCCACGAGATTTTTAGGGTTCCGTAGTAAACAAGGAACCTTATAGTTTCGCCATGTCCGTCCGTCTGTCCGTCTGTCCGTATGTCCGTCTGTCCGTCCTCGGTTAATCTCAGAGACTATTAGTGCTAGAAATCCGTAATTTGGCAAGAGTATAAATATTAATCACGCCGACAAAGTGGTGAAATAAAATTTTGATAAATATTTTTTTTAGGGTAGCTCCCCTACATGTAAAGTGGGGATGAATATTTTTTTTCTCGTTTACCCCGTAGTGTGGGGTATCGTTGAATAGGTCTTTTAAAAATACTGTGGGTATGGGAACATCATTTTTCGATTTCTAGATCCGTTTGTAAAATATGATGTTTTAAAGTGCAAATTTTTATTAGAGTCAAGTGTCCCCCCTCTCTATCAGCCAAATGGCAGTATATAGGAACTTGAAAAAATTCGCAGCAGTAGGGTATATAATCAATTTTAAAGGAAAACTATCACGGCTAAGTAGGGTTCACAGGTTAAGGAGTTATATCTATTTTTCGAGGATTGTGACTACGGAACCCTGTGACGGAACCCTACACTGCGCGTGGCCCGTCACGCACTTGGCCGGTTTTTTAAAAACCTAAATCCACACGGGCGAAGCCGTGGACATCATCTAAGTAGTTTTATAAATAAAATGACTTGGCAATTTTCTATTCTAATCTTGGTATTTAATGTTGCCTGTAGAGGTAATTAGTGCTTTTTTCTCGTCAGTGTAACATTGTTGTCTAAATGTTCTAACACATTAATATTGTTTAGGTAGTTTTATTTCACACTAGCGCTGTAGGTATACCCTGATTTCTAATCCCGTGGAATTCTGACAGCTGTCATTGTCATTTACAGATGAGTTATTTGTATGAAGTACAATTTTACCGCAAACTACTTTAATTCCCTGTCATCATAAAAAGCCATATGCCGAATAATAATATAAGTCGTTTCTTTCTAAAATAGAAAACACCAAGAGTGAAAACTAGAAAGTGCACACTAACAGTAATAGAAAACAAGAGAAGCACATTGAAAAAAATCATTCAAAAATGGAAGTCAAATAACATTCTCACCATGAGGTGTCTGTTAGGCATTTGACATAATTATATCTACATGAGGCAGTTGATTTTTGTTTACGTAAATTTTGAAATTTTTATCTTTTTTGTGGGAATCCTTTTATCTCTAGTAACATTACGAAACGTCAGAATTCCACGGAATTAGAAATCAGGGTATAGGTGTGAAGCCCTAATTAATGCCATTCAAGCTCCTCGCAAAATGCTATAACTGGCGGCACTTTGAATGCAAATCACGACAGAGTTCAGCGCAATGCAGCTTCGTTATTCACAATTTTCGCAAACCTGATTCATACTTTTTGAGGTTTGAGTTTAGAAAAGGCTTCTTTTAAATATTGTATCTTTTTGTGGTGTTAAGAAGAGGCTAGCTTGTCTCGTTATTATTGTTAGCCGTTAAATTTTTAGGGTTCTCTACCCAAAGCACAGTGTACCTCCAAAGGCCAAAATGGAGCCTTATTAGTATCACTTTAATGTCTGTCCGAATTTAACGCGCTTTTATTTTACTTTGAAGTGATTGTGTTTCGATACTTTAATTCGATTAACGTTGCCGCAATGTACAAACTAACATAATCCCACAGAATATCGACTATCGTACCTATTCGGAGTACAAACTCACATTCATTAACTGAAATACCATTTATTTGTACATAAGCACATAATCCTAGTAGCATTCAGCTCGAATTAATGGTGCTTTGTAAGAGCTAAAGCATACGTGCTACTTTTACCAGCGTTTTGCAACAACTGCTTAGTTCGTTAAGATACTATTTTACCTTTAGTATTTCACAATATGTAATTGTTAATTAAAAATTTAAATGATCCCTGAGGAGCGAAAAGTATGGGTATACGTTTATAGAGGATCCCAACTTATACGATTAATGGAAAGGGGTCAAGACTCTCGGGAATGAGGAATACGACGCACAAAGAGGTTTGCTAAACCTAACAACCTACTACCTACCACTTTCATCGCCAGACCTAGTAGTAAATATTTTGCAACAAACCTTGATCACTGTGTATCAACCAATTAGATACTCGTCGGAATAAATGCAAGGAGTACCTACAAACTCGGCGCGCCTATACGTTTTATAGAATAGTACTAAATTCCTGTGGGCTGTGACCACCTTTTTGTACAACTATCACCACACCCTAGATATGACATGAGACTATGAGATTCAACGCAACACACCTGCTTTTTACGTTTATTTTTTAAAGGTTAACCTATGTGGGTTTTTGTGTCGTCAGTCTGCTCTTACCCATAATACATTCTGTAATCGCATTCCGCGCTTAGGTCAGCTCACAAAGAGACGCCTAAAGCCATTCATAATATTAATTTTAATGAAATGTTTTTTATACATGAAAACGGGTCACTTGTTCAAAAATTTGCTGTAACTACTTTTAGTTTTTTTTTATTTGAAAAAAAAAAATTTGAATGAGCCTTCAGAATTTTTTAAAATCTTTATAAGGTAGATATTAAAAAGTATTTAAGTTTCAAAGGAGCCTTTAGAAAATTTATTTTATTTTTAAGCTATTGCATAGCTTCTATCGCGGGCCTTGAGCGTGGAGACCGAATGCAGAAATTCCATAACGAAAATAACCTATAGATTGACCAGAATCTCATGAAAAATACGGAAATGAAATTCCAAAGTTAGCAACACTACGGCTACCCTAGCGATAATCAAAGTAACTGTCATTTTTTGTGAAACTGACTTTTTTGCATTAACAAAAGTTTTATGTCGAGTAGATTTTTACCACAGTTTAATATTTCAAATAACTTGGACCGTTTACTGAAATTTGAATTGCCCAAACAAAGTAACTGCACACAATAACCCGGAATATTAAATGCAAAAACCAAGTAAACAACAAGAACAACACAAAAACAAAGTAGGTAATTGGATGTTGATTACTTTGTTTTTGTATTTAAAATGCAGTTGCTTGATTTTTCGTTTCGTGAAACGATCCCAGGTAAAACTTGTCTATGTTTGAGATCACCTTTACTTTCTTTAAGCAATACCAAATTAAACGCTCTGTCATCTGTCAGTTTTGCTGCGCGCCTGTTTCAAAAGTTTTAAAACGGTTGACGAAAACATAGATGAAACATAGAAACTGGAATTTTCTATAGAACATATAGAATAACATTTAGAATAACGGTTTTGCGGCTTTCTTTCGGCGCCGGCTTTCTTTTTGTAGAAAGGTTGCCTTTAAATAAGAGTTTTCAATGTTTTTGCTTGTCCTGTAAAATTGTTTTGAATGTAATTACTTTGTTTATCACTAGGGCAGCCGAGTTAACCTAGTGTTGCTTACTACAAAATTTAATTTCCCTATTTTTCATGATATTCTGGTCATCCTATAACACCGAAGCCTAACACCCCCCACTCCGACCGGCACAGCCATAGAGATAATAATATATAGAGGTGCCCTAATGTCCTATAGAAAATAGTGGATCGGAAAATAGCTCAAGCTTATCAAAATTTTCATAAGCGTGGAGACAACATTACATTTTTGACATAATAATAAAACAGTTTGCGGCAGACTCAAGACAAAAGATGGCCTCCCTAAAATGTGTACATGAACATTAATAAAACAAAATATTTAAACTAGCGGTCCGCCCCGGCTTCGCCCGTGGTACATAATATATAGCCTATAGCACTCAGGGATCACGTACATATCCAACGGTGAAAGAATTTTTGAAATCGGTCCAGTTATAGTTCCTGAGATTAGCGCGTTCAAACAAACAAACTCTTCCGCTTTATTATATTAGTATAGATAAATCAGTACGTAAATTAAGGCCCATTAAATTAATTGAAAGAATATAAAATGTATGAACGTAGGAACTAACAAAATTCCCTTTCTATATAGTAAGCGTGGCTAATAAATTAACTGAAACCATTTGGGTAATGGATCTTTGGGTCTTAAAGCTTAACCTTTGAAAGCCGTTTTCAAGGCCATTCACCTACAATTCAATTTAGTTTATACCGATACCTAATGTATTCGATTTCACTAAGCCACTACAGTAAATCTTATTACTTTTCGTTATTCGATTCTAGTGCTACAGATATTTATTACTTGCAGTAAGTTACCTAATGAAAATCGATCCAAGATAGCCGCCGCCACAAAATGGCGGATTACATATTTTTCACAACTCCCTCAATATGGGTATCAAATGAAAGGTCTGGACTAGTAGAATGCAAATCCAAGATGGCCACCGCGACAAAATGGCGAATGTCGGGGGTTTTTTTTAATTTTCAATTTATACTTGTTACATGATCGACTTTCCTGGTATAGAGGTGAGCGTGTGGTTTTATGAAGTCTCTTTGTCGATTTCCGACAGGGGCAATTTGGGAATTTATTAATATATGTACTCGTATATATCATTTCTTAATTATCTCTGTTCTAGTCTAGAGGTGGGAGGCTAAGGTATAGGAAATATTTACACTTCTGAAACGCTGGCATTATTATCATAATTGTTTTTATATAAAAAAATTGAATCCAAAAGAATTTCTGCGACACAAAAGCTTTATTGCTAAAGGCTACGTCAATAGCGATTTCTTTATTTTCTGCTTCAAAGTCGGTACGGTTCGCTCAGCGACTTTTCTTAGGACAGGAAACAAAATGCTTATTGAGAAAGTTAAACTTTGTTGAATATAGGATCGCAGCAGACGGGCAGCTGGCCGAGACTTCTGGAGTATTCTCAGCTCAGCAGCGCCATTATGTATGAAACTTTGTTCTTTACAAAACTATATTTTAAAGTCCGTTTACCCGTTTTAATAGTACCTACCTATATTAAATAAAATGTATTATGAAATTTTGAAATGTGACGTCACAAAATTTATGTCTCCTCCCACCCCCTTGTCACACAATGTCACAATTCGTGTACCCCCACCCCTCTCCTTAACGTGTGACGTAATTTACGGCCCCTATGACGGTACACATCTACATAATTTTTAAGAGACGTAATTATTCATTCATCGTGTGCTTGGCCGGAAAACTCACACTAGGGTCGTCATATTATAACACTACTTTGTAACCTGAGCTAAGCAGGAAACCATACATTCTCGTTGTTAACATGTTATCTATGACCACTATGTCTAACACAATATTATGGTCTCAATTGTATGACTAGCATACAAAGCAGAGCGCTCGTTGATTTTAACCGGAGTAGTTTGTAACGTTTATGTTTGTGCTTTGCTCGTCTGTGTTTTGTATTACGCGTGCTATTTTGATTTACTGAAAGCTTACCATGAGTGTACCAGTGTGCTTAGTCTAAATCGGAGCACTCGAAAACGAACTCGAAAACTATTGATCGATTTCAGAGTAAAATAGACCTAAAATGGCTTGTATTAAGGTTTGAGTTCGCCAATACATTCAGCATTGTTCGAATGCTGAATGTATTGGCGAACTCAAACCTTAATACATTCAGCATTGTTCGAATGCTGAATGTATTGGCGAACTCAAACCTTAATACAAGCCATTTTAGGTCTATTTTACTCTGAAATCGATCAATAGTTTTCGAGTTCGTTTTCGAGTGCTCCGATTTAGACTAAGCACACTGCTTAGCTCTGTAAGTATAGGTCGACCAGAATCTCATGAAAAATACGGAAATGAAATTCCAAATTTAGCAACACTGCGGCTGCCCTAGCGATAAACAAAGTAACTGACATTTTTTGTGAAATTGACTTTTTGCATTAACAAAAGTTTTATGTCGAGTAGTTTTTTACCACAGTTTAATATTTCAAATAACTTGAACCGTTTACTGAAATTTGAATTGCCCAAACAAAGTAACTGCACAAACTAACCCGGAATAAATATAAATGCAAAACCAAGTAAACAACAAGCACAACACAAAAACGAAGTAATTGGATGTTGATTACTTTGTTTTTGTATTTAAAATGCAGTTGCTTGATTATTCGTTTCGTGAAACGATCCCAGGTAAGGTGTTCTGAATGTAATCACTTTGTTTACACTAGGGCAGCCGAGTTAACCTAGTGTTGCTTACTACAAAATTTAATTTCCCTATTTTTCATGAGATTCTGGTCGATCTATATCATGTGTTTACAGAATAATAATAATTTTTGCTCTCCGTCGTCGTCACGATTTTGACTTTACACAGTTTGCACATCTACTTATACAACGTTAAACGAAACGCGTCACAGTGAAATGGATCTAAATTTCATAGTATCAAAGTTTTTTATTGAATACCACCGATAGACGTCGACTGCTAGACAAAAGTATCATGTAGGGACTTCACACGCCGCTCTCTTGTGCCTCTTGTATCATGCGATGTCGTCGGTCCAACTAGCGGGATTCTGCCAAAACTACGCTATCCTTTATGAGGTCGCCATTCCAGCGTATTCTTGGTACGGTTCTTCGAACGGTATCGTGATGATATTTTTGCCCTTACCTAGATACTAACTTTCATTTGCGGCGTCGGATTTGGGCCGTTCGAAACTTGTCTGGAAAAATCTCGTCAAAATCGGTTCTGCCATTCTAACACCCGTAAAAACATCTGGTTTTTATAAATATTTAAATTTTTTATAAATTGGTATTTACAAAATAAATGTATTTAAAAAAATGTGTGTTTGGGTTATAGTATGAAATATGGATCAAATAATTAAAATATGAGCATATTAAAAGAGACAAGTATTTCCAAATCACAAAAGATCACAGACATTATTCAATTTTATAGAATACATACTACTTATACGTATGTTATATCCACACGTCAAACGTATATAACAGTAATTCGTAGCCTAGGGCCTAGTCAGCGGAAACAAAACAATGAGAATCAAAATTTTTATAAAAATGAAAAATCTTTTTTGTAAAAGGCTGTGTTTGATATTTCTGATTTAAGGGAAATGAGGAACGAGCAAAATCCCTAGAAAATCCAAGTAATCCATCTTGCAAACCGGAAAGATTATGAATATTTTTGCTGCTCGAGATTTAGATTTTTATTTTCTTCTACATTCGCGGATTTAAAGTCTTTCTGTGCCCCTACTTTTGAATTTTGAAACACAATGTTACGTCACAGTAAAATGCATCAAAATTTCGTTGTTTAGTTCGTAGTTTTTAACCCCCGACGCAAAAACGACGGGGTGTTATAAGTTTGACGTGTCTGTTTGTGTGTGTGTGTGTGTGTGTGTGTGTGTATGTGTGTGTGTCTGTCTGTTCCCCTGTAGCGGAACGAACGTGAACCTGAACGCGGTTTTTTTTTGTTTGAAATGTGAATTAGTCGAGAGTGTTGTTAGCTATGTTTGATGAAAATCGATCCAAGATGGCTGCCGCTACAAAATGGCAGATTATATATTTTTTCACAACTCCGTAAATATGGGTATCAAATGAAAGGGCTTGACTAGTAGAATAGCACTATGCAAATCCAAGATGGCCGCGACCACAAAATGGCGAATGTCGGGGGTTTTTTAAATTTTTAATTTATACTTGTAGTCTATTATTATTGAGTTTGTACCGATTTTCATTTTACTATGTTTCCGCTTGGAGCGTTGGCTGTAGACGCACAGACGAACTTGAATTCTAAAAACTAGAAAGTTTCGCTTTATTTTAATGTGAAGTGTAAGAAAAGTGAAGTGAAGTGTTTTTGAGTTCGATCCGCGAACTCTTACTACCTACTGATATTTTTCTGCAATACCTGACGGCCTCCCGGGCGCAGTGGTGAGTGCTCTGGTCTAATAGGGTAAAACCCGGATAGACGCCCCACTTTTTGAAATGGCCTCCTAACTTTTAAAATATTAATTTATCACAAATAATATTTATGAATATAGCTAGTTTAATCTTTTGGGTTCCATTAGTCATAATGTCGTTTTTGTTGTCCTAACGATTACAGATTTTGCAGAATTTAACTTTTTGCAGACCCTTTTTTTTGAGGATAGATGCCTACCTGTGTGGATAGATGCCCCACTATGAAAATACTAAAAAGGATAGATGCCTTATGAAAAAAATAAGCAAAATACATAGTTTTATAAGGTTTTATTATCTAAATATATAAAAGGAAAAGGTGACTGACTGACTGACTGACTGACTGATCTATTAACGCACACCTCAAACCACTGGACAGATCGGGCTGAAAGAGATAGATGCCCCGAAGAATATTAAAACTATTAGGAATTTATTGAAAAAAGAAATAAAAATATAAAAGAACATTAAAAATATAAAAAAAATGCTTGATATATCTATAGGTATATTAGGGGATAGATGCCTCTAAGGGCACCTATACCTCGAAAAATCGAGGCAACTATCCTTTTTGATATGGATAGATGCCCTTTTATTTAGTAAATAAACTAAAAACTAAAGAGCGATTATTTACACTTAGGTGTACACTTATTGAACCAGTGTATTGACATAATAAAAAATATAACAGAATCTACTACTACTTCAAAAGTTATACAACGGCAAATACTCGCCTCTAAAACTTTGAAGGATTTGCCGCGTTCGCTGCGGAGATAATCACACGCACAAGCGAAACAAATTGTTTTAATACAAATGTATGTAGGGGCCTGAGGTTTGGGGGGCCAGCGCTTCTTATTTAAACTATCAATTTTTAGTCACGAATTTGGGAAGTCAGGTTTTTTGACACTGAGGCATCTATCCAACTGCGGCATCTATCCGGGTTTTACCCTAAGTGGGAAGTCCCGGGTTCGATTTCCAGCAGGTGCAATTTAGGAATTTATAATTTCTAAATTGTCTCTGGTCTGGTATGATGGAAGGCTTTAGTCGCGGCTAGTTACCGGCAAGGCCATGCCGCCAAGTGATTAAGCGTTCCGATACGACAGCGCGTAGAAACTGATGATGGGTATGGGTTTATTAAAAACTAGCTGACCCCCGCGACTTCGTTCGCGTGTTTTTCTTTGCTATAAACCTCACGGAGCCCGAGACCTTTCCAACGAATGCAAAACCGTGGAAATCGGTTCGTGCGTTCTGGAGTTACTTATAGCGTCAGGAAGGAAAACCCGACTTATTTTTATATAGTAGACTAGCGGACCCGGCAAACGTCGTTCTGCCCGCTATTAGCGCCACCTACCGGGTCCAATTTTTCTACTTATAAACCTTCCTCTTGAATCACTCTATCTATTATGTAAGGCGAGTTGGGAATTAATTCATGACAACCTTGGTAAATCAATAGAACATACTGATATTTCTTTAATTAAGACTGAGACGGGGACATTTGATAATCCAAATGATATTTGCGAACTGTTTAATGATTTTTTTATTAATTTAGGTGATAATACAAGCAAACCTAAAAAAATTGTTAATAAACCGCATTTCTACACGTCAAATGAACATTCAATATTTCTAAAACCTACAGACCCATACGAAATTCTAGGAATTATTAAATCACTGAATGATACTAAAGCAGTAGGCTATGATGAAATCAGGACAGATATTATTAAAAAATGCGCAAACTACTTATGTGGACCACTCGCTGACATAGTAAACAAATCATTTGTAGAAGGAGTATTCCCGATTAAGTTAAAAATGTCTATAATAAAACCTTTATACAAAAAAGACGAGCGTAGTGATATAAATAACTACCGTCCGATAACATTAGTGCCAATTCTGGCAAAAATTTTAGAAAAAGCGATGGAAAAGCGTTTGAAAAGTTTTTTCGACTGCAAAAATTTATTGATTAATGAACAGTTTGGTTTTCGAAATAAGAGTTCTACAACTGAGGCTTGCTTTTATTTGAGTAAAATAATTAATGATAGCTTAAATGACAAAATACCAATCACTGCTATATTTCTAGACATGACAAAAGCATTTGACTTCGTTAATCACAGTATACTACTTGACAAATTAGAAAGATATGGAGTCAGGGGAAAGGCTTATGACTGGATAAAATCATATCTAAACGGCAGAAAAGTATGCACAGAAGTTTCTAAAATAGAAAATAATACGAAAACAGTATATAAGTCACAATATAAATGTAATAAGAGAGGAGTACCGCAAGGCAGTATACTGGGGCCATTTCTTTTTTTGACCTACATAAATGACATTACGTTGGCCACCAACCATCCTTGTGTACTATTTGCGGATGATACGACAATATTAGTTAAATGTAAAAATATTATGACATACGAACAAGAAATTAATGACGCTTTAAAAGATGTAATACAATGGTTAAATAATAACGATTTACAAGTAAATTTAAAAAAAACTAAATTTATGCAGTTTAGTTATTATAATACAAAAACTTTACCTAAAATTATTACATATAACAATATAAAAGTCGAGGAAGTTTACACGTTAAAATTTTTAGGTTTAATCTATGACAAAAACTGTAACTGGAAAGCACACATAGACTTTATTTGTACAAAATTGGACAGATTTATATATGCGCTAAGGCGTCTAGCACAGACAATATCAATGAATGCAGCTTTAAGTGCTTACCATGGTTATGTATCATCAGTATTGTCATATGGTTTGATACTTTGGGGTAATTCAGTTGATTTCATAAGAGCATTTCGACTTCAAAAGAAATGTATAAGGGCTATCTGTAATGTAGGACCCTTAGAAAGTTGCAAGCCACTATTTAAAAAATTGGGTATTCTTCCATTACCATGCATGTATATTAGAGATATGTGTATTTTTGTCAAGCGGTATCCAAATTACTTTCAGCGGAATTGTGATGTTAATTATTCTAATAGGTCGCTTCGATATCCTAATAAGCTGCTTATATCTAAATGTTGTAATAGAACTTACATGAAAAGCTCTTACTGTATGGCTGTCAAAATATTCAATAAGTTGCCAACAGAATTTGAAGGACTTAATTTAAATATATTTAAAAGAGAAATTAATAAATTGTTGTTAGATAAATGTTATTATGGGGTTAATGAATATTTATTGTAATATAATTTATCTGTCTTGACTTTCCTTTATAATTCATTTAATTAATTATTTCTTTGATTTGGTTTTGACATTTATTTGATTTGAAATTGTGTAATTTATTATAAGTAATTTAATATTGTATAATATCTAATTTTATCTCTTAAATTCAATTCTATATAAAATTTGCACACTATTGATTTAGTTGAATGTATTGGTCTCTGTAAACAACATTGTTTCATAACATCATACTTGTACAACATTCTGGCAAATAAATGATATTATTATTATTATATTATTATTATTAAAAAAACCGCATCAAAATCCGTTGCGTAGTTTTAAAGATTTAAGCATACATAGGGACATAGGGACATAGGGATATAGGGACAGAAAAAGCGACTTTGTTTTATACTATGTAGTGATTACCATACCTCTCCCGGGTTAGCCCGCTTCCATCTTAGACTGCGTCATCACTTACGATGAGGTGAGATCGCAGTCAGTCGCTAACTTGTACTTGTGGATGAATAAAAAAACAAAGACCGCCTTTTTATGCTCGAAAAGATACAAGAATCTTAATTAAAGCATACATTATTGTTTTATTAACATACAAACATGATTTGATAGCTATCTTGCCTCATTCATTGCCCCGCTATGAGGTCCTGAGAACAAAAGGGACTTTCAGACTCTGGAGGAGCGTAAATCTTTCCAGCTCCATTACTTTCACAACACAAACGATACCCCTGTCACTGTAACCCTCCGGCGCTATTTTGTACGCAAATAATAAACTGCTACGCTTAGAGCGGGGCCGCACTGCGAAATTTATTCGCGCGGTTTTTATTCCGCATTTTAATATATTTTTCTCGCGAATTTTAAATCGCATGTGAGTGCAGCTTCATACATTCCCATATGTCACAGAATTTTGCGAAAAAATTCGCGCGAATGAATTTCGCAGTGCGGCCTAGGCCTTAGCCCTCATACGCATTAGCGGTTGCGGTAGCGGTGCGGCTAGCCGCTTTTTATATTTTTGTATGCAACCGCTCATTTTGTACGCACTAAGCGCTCGTACGCATTAGCGGTTGCGGTAGCGGTTGCATATACAAGTGTAAATTGAAAATTTAAAAAACCCCCGACATTCGCCATTTTGTGGCGGCGGCCATCTTGGAATTGCAATAGTGCTATTCTACTAGTCAAGCCCTTTCATTTGATACCCATATTAACGGAGTTGTGAAAAAATATGTAATCCGCCATTTTGTAGCGGCGGCCATATTGAACCGATTTTTATCAAACATAGCTAACAACACTCTCGACTAAATCACCTTCCAAACAAAAAAAACCGCATTCAAATCGGTCCACCCGTTTGAGCGCCGCAGGGGAACAGACAGACACACACACACACACACACACACACACACACACACACACACAGACACGTCAAACTTATAACACCCCGTCGTTTTTGCGTCGGGGGTTAAAAAATATAACCGCACCGCTACCGCAACCGCTAATGCGTATGAGGGCTTAAAAGATTCAATGCGAGTTTGCTCATTTGACAGTTTTTCTGGAGTTGGCTACAATCGTTGGCGTTGATTATTACTTAGACCGTACTTAAAAATGGGCCGCTGGATACAAGCGGCACAAGACCGTGGCAAGTGGAAGTCCCTTCAAGAGACCTATGTCCAGCAGTGGACGTCAATCGGTTGACAACGACGACGACGACGACGACTTAAAAATATTCCAGTTTTAATGTAGGAAGTTTCGTAATTTTCTAGAAAGCGTTTAAATTTTCCTTACCACGACCACCCCTCACCAATGTTCTAGCTTCAAATGTTCTTGTAACTTAGAACTAAGATTTACCATAGCAATGTAAATAGATTTGACAATTAGTATGGATGGAGGGGGCCCGAATTTTCCTTGGAATATTTAACTGCAGCCCGAGTATAATCTTAGTGCCACACAATATCTTGCGGCTTTGGCAAGGCTTTGTCGATGGGAAAGCCACACAATAGCTTTGTCGCACTGATTAATTTTATGCTGCTGCAGTGTTAAGGTAGAGCCAAATCAAGCAATAAAACGCTGAAAATACAGTGGCACCTGTATAAAAACAAAAACAGATATTTTATGAATTTAAAAAGCTCTCTTTAGTAAACTACCGTAGGTATTCTTTCGTAGGAGTTTCGTCTTGTTATCATTACAGGGGCAATTTTATATTTAGACTTTTAATGAAGATCCTTTTTTTTTACTTACACACGAATTCGTCTGCCAAATGGTTGAATACTTAGTATATTATCGCGAAGTCTTCACCTAGTCTGTGGATATCACCAGCCATAGCTTTCAACAGGCATCCCTCGTCGATGGTCAGAATTGTAATATTTTCTACTATAATTCTTTATTTGACTATACCCTGTGGACTTTCGTAAAATTGTAGTGTTATTTATTTTTAAAAATATCCCTTGGGAAATTGCCGGAAGCGCATGTGCCTTCACCAAACTATGCAGTAAAAGATGTATGACCTTTACGTGATCTACAGTGGAAACTGTTATGTAACAGTCATATTTTTAAACGACTTCAAAAATAAAGAAAATCAGTCAAGTGCGAGTCGGGCCTCGCTCGTTTAGGATTTCGTACATAATTATGAATACGATTTTGAATGAATAAGATTTTGGGTGTGAGAAATATTTAATTTCCGAGCTGGACATTGCAACATACCGTGAAAGCAAAAACCCAAAAATTGGTCGTTTGTTTTGGTCACAATTTACAAAGTACTTTGTTAATCGTTGTTTTCAGTATTTGTTGTTTAAATACAGTATATCTATGGTACATAATTTACCAAAATTTCATATTCCTATCTGGTTTAGTTTTCGAGATAGCCCCCGTCACAAAAATGGTCTAAAAGTAACAACTTTGATGGCCCCCCATTTCCTTATTTATTAAGCAAAAACTTAAAAAATATATATTTGTACTCCACTTAATGAGCTCTAAATAATGATAGGTATACAGGCTAGAGTAAGAAAAAAAAATTTTTTGCTTGCTCCTTTTTCATGTATGGGAGCCCCCCCTGAAAAATAATATAATTCAATTTCTAATTCAATATTTGGTTTTGGGTCAACGTTTTACACTAAATAACAAAATTTCAGGTTTGTAACTCATTTCGTCTATGAGCTAGAGACCTGTGACCGGCGGACGGATAGACAGACAGCCAGACAGCCAGACAGACAGACAGACATACAGACAAACAGACAGACAGCAGAGTGACATTAATAGGGCTCCGTTTTTACCCTTCGGGTACGGAACCCTAAAAAGAGGGAGGTTCTCAATTCGTCAGAATTTATTTATGTACTAGATGATGCCCACGGCTTCGCCCGTGTGGATTTAGGTTTTTAAAAATCCCGTGGGAACTTTTGATTTTCCAGAACAAAAAGTAGCTTATCTGTAGAAACCCGTCCCCAAAACGGAAAAATCCCGTGGGATCCCCACGATTTCGGAATACAATTCCTTACAGCAACAGGGTTGAGGAGTTGAATATGTACCTACTCGAGTTCATTCAACGATAAAGTCTTTAATTGGTACCCCCAATATCAATTTAAATAACCTAAAGTTTCTAAAACCCATTTGTTTTGGGGATTAGGTCCCCTACAGCTGCAGCATCAGGATTGAGGAGTTGGAATCCAAATTTTTTATAGAACAGGGTCGCAATGTTTTTCTATCGATTAAAAAAAATATTACGCAAATCGGTTCAGAAATCTCGGAGATATCGGTGTACATAGGTAGAAAAACACAACTCCTCCTTCTTTGAAAGTCGGTTAAAAAAGTAGCCTATGTTACTCCCTGGTTAATTCTCTACTTGTATGTGAAGGTCCCGTTAAAATCGGTTCAGCCGTTCCGAAGATTAGCCCGTTCAAACAGACAGACAGACAGACAGACAAAAATTTTAAAAACGTGTGATTCGGTTAAGGTAGCGTTCAAATAACCATATGAGCTTAATATGAGGTAGTTATTTCGATATTA
Source organism: Melanargia galathea (assembly GCA_920104075.1). NCBI lineage: Eukaryota > Metazoa > Arthropoda > Insecta > Lepidoptera > Nymphalidae > Melanargia > Melanargia galathea. Next base: position 11,433,854 of record OV049870.1, read on the forward strand.
CAGACAGACACTTCAATTTTATTTATTACTAGATGATGCCCACGGCTTCGCCCGTGTGGATTTAGGTTTTTAAAAATCCCATGGGAACTTTTGATTTTCCAGAACAAAAAGTAGCTTATTTGTTAAGTAACCCGTCCCCAAAACGGAAAAATCCCGTGGGATCCCCACGATTTCGGAATGCAATTCCTTACAGCATCAGGATTGAGGAGTTGGATATGTACCTACTCGAGTTCATTCAACGATAAAGTCTTTAATTGGTACCGCAATGTCAATTTAAATAACCGAAAGTTTCTAAATCCTATTAGTTTTGGGGATCAGGTTCTCTACAGCATCAGGATTGAGGAGTTGGAATCCAATTTTTTTATAGAACAGGGTCGCAAAGTTTTTCTATCGATTAAAAAAAGAATTACTAAAATCGGTTCAGAAATCTCGGAGATATCAGTGTACATAGGTAGAAAAACACAACTCCTTTTTTGAAAGTCGGTTAAAAAAGTAGCCTATGTTACTCCCTGGTTAATTCTCTACTTGTATGTGAAAGTCCCGTCAAAATCGGTTCAGCCGTTCCGAAGATTAGCCCGTTCAGACAGACAGACAGACAGACAGACAGACAGACAGACAGACAGACAGACAGACAGACAGACAGACAGACAGACAGACAAAAATTTTAAAAACGTGTGATTCGGTTATGGTACAGTTCAAATAACCGTATGAGCTTAATATGAGGTAGTTATTTCGAAATTACAGACAGACACTTCAATTTTATTTATTAGTATAGATATAGATATAGACTAGACTAGACTAGACTAGATAGAAGTATAGAGTATAGATGTTCCCCGATTACGCAAAGAGGCCAGAACCCATTCGAAATTTTTCTTTTATTTGAAAGAGTATACCTAAGTACTTTCCAAGTAGTCCCATGGTCATCTGATCAGGATTTAATGATGGAATTATGATCTAATGATGAATATACCAAAAAAATTTGAACTCTTCATATTATTTTGGTATATTGAAGATTTAATTTTTCATAAAATATAGCTCATATTATGTACTGTATTGTTTCGGCAAATTAAAATATAATAATTAAAGTCAAGATTAAAATGACGCTTTAGAACTAATTAATTTGGGGTTTAATAAATTTTACACGTTTAGTTTATTTATTTTATACACCTTCAGTGCGGATCAGGCCTTATCCGCCTGCCGTGGTGCTTAGGGCTGGTGCGCACAGTGAAAACTATACCTATAAAACTTTATAAATAGGTACATACATATATGTAGGTACGTATATGTTGTGTATACATAATTATATAGGTATGTATGCACCATAAAACATTTATATTTTTTAACAGCTAAAAAGTCGTAATTATGTTTTCAGCCCCGTAAACATTTCATCATTTTAAAATGTACCTATGTTTTAAATTATTCCGAACATATCCGCTGCTTTTACTTTTATATGGTAGGAATAGTTTATTTTTAAAATGCAAATAGCTATTAAAAATCATGTCATTTCGCAACTTGGTTATTTTGGTGGGTGGGTGATTACTTACTTAAGGTGAGTACCTATACAAAACTAAATCATTCTCCATTTCTCTCAATCCGAATAACGAAATTGCATGCAAAATGTAGGTATTATGATTTTCCTTGACACAAACTCCAACTGTTGATTTCAGTGAATAACTACCTTCTATGAACGAAAATAGATAACACCGTTGGATTACATTCGAAGAGTTTTAAAATTTAAAAGAAGAACATCCGAAAGATAAATTTTCACTCTGTCCCAGCGAGGCGTGATGGAAACCGGGAATGTTACGTTCACTCACTCACGTAACAAGTATAAATTGAAAATTTAAAAAACCCCCGACAATCGCCATTTTGAGGTGGCGGCCATCTTGAATTTGGAATAGTGCTATTCTACTAGTCAAGCCCTTTCATTTGATACCCATATTAAGTAAGTTCTGAAAAAATATGTAATCCGCCATTTTGTAGCGGCAGCCATCTTGGATCGATTTTCATCAAACATAGCTAACAACACTCTCGACTAATTCACCTTTCAAACAAAAAAAACCGCATTCAAATCGGTCCACCCGTTTGAGCGCCACAGGGGAACAGACAGACACACACACACACACACACACACACACACACACACACACAGACACGTCAAACTTATAACACCCCGTCGTTTTTGCGTCGGGGGTTAAAAATGGGTACTCGGCACCACAAAATCGTGAGGCTGCATATTGCAAACAATATTTACCGTTACAGGGTAGTAGGTACGGTTAAAAATTATACTTTGTACAGTAGACAATAATTAGTGTTCAACTACAGCCAAAGCTGTGGTTATTTCAGATGCTTTTGCAATTGTTTCTTTTTCAGTTCTTTTTTTTTAAATTATAGTACCTATACAGAAATTTTTATTTGTTGCTAAGTGTCAAGTCAACGTTAACTGTGCGTAAATCAGTTCACCACCACCACCCCCACTACAGCCCCTCTACGTCCCACTGCTGGGCAAAGGCCTACTCTCTCCTACGAAAGGGATTTAGAGCTTAGACCCACGATGCTGCTCCAATGCCGGTTGACGGGCTTTAACGACTATTCTCACAATATGATAGTGATAACAACTGGGACCGACTGATTAACGTGCTCTCCGAGGCACGGCGAAACACCGCCAACTATCAACTCCGGGCTCCAAAATCACCACGGGTACCAAAATCGGTCATTTTAAACGGCATGAAAGTTAAACGTGAAAAGTCATGATTTGACATCTATTTACCTATTGCAGATTAACATACTGTTAACGTTAAGGTTACCCTAGAGACTCAGCTGAGCTCACAATGCTTTGACATACAGGTCATAATATCAGGAGAGTATAGGTAGAGCTTTCTGTCGGTCTGGCGAGCAGTCATGTGTGCTACTTTATAACTCTCCTGGGATTATGTTGACAAAACGCGTATTTTGACGGACCATACGGACTACTGATGTAGGCTCCATTTATACTTAGGTACACATCAGACATGCCGCTTAGGTAGTGAAGATGCGTCAGAGTCTTGAATTAGGACAACTCGACCATTCGGTCGATTTTATTGCGGTCGAGTTGTCCAGTAACCCGCAGTGAAGACACGATCTCCCTTCCACGAAACAAATTATGTTTATGATAATTGAGTGTTGATACCAAATGTGAGGGGATGTAATGCAAACTATTCTAGAAAATACCACCACTAAAACCACTAAGTACAGCCTTTTTTTCAACATCCCACTTCTGGGCACAGGACTCCTCTCTCATAGGAGAGAGGGATTTAGAGCTTGGACCCGCCACGGTGCTCCAATGCGGGTTGGCGGGCTAGAAAATAATTTGGATATCATTATTTCAGGAAATAATACAACGCTTCAGAGAACACAGTATATATTATGCTCTACATTGCAACCCTTCAGACGAAACGCATGTTTAGAATAGAATAGAGGGTTGTTTGATATCAAAACCTGAGGGATCAAAATGCAAACAACGCTCATTCTGTTTTGTGCTGTTTTATAATGCTTTGACATAGAGGTCATAATGTCAGGAGTATGGGGGCCTTTTTGTTTGCCCGAGAGTACACAACTGTTTTATATTGCGTCCCGCATGGGATTTTGCCGACGAATGTATTTTTTTGTGAATGTATAAAAGAGTAACATTTAAGCGAACAGGTTGAAATATCAGCTCGTAATAAAATATCTTTTTAAAATATAACATGGAAAATGTGTATAAATTCATCCACGAAAATAATTATATAGGTATAAAATCATCCACACTAATTTTACCAATTTATTCTCTCTCTTTCCGAATATGTCTGTTATTTTTCACGATTCAATATTGACGCTTGGCACAGAGATGTTCGGCATCCTAGAAACAGACATAGGACACTTTTTATTACCCGACTGGGTTATGTGTTTCACCTGTGTGTATGTATGTCCATTCCTATGTCCGCGTGTAACTAATCAACGGCTCAACGGATTTTGATAAATGATACGTCATTAGATTTGTCTTCATGACGCGAGTGTTATAGGGTACCTAAATTTAAAAAAAAATTAAAATGGCGGACTTTATGCGCTTTAATGTGCGAGCTGAAAAAAAATTTTTTCTTCAAGACCCTCGAGTGGGGTATCAAAATGAAGGGATTTAAAAGGCAAATACAAAAATGTATACAATTATATATTTGAACATAAGTTGGAGTGATAAATCACAGAAAATGACCGTTTCCTATGTCAGTTCGTAACTACTCAACGACTCAACTTATTTTGATAAATGATACGTCATTAGATTTGTCTTAACAGCGCAAATGTTACTGGGTACATAAAATTAATAAAAATTCAAAATGGCGGATTTTATGCACTTTAATGTGCGAGCTGAAAAAATTTTTTTTCCTCAAGACCCTCGAGTGGGGTATCAAAATAAAGGGCTTTAAAAGGCAAATACGAAAATATATACAATCTATATGTTTGTAATCAGTTTGGAGTGACAAATCATAGAAAACAAAATAAATAACAACTACTCTGTGAGTAAATTGGTGGTAATTTATTTAAGATCCCTTCCCACTCCACTCTACTACATTCCACATAATCCCCCCTACACCTCCCCACTTCCCATCAATTATTGTAGCACTAATAATTTAACCTTAAATCGCCTAACACTAAAATAATACAATAATATTATGAAGGACCTTATTAAAGTTTCCAGTGTTCAACAGATGGCGCTAATAGTGGTCTTAAACGCGCTATACTTTAATACATGAACATCAATTCTTATGGGCTCGCGCTGTATTGATAAATTGATTGATTAATCGTTCTGTCGATATCTTTCGTAGTTCGGGTTACTAGTAAAAGGTTTATTAGCTACTAGCGGACCCGGCAGACGTCGTCCTGCCCGCTATTAGCGCCACCTACCGTGTCCAATTTTTCTACTTACAAACCTTCCTCTTGAATCACTCTATCTATTAAAAAAACCGCATCAAAATCCGTTGCGTAGTTTTAAAGATTTAAGCATACATAGGGATATAGGGACAGAGAAAGCGACTTTGTTTTATACTATGTAGTGATTAATTATTAATTACTAAGTAATTGTAATTATTACTTATTATAATATTATATTTCTACATTTCTTACATTAAATCGTTTCGGTGGCAAAAGTCGGCAGAACTGCCTAGTACCTAGTGCCTCTTTCGTTTTGTGTCCATCTTGCAACTATCGAGAAAGTTGAACGTGGTCGAACAAATAGCGCGCGCGCGTGTCTTTCTTCGCTTGCGGCAGCCTACTAGATTGGCCCTTGCGTAATGGCCGCCGCCTGTAGGTATGTTTTTTAATACCTACACGCGGAGTGACACAGGCCTGTCTCTTGTAAAAATATGCATCTAAAAATTTTTCATAGTTTTGCACTAAAAACCAAGAAATAAATTACGTAATTAAAAAAACTAAAAACCCGACTGCGTAAAACAAACTAGTTCTGGTAACTGAAAAGCAAAAAACAAGCTTTGTACTTTATAAACTAGAATTTTATAAGATCATAAACATAATTAATGTTAGAAAATGTATGGCAGGCGGGGGCATTACTTAGCCAACTACTCAGGACTATTAGTTCGCCCCCGCATGCCATACATTTTCTAACATTAATTATGTTTATGATCTTATCAAATTCTAGTTTATAAAGTACAAAGCTTGTTTTTTGCTTTTCAGTTACCAGAACTAGTTTGTTTTACGCAGTCGGGTTTTTAGTTTTTTTAATTACGTAATTTATTATCTCGGAAAATCAATATTATACTACAATAATCTAAAGGCGAACAATTTCATCCTTTTGGATCCAGGATTTTTTAAATCTCGCAGAAACTTTGATTTTTCAATGAAAATATTCTATCAATTGATTATTATTATTTAAGGACATTGATGTTGCATATCTATATTAATAGTGAAGAATAGACTGCTTGTTTAGTATTGTCTTATCACAGTGTCTTATCGACGAAACATTGCGTCCGTTTTATAACTATCGTAGTCGTAGGTACGTAGTGTATTATGCGCTGTTTACACGGGTGACTAAAGTTGCACAACTTTCGCCGCACGCTAAAAATCGACTGTCTAAATTGCAATTGGGCTAGGTCGCAGATGACTAAAATCGCCAGTTCCTAAACCAGAGTGCTTAGTCTAAGATCGATTATCGAATTAAATCGAAGATCGATTTCAGAGTAAAATAGACCTAAAATGGCTTGTATTAAGGTTTGAGTTCGCCAAGACATTCAGCATTCGAACACAACGAGCGCCCCAAGCAGAAATGTTGTAAAATACATATTCGAACTATGGAATTACGACTTTAAAATACGAGTATTTGAGTTCATTTTGCTCTGAATTCACTTGTGATTCGATCAATAGTTTTCGAGTTCGTTTTCGAGTGCTCCGATCTTAGACTAAGCACTCAGGTAACTTTGGCCGTGTGGCGGGCTGCATGCGCCCGGCTGCTCAGTCGCAGGCGATCGCTTGCTTGCAAAATGAACAAGCTGCCTGCGATTTTTATCGACCGTGTAAATGATGTGGCGATTCGATTTTTAACAAGCAATGCGACTAGCCGCACGACTTTAGTCACCCGTGTAAACAGAGCATTAGAATTAATGGTTTCCACGGAAGCTTGTTACCACCGTACCAGTTAAACATGTATTTTTAAGCAGTAGTATTTATCACCGTAGCTATACATGACTTGTTTTATCTGATGTTCTGTATGAGAAGCCGAGGTGAAAAGAAAAATAAGATATTCAATAAAACGTTTTAATTTTTTTCATAATCACTTTTATATTATGTAAACTTACAAAATATTTCAAAGAGGATAATCAGATTGGCACAGTTTGAGCTGACATCATCGATTGCTTCAGTTTCATTATTGAGAGTGAGTTCATTACACCTAGACACTAAACTCATCCTCACTCTGCTTTTGATACTTTTTTGTTTGATGCCGGCGCCACACGCTGGTTGAGCCAATGGTCAAGTTTCCAATATATTTTTTTAATTTATTATAAAATTTAAGTAAAATAAAACAAAAATCTGAAAAAAATATTAAATTATCTCAAAAACAGAAAAAGTTATTGAACTTTAAAGTTGCTAATTTCGTTTCACGCGGCGCTCTAGCTTATAACGTCATCCAACCCGCTCAGAGGTATTTTTAACCCCCGACGAAAAACGACGGGGTGTTATAAGTTTGATGTGTCTGTGTCTGTGTGTGTGTGTGTGTGTGTGTGTGTGTCTGTCTGTTCCCCTGTGGCGCTCAAACGGGTGGACCGATTTGAATGCGGTTTTTTGTTTTGAAAGGTGAATTAGTCGAGAGTGTTGTTAGCTATGTTTGATGAAAATCGGTTCAAGATGGCCGCCGCTACAAAATGGCGGATTACATATTTTTTCACAACTCCCCTAATATGGGTACCAAATGAAAGGGCTTGAGTAGTAGAATAGAATTATGCAAATCTAAGATGGCTGCCACCACAAAATGGCGAATGTCGGGGGATTTTTAAATTTTTAATTTATATTTGTTTCCATGTAAATTTCTTGTTTTACCAATTTCTCCGATATTTCTGAACCGATTTGTGTGATTCTTTTTAGTCGACAGCTGTGGATGTTTGCAAAATGGTCCCATAGATTTTTTCGAAAAAAAAATTTTAATCTTTTTTTTCGAAAAACTAGTAGAAATTGGTAAAACAAGTAAATTTACATGGAAAAACTACCTCCGAATAGACGCGGAGACGTCATACTCGAGTGAGTTTTGCGTTAAAATACATGAACTTAAATAATTATTTTCTCCGTCATTGATGGATTTCAAATTTTTTTTCACTGATTTATTAGTTTTAATCTATATTTTAATAGCATTGTGTTCAATATGACATTTTCAACTTCAGGAAACTTCCTCATTGTGGAGATGCTTGGGAAGTCTATGCTTCAAATATGCACAGTCAATGGCATAACTAGCTGAACGCGTCGTGTCGGTGGCTCACTTGCGATAGTGTGGCGCCGGCATGAGGCGGACATTTTGTGTAACGATATTCACAAAAATTGATAAAAGTCATCATATTCGCTATTCAAGTGTATAATATTAAGATTATGACATAAATTTAATATTGTGGTCAATTTGAATTAGATCTGTTCATATCCTAATCATAAGCTTAGTTCACACAGGCCACATTAACCGTATCGCTTCATTTATTACTTAAATAAAAAGACTAGGGATGTACTTTCTGTTGGAATGTTTATACGGTTTGAATTTGATCATAGATCAGAGGAAACAACCATTGCATACATACATAGTACATAGGATATCAGAAAAGCTTTACGGGCAGTGTTATACAAAAAATAGGTAATAATATCATTAAGATATTTAAAAAATGGTCTGTCTGAATTAAGCGTTAATAATATTATTCATAATCACTACACATAATACAGTTCTTATGGCTACATAATTTTGTTATCCAAATATGTTAAAAACGACAATGAATCGAAAAGATTATTGTATCATATTCAATCAGTAAGTCGAAGACATCGAAACATATACAACGCTATTCTTTGCTGCAACGTAAAAACACATAAAACATTGTCATTCAAAGAATCTGTGTATTTTTTATTAGCTCGTTGTCCGCGCAAAATCATAATCACCAAGCGCCGACCTGCAGCGGGTAACGCACATTTGCGAGAGTAAAACAAAACAAAATATTCACCGCGCAGCAGCGTAAAGCGCAGGCCACATTGGGAGCGAAGCGAAGCGAAACGAACTTCGTTTCGCTTCGCTCATGTCGCTAGACTATGAGAGCTGAGAGAGAGCATCACTGGCTTCGCTTAGCTCTGTCGTTCGCGGGATGAATCGTCGCATGAAAAGACGCGATAGCGGTATGAGCGAAGCGAAACGAACCTCGTTTCGGTTCGCTTTAGTCCCAATGTGGCCTGCGCATGAAGAAATGTGTTTTAATACGTTTTTGGGATAAGATATCACGGTTCAAAAAAAATTTCAATCCATTAGGTTACTGTTTCTGGACGAACAAGCTATTTGAGATTTCTCATCAACAAACAATAACGTTGTATAGACACTCCTCACTCTACAGAAAATGAGTTATTTACAACAGAATGAATACATATATATTTATCAAATGCACTACTTAGGTATATGAAATGACGATTAAAAACGCGTTCATATTTACAAATACATAAACTTTATTGCACCGTGTTTGGCACAAACAAATAAATACATTTGGCATCAATTTAACTATTAGAAATAAATCTCTAAAACACATTTTTTAAACACGTATTTCACAACAATATTATTGTATGCACCTCAAACAATTAAGGTAGTCAACAGCACTCGTAACAACATATTTGACATAAGCCTGAACAACAATTTATACAAGCATACTCGAGCGTTTGTGCTTTGTGATGATTTCGTGGTAGGATCTTGTCCGCTCGAGCATGTCGGCATGAATGAATGTGCACACAGCCTTGCCAACCATGCGGTTACATGTGGATCCACATTTATATACGTTACACGATATGGTTTATTTACATGCTACGGTACGAGTACGAGACGCCGCGTCGTGATGTGTCGGTCCGGCAGTTGTCATCACACGGCACTTGGATACGAGTTGACCTCTGAATGGGGTTGCGTACAGTCTGTGCAGCCTACACATCGCTCGGGGGCGAGGAGGCTGAGTCCGGGCGCTAGTGCAGCTGGCTTTTTGTACTGAACCCGTAGTGCAAGTACGGGGAGTCGGCCCCCTCCCTCGCGCCGCCCGCGCCCCCGCTGCCCCCGCCGCTCGGACACTTCAAAGCGGACCGAAGCTCGGATGCCATTTCCGAACAAAGCGAAGCCTGAACAAACAAATTGAATGGGGAAAATGCAAAACACAGGGGAACGAAGGAAAGCGCTTTAAATTAATTTACCTCTTCCTTCTGCGTTTCCGGCGGCGTTGAAACAGATAACGATTTAAACATAAAAGTGTTTGTAACAAAGTTGAATTATTTATCTTGTTAACTAGGTAGTTAGGTATTAGCTTTTATCTACGATTATGGTGCGTCTAGACTACACAACTATGTTAAACTATTATATGGAGGCATAATGCGACAAAAACTTTGTAATTACTGATCTGGCAACACCCTAAGGTACTTAGGTTTTACTTCATAAATTTAATAGCGTTTCTCAGGATTCCATCACCATTTATTTGGAAAATTGGGTCAACGTAAAAATCTATGTGAAAAGGTGTCAATATTTTGTGGGAAACATTGGATCTAGGTGAAAGTAATGTTTTCCTGAAATCTTGCCTGCAATAAATTGTCGAACCAAGCTCTTATTAGGTACATAGAAATAACCTGCAGCTTAAGCTGCTAGCGGCTTTGTTTTTAACCCCCGACGCAAAAACGACGGGGTGTTATAAGTTTGACGTGTCTGTGTGTGTGTGTGTGTCTGTCTGTTCCCTGTGGCGCTCAAACGGGTGGTCCGATTTGAATGCAGTTTTTTTTGTTTGAAAGGTGAATTAGTCGAGAGTGTTGTTAGCTATGTTTGATGAAAATCGGTCCAAAATGGTCTCCGCTACAAAATGGCGGATTACATATTTTATTACAACACCCTCAATATGGGTATTAAATGAAAGGGCTTGACTAGTAGAATAGCACTATGCAAATTCAAGATGGCCGCCACCACAAAATGGCGAATGTCGGGGGTTTTTTAAAATTTTTAATTTATACTTGTATCATGAAAACGATAATGGACTTTGGCGCGGCATCGGGAAAGAATGAGTTCTGTATATATAGAACATTTCCAGGACGTTTTAAAAACCAGGTCGTTTCTTTAAATCTATCTAGCACGCCAATCCAGGGCATTGTTTGGGGAAAACAGGACATCTGGCAAACCTAAAATAGTGGTAGCATCATTATTTATGTTAGCTTGTAAATTTGAGCAAATACTTAAACTATTTAAGTTGCACACTAAAATTACATCGAATAAAATATAAATTATTATGTAAGAATCAATAACGAAAACATGTTGTTAATAAACAAACACCATAAAATTCGAAGCAGCCTTGCGAGGCTTCGCTCTGCTCAGCAGCGCGGTTGGTGTGTACGCGGCACCGTATTGCCTCAACCGAGGAATGCGCGCTTGCCTCGGTTGAGGCACACTAGGCCGCACAAAGCAAAGCCTTGTAGGGGGCTGCCTCACACTGTTTTGGACCTTGCTCATTACTAATCTGGCATTATCTAATTTAGTTAATTATATTCAAGCCTAAGTTCACTAGCGATTAGGTAGGTACTTTAAAAAAAATCTTTACCTAGAAGTTTTAAAAATAAACCTAGAACAAAGTAAATTGTGTTTGTTAAGTAAATTAATATTATTTTAAGGACCGGAAAATTAATTAGGAAAGAACAAACAAGACCTAATTAATACTCCGCGAACTTTCACAGCTGACTTGGAACTTTCACAATTTTTAATTTATGTAGAAAATGATAACGCTAATTATAAAAAACTGTTTCATATAAAAAATTCAAGTGAAATAAAAAAAAATCAAAACAAAACTAATCTAATATCTTTATTTAAATAAAAGGCTTAAAAACACCAAAAGCAGGCGCTTGTCAAGCCAGCAGCGGGTCAAGCTTGTTTTCGCATAAGGATCAACGCAGACAGAGCGACAAACTTCGCTTCGCTCTTTTCCCGGATCGTCCTTATCCCATTCAAAAACGTTCATACTTGGTAGGTATTTACATTGTGTACTGAGTGTACCTGCACAACAGATATTCATCAGATATTCATTCAATGCATTGTCTTTTATATACCAGTGGAGAGGGTAGTTGTCAGTTCGTCATTCTGGAGCTGCAAGTCGGACGGATAGGACGTGCGGCGTGCCTGCTCTCGGGGCTGGTGTAGTAGTGAGACAGTGAAACACCGATACTTATAGTTAAGTTCCCTCCCTCGGGAACATTACACGTATTGAATTAAAAAAAACAGCTGATATTGTTGTGGGCTCTTCTCGGACCAGGTCACGTTTATCTCTATCTATATCATCACCATTACCTCACTTTCATGTACTTCATGTACCTATAGACGTTCAAAAAGTGTAAAGTGTACCAATTTTGGATAAATGACTTTGAATTTGAATTGAATAAGGACGATATTTAATTATCCGTGCAAGTTACTTGAGAATGTTCTTTGAGAACTTTATTAATTTTAAACATACCCGTTCATCGACAGCGACCTTCCGCGACTTCCACACGAACTCGCACACGGCGATGACGCACGCGACGCCCATGCCGCCCATGAGCACCACGAACACGCCGCCCACGTTCGCGAGCCCCAGCTCGTTGGCAGTTGACGACGACTTCGACGTTTCGTCCTGGTTAAAAGAAATTGCAGGTGACGCAATACAAACGCGATTCTTACGCGCACCATACGCGCATCAGCCGCACCCAGAAACCTTTCTTGTGTGCGAAAACGCACACTTTCAAATTTCGGTCACAACGTGTAAGTATTAGCGCTGTTGACGCGCATTTGTACCTATCAATTTCTATAGCACTAGTACAAGTCACGGCAAATACGTCTAGCATTGACCTTCAATGCGCAGAAGTCGAAAATGAGGTATCTCGGGTGGTGGGGGTCGCGAGGAGGGCGTGGGGATCGTTCGTAAGCGCTTATTGGCTCTCCAATTGTATTGTGTTCCGTTCACTCGCACGACGCTGCGCGCACATGAAGGTTACCGCTCGACTTACGTGCCGGGAGATATACGATGGCGTCTGTCGAGACAATGCGATTCAGCCGCGTTTTTACACGCATTATGCGCGCGTTTGTATAAATACAACAATCTGCTTTTTGGACTGAAAATGTGACGTAAACGTGAGTTCGTAAAACTTGCGTTGTCTGCGCGTAAGAAATACACCGTGTGCATAGGTCCTAAGTTGGTAATTTTGTTTTTGTTGTACGTATCTGAATCCTAACTATTAAATAAATGCTTTGCAATTATTTCAAGTTCAAGTTAACGTTTTTGAAATAAGTATAGGTATACATGCGTCTGGATTTATTAGGGTAGGTCCACACACCGGCTTAACCGGCGCGGCAAACTTACATACTAGAATATGTGGCATTAACAAATTAGTAATTTTATTACATTACATAACTGAAAGGATCTTGACAAACTAATAGTTAGGTTTATATTCAAAAGTTAAGGTAAGTTGTATGAATTCCCTGAAATAAAAAAAAAAACATAGGAATAATCATATAAACCAATTTCAACTCACTCTACAAGATCCACCACCACGTTTCTCTTTCCACCATTTTGTTTTTAATATATGCAACTTTCCCTCCTCTTGCAATTTCAAAACTGCTCCGCTAATGGCCGTACGGTATGGTGAATCTACAAACGCAAGCACACGTTAGACCCATGACCGGAAGTGATTACAGCTTTTCTTTTTTACGAAAAGCATAGCTATGAAAACTGCAAAGGAAAATTCTTTATAATCTCAATAAAACTTCAAGACTTTTCGCGCCTTATATTTTAGGTCAGTACTCGCTTTGGGTGCAAGAAAAATATGCAATAATTATGCATGTTATATTGTTTGAGTTTTGCGAGACAAAAACATCGCAAATTATACCTATAATATATATAATATTTAATTACAAAGTATAAATATTTATTTATAGTCTTCACGCACTAGTAGTTAGTAGAATAAGTTGCGGCAATTGATAAGTAGTAAACATAATTATGTACAACGCTAACGAGGTATAACGGATGTAAGGGGACCGCTCTCAGAAACAAAGACGGGTAATTATAGTAGTGATGACTACTGACAAGAAACCACAAAAAAAAACGCGAAAAAAAATTAAAAAAAAAAAATCCTATATTTTTAAAAGTTTGCAATGTAAAGCAAACAGCTGACGCTAGAGTTCGACGAACGTTAGGTAGTAGGTAAGTAGTAAATACCTAAAATTGTCACCGCGGTTTACACGCTGTACATTGACGGTTTGAAAAATACTAAATACTAAAACACTAATAGGTACTACTACGTAGGTACTATAAGGCAAAATAGTTATTAATATTGGATTGTGTTTAGGCAGTATAATAATAGCGTTAAGTTTTCGATAGCGGTTCCCTTACATCCTGTTTATCCTTAAAACGGTCATATCTCACTTGGCGGCATAGCAATCCCGTATCCCTTCGAGTCCAGCATCCCCCCCACTTGAGTGAGATCGCAGTTCCTCTCGACCACGTACTCGATGGTAGTGGACTCCATGAGGTACGCGTAACCGCCTTTCCCTCTCATGACCCTCTCCTCGCCCTCCTTGTTGCTGCTAGTGAACACGGTGGGCCGCGCTGACTCCATGAACGACCACATACGTTGGTAAGTCGAGAAGTTTGAATCCTGGTATAAAAGATTTAAAGTAAAATTAGAGTTGGAAACTTCATAGTTTCCCGCCGCCGCGCCGCCGAGTTTCTTGCTGGTTCTTCTCGGTAGGAACGGCATTCCGAACCAGTGATAGATTCAATTGACGATTCAAAATTATGAAAAAGTTTATTAAAAAAAAATCTTTATAAATCTATTCTATTAAGTATATTCATAGTTTCCAATGAGCAGACAACAATTTTAGAGTCTATTCTGCTAATTATTACATCGTTAGGTACATGATTAGCTATAATATGAACTTAGAACTATCTTATAATTATTATATTTCGGTATAAAAAGATCAAATGGACACATGGTATCTGACAATAAAATAATAAGTAAATAATATTACAGCGTTGAAATGATAAGTTGCTTATGTTCTCAATATAAAATGGTTTCCAAGAACTAGTAATTGGTACTAAAAATAAATCGCCTGGTAAACAAAATTACATAAGAATTTTATTATAACTATAGTTCGTTCAGTAACAGGCGCAGGTGCTCTTAGTATTCTGCTTTTATTTTTATAACTTTTTTTCTGTTTGTAATTTTTTTCTATTCTAACAGAATCTCCGAATAGTCTGCCAATCCGCACTTGTCCAGCGGGGTAGACTATGGTTAAAATCCTTCTCATTTTGAGAGAAGACCCGTGTTCATGAGAATATTATATTTTATGTTTATGGTTATATTGTAATAAAATACGAATATAAAAAAATATAAAAAAGAAAGAGAATTTTAATGAAAAAATATGAGTAGGTATAAAACGCCAAAACCCCTTGTGCCTGTACACTCCGCGCGGCATGCTTTGAAGTCACGGCGGTGTCTTTGGCAAAACACCGCGCGGCGGAGGCGGCTAGACACAAAAGGCGACCGTAAGAAAACGAACAGACTATACTACTTACCCTAAAGAATGCCGCCGTAGAGCCTCCTTTCAAGGCGCCATATTTGATTTTCGTTTGCTTAGCCAAATCTTCCGCGCTCTCTATGGGCGAATCCATTCTTTCAACAGTTAAAAAAGCGGCCAAATTAGCCGTATACGAGGATATCATGATCAGTGTGAAAAACCACCACATCCCCGCCACCATCCGGGTCGATACAGCTCTAAATAATAGTTACAAATTTTATTATTGAAATAATGTAACTAATAATAATATTATCTTCCTTATGAAACAACATTGCTTATATACTTAATTGTATTATAATTAATTACATAAGATATTGACGAACAGCAGTATTATCGTCGCAAAACTTCTAGGGCTTTGATGAGTCAAATGACGAACCTACTCACCGCCCTTTTCTATTTCTATCTTGCTCAGCGTCAGATACATGTGAGCAAAACAGAAATACAAGTGTAAATTAAAAATTTAAAAAACCCCCGACATTCGCCATTTTGTAGTGGCGGCCATCTTGGATTTGCATAGTGCTATTCTACTAGTCAAGCCCTTTCATTTGATACCCATATTGAAGGCATTGTGATAAAATATGTAATCCACCATTTTGTAGCGGCGGCCATCTTGGACCGATTTTCATCAAACATAGCTAACAACACTCTCGACTAATTCACCTTTCAAACAAAAAAAATCGCATTCAAATCGGTCCACCCGTTTGAGCGCCACAGGGGAACAGACAGACACACACACACACACACACACACACACACACACACACACACACACACACAGACACGTCAAACTTATAACACCCCGTCGTTTTTTCGTCGGGGGTTAATAAAATGACGGTTCAAAATTCCTTTTTTAATCTTAATTGCGTTGCCATTAAATTTAGGATAAAAGGTCTCCACAGATGGATTGCATTTGAAATGCAAATTATGACCCTATTTTTGGATCAATTTTACCCACTTTAATCAACTGCCTATCAACTGCGCAGGCCGTTGTACTAAAACTACATTTTTTATTGTATGATAGGCTTACGCTGAACGACAATCTTGCTTGATGGAAAGCAATGATGAGATCTAAGTTGGGTTGCCTAGAAAATACCAATTCACTCCCGCCCTTAAAAATCGTAATAAGAGGCAGAAAACACCGACGCCTGAAGGGCGTTCCGTACCATATTCCCGCGGTTCGTATCAGAAACGTTGAACGAAAGCATTTCGTGCGAGTAGATTGAACGTCAACCACATAAGGAGGTCAATGCTCACGACTTCGCATGCCGACCAAACACGTGCACGTGGAGTCGGTCGGCAGTTCCGAGGCAGTTGTGTCAACTGCAATAGAATCGCGGCCAACCTTCGAGGGGCGGCTTGCAGTACAAATGCTCGCCAGAACCTAAGTAGATTTGCGTCGATTGTACAACTGGAACTATATATCACACGACTGCCCAAAAAAACGAGTGTTATTGTTTTCAGGGTTCATGTATGCATGTGATTTCTTTATTCCACCATAACTTCTAAATGTCTGAAAAGATTTGGATATAATGGATTATCGTTAGAATCATTACATCATCTCAAGTGACACTGGCTATTGTTTTTTTTACTTTTTAGTCCGTTTTTTGGCAGGGCAGTCATGTTTTTTTTTTAATTATAGCTTGTTTTATGAATGCGATCGGACTGATGGTTATAGTATCGCCTTTAAGTATGGCCTTAATTTAAAAAGTGTGTTGAATTATTTATGTACTTTAAGATCAAAATATGGACTATAGAAATAAATCACTACATAGTATAAAACAAAGTCGCTTTTTCTGTCCCTATATCCCTATGTATGCTTAAATCTTTAAAACTACGCAACGGATTTTGATGCGGCTTTTTTTAATAGATAGAGTGATTCAAGAGGAAGGTTTATAAGTAGAAAAATTGGACCCGGTAGGTGGCGCTAATAGCGGGCAGGACGACGTCTGCCGGGTCCGCTAGTATATATTAAACCGGAAATATTTTCTTTCATTTAGTGTAGTTAATTAAAAAAATACCACTCAAACCACTGAATTATTATGTAGGTACTAGAAAAGACAACGCTAACAAAATCTGTGTACCGCGAGCAGCAGCCCTCCTCCCGCGCGCCCCGCTCCTTGAGACATAGATGGGACTACTACAATACAGAGGCGACACATTGAGTATATTCTACCTATTGAGAAATCGCATCTGAGAGTTTGATTTACAATGTTTATTTTATAGCACTATGTGCCCCAAACTCGCACTTAAGCAACGTTTATCCGGGACTTGGGTATTCTATTACCTATTAAACCTCGAAAAAATAATAAAACTGCCTCGTTGGTCTACCATTGATATGCTTGACTGCGAATTTTTAGGTCATGGGTTTAATACCTAAGTCAGGTCAAGCCTGGCATTGGAAGTTAGCGGTGCTTTACCCCCGTACCTCGGAGAGCACGTTTAAAGCTGTCGGTCCCTGTACTTATCACTAATTTGTGATAATAGTTGTTAAAAACATAGCTAATTCATTCCCAACTAATTCACCTTTCAAACAAAAAAACCCGCATTCAAATCGGTTCACCCATTTGAGCGCTAAGGTGGAACAGACAGACACACACACACACACACACACACACACAAACACGTCATACTTATAACACCCCATCGTTTTTGTATCGGAGGTTAAAAATAAAGTGTCTCATCTGCGTAGTTTCTTAGTCTATGAATTTCAGCGAAACATGGCAGCAAGTGCGGTGACGTACCGTAAAACGGGGTGAATAGGGACAAATTCCAACTTCACATAATTAAATTACATGTTTTACCAATAATTCAGTGAACTTACGAGTGAAAAGTAACTCCTTGGCCTTTACTTGTATTTCTTGAGTGGTTGGCACAGTATTGCAGTACACACCCAGGCATATTTAATTGATTTTAAATAGATCTCAAACACGTCACGCTCCGACAGGCGCTTCGCGCAGACTAAGTGAGCTAAGGTACGTTTACCATAACTCTTGTTACAAAAAACCAAGTCTCGGCGTCGACTCTATATAATAATTCCTCAAAGACTCAAACTAAAGACATCAATATAGTTTATATTATCAATTGCAAATATATGTAAAGAAAATGCATCCTCTACTACTGCTGTACTTGTGACAAAAGCAGAGTACTCGAGACAAGTTTAAGTGCCTGGTTTTCACGTCAAATTCGAGCATCCTACACCACTTGTTGTATCTTTGTTTGCTGTTATTAGTAACACAGAAAGCATGAGTGTTATTATTAGTAGATAATATGTCTTTATATCTATTACTAGCAGATGCCAGCGACTTCGCCCGCTTGGTTTCTTATAAATCTCACTTGGGGGTGGAATTTCTAAAATTCCTGAAACACGTAATTCTTTATTTTTAACGGACAATACAAATACCGATTTTCATTGATATAACATTAAAAATGACGGACTTTCATACAAACTTTCAATTCCCATTTAAACCACTTGGGAGTTGTTTTTCCAAATTTCTTTAAACTCGTAACTCTTTATCTTTAACCGAAAACCTAAATACCAATTTTCTTGGATATAACTTGAAAAATGACAGACTTTCATACAAACTTCCATCCCCTATTTAACCCCCTTAGGGGTGGAATTTGCAATATTCCTTTCTTAGTGTGCGCCTACGTTATAAAAGGAAGCTGCTGTGAAAATTTCAAGTTTCTATAGTCTATTCACGGAGTGAACCAAGCAAAGCGCTTTCTCTGTCCCACATTTGCATACAAATTGATAAAGACAGAAAACTGTCTAGCTCCGCCCAGGAGCGCTTGCGACCCGTTTGAAATCATAGGGTGCGTTCATATTGTTAATGTTTTAGTAAGGAATTTTTATACCTATTATTGATAAGTAATTTGAAACAGAATTTTTTTATAAATGAAATAAGAGGTAAGTACCATGTGATTTCATTATTGAGAAAAAAGTTGTGTACTAAGTAATTCGAATAGCACATTTTGTCAAATCGTCGATTTTATCACATATTGTGAGGCGTGCTTTCGTTGTGATCGGGGACTTCAAACGTGCATTGGCTTGTTGTTCCTTTATAAATTGATTTTATAAATGAATAAATAAAAATTGACTTTATAAATTGAACACCAGTTTACACCTAACGATGATGCAACAGTTTTACAAATCTCGTTGTGGGAAGCAGTCGGTGTAGCAATTTTAATGGTGTTAAACATGTTACACATCATAACCTTTTCAGTTGAAGAAAAGGCCCGTTTAAGCCTTTTTTATTATCGGAGCAGTGTTTTTTTTTTAATCGATAAAATTTCCAATTATGTTCCTATTTCTTAAAGATCCAAAGAGCATAAATATTTAAACACGAAATTCATATTTCACGACTTATGATGACTTATCAAAATTAGCAAGAATTTTTAATACAGCTTAATTAACTCCAAGTCCATCAGTCCGGTTGCAGCCGAAGAGCCTTCGTACTTAGCATTGACGTGAAATACTGCTACTAGACGTCTTTATCGGCCCAGTTGCATTCTCAAAACCAATTTTAATGTCTGGCTGGATTTGGCTATTTTACGAATACTAAGCACATGAAGAATAATATCACACAGGGTTGCAGTTTGCGAGAATAACACAGAGAAGGCTCTTGGGCTTTTGTATTACGATTTGTTTTAGACTACAATCCGTCAATGAAGTCACAATGAATTCAATATTGAACACAACGAGTTTAACTACATTTTCAACTTGATGCAGCAAGCTATGGATACTATCAAAGCTCAAAGTATTACGTGCAATGTGAACCTATTTCAGTTTATAGCAACTAAATTACAAACTTTTAAGCTAACTATAGCCCCCATAGTAGTTGAGATTCCCAGCACGCCGCTATTTAGATTGGTCGGCTGTCTACCGAAGCTTGATATATTCACAAAGGGCTGTGGTCTGTTTGAAGCTAATTAGCACAAGAAAGTTCTTATGATCCCCGCAATTTGGAGTCATAGTTTATAGAGAGCAAAACCTCTATTTAATAAATATCTTGGTCGCTGACTCCAGTCCTTTGAGAATTTACGCTCAATTTTGGCTCGCAATTTTGGTTATTTATATTAATTGTCAATTATTGTCGTTTTGACTAGGGATGTTACAGAGCTATTAATTTTGCATCCAAAATTGTTAAAAAACAATTTGAAGTCATCGTTGTTATTAGTACTTATAGTTAGTTAAGTCATAATATTGTTCATTTTTTACATCGAATAGAGCATAAATAAATGTTTCTCAAACATCTTTTAACACGTTATACAGGGCTTAGAAACAGTTTAAGTTTACCAGAAAATGTTTCCTGGAAAAACCGAAAAGAAAAGAAACCGAAATCGTCGAACCGATTCCGATGCCGAGACTGAAACAAATTCAAAATTGTATTTTATTTCCGAGCCCTGGTTATATGTAATATCCTTGTCTTATTTTGATTAATAAGAAATACGTACGTATCATTTACGTATTTTTACGGATAATTTTTAATTTTATTTTTATTTCCTTCTCGATTTTGATCCCGATTGCGCTGCAAGACATCCGTAACATCACTAGTGTTGACTTACTTCGGTGCGATATCCGAACCTTGCTGCATCAAGGACCCGATAGTGAACCACAGCGAGTTCAACAGTGTGAACTGATTCTCCAGCACCGGCGGCTCGTCAAGGCAGTTCCGGGGACTGTCCCACTCGTACGGGCTGAACCTGCGCCCAAATATGCCCTTTTTAATCTTTAACATCTTGAATTCTTTTGCTTTTCTTCAGTAATATTTTGACAACACTATTAAACCTATACTATGCATAAATAAGGATTCTTATACTCGTATGTACAGAGCGAAATCCTTCGCTATGTATTCGAAAGATTTGATAGAACGTGAGATTGTGAAGATGATTCTCAAGCGAGTCGCTGGCAGCCGCTGGAATCAGGCGGCACAAGATCGTGTGCTGTGGCGATCGTTGCAAGAGACCTATGTCCAGCAGTGGACGTCTATTCGTTGAAACGAACGAACGAACGAACGAGATTGTGAAAAATAGTTGAAAGACTTTTGAATACTATTTCCTTGCAATAGAATTACTCTTTAATATTTATTTGTAAAATAATACACCACCATTTACTATTCCTATCTTGCTCACGTGTGTAGTGTACTGAGCAAGACATAAATAAAAAGTGGCGGTTCAACATTCCTGTTCTTTTCTAGATAACATTTTAAAATGATAAAATACATTTTTGGAACAAAATGGCTTTTAGAAAGGTGTGCCAATCATATTTTCGAATTGAAAGATAATAATAAGTAGGAATAGGATGAAAAACACAGAACTATTGTAAAATGACTTTGAAGAAATGCAAAAGATTCAAGATAGTTTCGAATATGGTATTAGATATATCTGTGGACTTCGCTGAGGTCACTCAAATCCTGATACATAGGAACACTTGAACTTAGCCAAGTGTATCGAACATCAGTCACATAGGTGTTCTATTGTATCTTACTTGGGTAGAAAGTCACAGCTTTGTTGCATTAGGGATCCGATCGCAAACCACAAACAGTTGGCGAGCGAGAAAATATTCTCCATTTTCTCACCGTCCGGCGTGTGTGTTTGATGCCATTCATATGGAGTGAACCTATTGAATGAAGTCTTTAGTCACACTGTAATTAGTGGATATAAAAGGATTTTTATTGTTTGAAGAAGAGATAAAAAAATTCATAAATCAGGCGTCAAAACGACACCCCCACTTTGTACCTATGTATAAAACCAATAATTCAGCTTGGAACAAATTTATTTTGTTTACTCTTGTCATAATAATACCGTAACGAGATGCGTACTATAGTGAAGATATCCAAATTAATGATAGACATAGTGAAAGAAAGTCCTATACTCGTTTGCGTCTCACAATAAGTTTATTACTGACTAGAATCTAGATAACACTTCTAACACTTACCTGAATGATGGCAGTCTGCATTCAATGGATCGACGAAGTTGCAAATTTTCATTGTTAGGAAATCCTTAATTTTGTTACATTCTAACAGTTTAAATAGTTAAGTATCAATAATACCAATTAGTTTGAAGATAGACTAAAGTTAACCTAATCTAACATAAAATAGAACTGCTGATTACAGTAGTATTTTAGGTATTGAGGAGAGCCAAATTAAAAATATTTACTGACTGAAATAGCAAATATTTAAACATTTATATTTTACGTTTTCGTTGCCTCAACTATCGACATAGGCTCTTGTATAGAATTCTTTAATCCATAGTCTCGTGCCATTTGTGTATACAATGGCTTCCTGTAATTAATTTGATGTCTGTCCGCATATTGAGGGGTCTACCAAAACCGAGCATACCGGTGCAAGGTCCCCGTTCGAGTTACACCTTGGAGTCCTAAATTTTATCAGTCCTTCTAGCTTTAAATTCTAAAATTGAAAAGATAATTTACGTACCTGGCAAGTATAAATAGTAGAACAGAAACGCCCAAATACGCCGTCGCCATATAAATCCAGACATCCAGAGAGAGGGGTGACAGGAACGAAAATAAGTTCGGAGGCTGCTTTATAGGTTTTCGGTACAGCACGGATATCCCCAGATTCATGAAAGGCATTGTGAAGTCTACCACTTGCTCCCTGGCACAATAAAATATACCGTTACAAAGCAGTAATTGACTACCTAAATCAAACGTTTTTCTGAATTTTGAAAAATTCGACGTAAAAATGATCAATGGAAGTACTAGTGTAACTTCTCAAGATAGTGATGTTACGTAATGTGACATTGTGAAGATTTCGAATCATGACAATCTATAAATTACAGATTTGCGCACCATTAATGTTATCTTGAAAAGTGACATTGTTGTTTATATCTGAAAGACGCAAGCGATACCTATTATAAATAGAGCGCTGATATCGGAATGCATAATGATTATGGGTTCAGTGATCTACGAGTATAAATATACATATACATGCATTATGCACTAATATAAGTTCAGTTTATTTAGAACTTGTGTTATGAATAATGTGTATAATTACCTATTTCAAACTATGATTGCCATTTATTCAGAACGCATATCAAAGCATAACAAGTTTGAAAATGCAATTTAGAATTTGCCGCGACAGTATAAATTGCATATTATATTTCTTTTCGGGCAATTTCTGGTGAATTCGAAAACTGTTTATTGCTTGACGTAGCCGCTGATACTCAAGGGAAATCCTTTAAATTATTATAGGCGTGCCGTTTGACTGAGACCGGTCCTGAGTAGGCACATGGTGCGGGAGGGATGGGTTTGTTGGCCCTAAAAAGTCCGAACATATCCACACGTTGGGACATGCATCCTGAATATTTACCGATTCGAATCATAAAATCATCGTTCTAAAAACCCGGTACAGACCGGCCAACAACCAACGTTAGCGCGAGTGTTGGAACCAATGCTATTTGTTTCAATTCGCGAGTTGAGCTTAGAGTATTGGGACCAGCTGATGGGTAGGAGGGGGGCAAGTTGATATAGGGAAAAGCATCAATTTTAGGTGCAGTCGAGAGAAATGAAGACCTAAAGCAAGTGTTACAAGCTCTTGACTTGACTTGACGGAAAACTTGTAGACATAGTTATTAATTCTAAGTCAAGTCATTTGAATTTGAATTTGCCACAACAAACGCGGGACGCGCAACTTCCTCCTTATCTGCTGGGTTATTCTGTAACTTAGTTAGCAACTGAAAATAGGTTGCCAACGAATTAGTTTGATATACATTGCTGCTTTACTGTGGGAAATATAAAGTGTTTTCATAATTTTACACAGTAAAGCAGCAATGTATACCGAACAAATTCGTTGGCAACTATTTTCAGTTGCTAACTAAGTTACAGAAAAACCCCTCTGGGATATCCCAAAGTAAGGTACCCATTAACATCGACACGAACATTGAAAGCTGAGTGAAAGTGGAAGGGGTAAGCGATTGTATTACGTGCGTGACAGTTCCCATACGCAGCTATCCCCTCCACGTTTCATTCAGTGTTCAATCTACGTGGCCGCGGGTATAGATACCTACGTCTTGTAATCTTGACAGAGCAAACGTTTTAAAATTATTTTACAGTAGATGTGGTATATACATATTTCAATGCACCTGTCGTAAGTGATGGTCAGATCAGCAATGGCCACATCAGCGCGTTGTTCGAGAAGCTCCCGTATCATGCCGTCCCACTCCTTGGTCTCCCGGTTAAAGGAACCGTATCGCCCGTCGGGCGCGAGCTTGAACGTGTAATTGAAGCCCAGAACTTTGGATATCTCGTGGATGAGATCAATGGCGTAGCCCTCGAACTGCGCGTTGCCCGTCAGCTTCTCGCTCGCCTCCCTCCGCATGCAATACGGCGCGCTCTACGAACGAGAAATGTACTTAGCTATATTTTTTTCGCTTCCGCCGGAATGAGGAAGCGTGATTGTCGTCGTTGAAAAATTCACGCTGGAGTTTTTTTGATGGATAACGACTCTCTTTTAGATAACAATAATGTAGAGTAAAAGGTAAAATTTTGCGCATTCCAGTCGCTACTAAAAGCGATATTAAACTTACTTTATTTTTAAAACCTATATGATGTGCTTGTTATGGTGTTCTAGGATACTTTTAACCTCTTGTGACATGCAAACGACAAGCTTAACGTGTAAACAGCTTTAAAATCTATATAAAAGAGATAAATTACGTATTGAAATAAGTTCATGATTAATTTATTATATGTGTAAGTAGATATAATATGTATAAATATTATGCCATGTTAAGCGTATGTCAGAAATCTTAATAACGAAAAGCTCTTCACGAAAATTACTTAAAGGATGGAATAATTAAACTCAAAAGCAACGAATAAATATTAATGTTCTTACATTTATAATTGTTAAACCTTTTCATGAGCGTAATTTATCCTCTAAAGTCGCGTCCACATCAATAAATATTTTAAATACTTAACACAAATTTTTGTTATTTAACGACAAAATTTGTGTTATTTCACGTTTGCTTGGAAAATGATTCGAATTTGCGGTGAAAATAATTATTGTACACACCAGCTAATAATATATTCTGCTATATTATATATTTATATAACTTTATATTATTCTACTTTAAAGATCCTTCTCATGTATGTTTTTCTTTTTATGAATCCCAAGTTGCCAACGAAGAGAAAATCCACCTAAAATATATTCCTAATTTTCGCAAGCGGCCCACGCGGGCCTTACAATTCTTGCAATTAAGTATAGGTAGGTAATTCCTATTTAATTATGTTTTCACAAGAGAGCGGAGTGCTTCAATATCGGCATTAACTAAATAATCTTCAAATAGCTAGGTTCGATATTTACGTTAAAGGATGTTCTTTATTCGAACCGTCGCGTATGTATGTATGTAAGTAATAAGTATGTATGTATGTTCGCGATTATTTTATGTTAAAAATGTAAGGTGCCATCAACTCCCCTTAACGTGTGACAATTAGGTACGTAACACGTAATGTCAACGTTAAGGGGTCCCCTTAACGGTCACACGTTAAGGGGAGAGGAGGGGGTCGATGAATTGTGACATTGTGTGACAATGGGGTGGGAGAGGCCCTAAATTTTGTGACGTCAAATTTCAAAATATAATATATTTAAAATAGGTATGTACTTTTAAAACACGAAATATGAAAAAAATATATATTCGGAACTGCTCTTTTAATTCAATGTCTAGATGTAAAATTGCAGAATATGTGACGTCACACTAGGGAGGGGTGTCTCACAAATGTGAGCTGTGACAAGGACCGGGGAGGGGGTAAAAATCATGGTGTGACGTAATTTATGGATGGCCCCTAACTATAGTTTACCAAAATTGTAGTGACAATGAGAGTCTTGTTCTGAAGTATTTCGACAATCTGCTTCTGATTGTCGCCGTAGGACCTCGTGTAGTTGACGCCCTCCGAGGAGTTCCAAGTGCCGGCCTTCTGCAGGCCCTCGCGAGTCAGCTCGATTATGTCGAGGGTGAAGTCGCTCCGGAAGCCCTGATGGTCGAACTTTATGACGCCCGTCAAGCCTTTCATTTCAACCTGTTCATTAAAATAAAATAAACTTTACCGCGAGGAAAATATTGTTAAAGAAAATATTCTAGAGAGAAAATCAACTGCTATAGATATTTACATAGACTTTCTAGTTATATTTTAACTTGGTGCGCTTTTCATTTCTTTCAGAGTAGTTAAAAATAGTCACATAATTTTATATTGAGGTACGTTGACCTAGTTATGCGACAGAGCATATACCAGTGTGCTTAGTCTAAAGCGGAGCACTCGAAAACGAACTCGAAAACTATTGATCGATTTCACAGTAAAATAGACCTAAAATGGCTTGTATTAAGGTTTGAGTTCGCCAATACATTCAGCATTGTTCGAATGCTGAATGTATTGGCGAACTCAAACCTTAATACAAGCCATTTTAGGTCTATTTTACTCTGAAATCGATCAATAGTTTTCGAGTTCGTTTTCGAGTGCTCCGCTTTAGACTAAGCACACTGTGCAGTAGGTACTGCAATGTCGTAACAGGATGGGTTACCGTCTTTGAAGCTTCAAATTAGGCTTTTGTGCCTTGGAGAGCACATTAAGCCCATTGTTCAATCCCACGCAATTCTTTTTCTCCTAAATATTTATACCGATATTGATGTAATTTTTTGAAAGCACACTAACACGTCTTTATCATGTTGGTGTAAATCTATCATATATCCGTATTATGATTGAGCAAAGCTCGTGATATGATATTTATGATAGTTACATTGTAGAATGTTTTTGTTTTTTTTGGAATTTGGATAATTTTATCTTGAAGTAGATACTTATTAATGATTATCTAGACTTTAAGTCGGTTTTAAAGTAGGGAAAGTTAATATTTTACACTTACAAATAGGGCAAATGTAACATTATACTGAAATAGTGATTCCGTGGCAGGAAAGTAGAAAGATAATCTTATTGTGTGCAGCGGAGCGGGTGTGAGCGGATAAAGCGAGCACTCACACTGCTTCTGTTACCCACTAATTCTTTGCCACGACACGTACCAAAATTAAGTTTCATTGTATAGAACTTTACACTTTTTGAATCACTTCTGAAATCACTAGACCTATTTGATATTAAGTAGGTATGAATGATTGATTCATACTCCACTTATGCCCAAAATTCGCGTGAAATTGTGAACGATGATCGCATAACTATAAATCACTGCCAAAAGTTTAGATTTCGAGTCCAGAGTTACGAGGTTCTTGGGCCTGCACAAAAGTAGTTGACCGCGATGGTCAAATTGAAGCCTTCCTCAAACAGAGGTAGTTTGCGGTCGCAATCGTGGTCGCGGTTAGGTGTGGCAGGGGGTGGTATTTATTTATTTATGTATTTTCAAACACACGCGGATTCGGGCCTACAATATCTTACTGCGTCTGATTGTGGGTAGGCTTAACAACATTTGAATGCTAATCACGAGGTCCCGGGTTCGATTCCCGGGTCACACAATTAATAATTGTTAGGTAATAGGTTTTCTGTTAAGAAATTCTCAGTGCCAGCCCGGAGTTGGTAATTGGCGGTGTTTCACCCACGTGCCTCGTTGAGCGCGTTAAGCAGTCGAACCTGGTTAAGTATTATCACTATCATGTGACACAATACTCGTTAAAGCCCGCCAACTCGCATTGGAGCACCGTGGCGGGTCTAAGCTCTAAATCCCTTTCTCCTATGAAAGAGGAGGCCTAGACGTAAACAGGCTGTAATGGTGGTTGGTGGATGTTTAACTTGTCTTGAATTTCTCAATATCAGGAACTCTGAACTCAGAGCAAGCACTAACACTGAACTCCCCTTGGCAGAGGGATCGATGGTTACTCACGATTTTCATGTAGTTGATGAGACTGTACCCGTGGGGCCACGTGTCCTCAGCCTCGCACGACAACGGCCGCACATCGATTTGTTGCGAAGTGTCAAGGTCGTGTAACGCTTTAGCGAATAAATGTACCGCATCGTACATCAAAGCTGTCTCGGTCTGCAGGAGATAAACGCTTTTATAGCTACTACAAATGTATATATGTAAGTAGAAACACACTACTAAGGACTAAAGTACAAGAACAGTCAACAGACATTGTAAGCACGTGTTCTACGGCTACTGGTTGTATGGCTTATACCAGATGTCAATGACATATCATAGAGAAAATCAATCTGTTTTGCAATAGATGATCTAAAGGCATGTATCTTACCGGCAAAGCCGTGGTGCCAAGTGATATAGCGTCACAATACGATGTCGCGTCGAAACCAATCAGAGGACTTAAAGACTGCTGTTTCAGATTAGCTCGCATCCATCTTAGATTGCATCGTCACTTACCATCAGGTGAGATCGCAGTTAAGGGCCAACTTTTGATGAATAAAATAATGGCTTCGCAATGATATTCATGAAGGAACTAATACTGAAAGTCGGCCTACCTCTGTTTGTTTGAAAACTCTTAGCCCAAAAATTAAAAAATACATTTTGTGGGATTATTGATGTTTGTATCTAATAGTAGACAAAGCATCGTTATTTAAAAATATATATCTATATTAACGCAAATAATTTAAAATTTATTAATAATAGACCAATAATAATAAACAGTTAGATTCGACAATATTAGTTAGCATCAACATTCAACGCTTGTTGTAGCTAACAAATGAAATAGTTATCCATTAATTTGTATTTCAGGAATCGACAATGTATGTTTTGACTATGTTTTGCAGTATTTGTTAAATTAAGAATAACAAATTCCGAAAACATCATAATATCACTTTATGGAACCGTGAAGATTATACCGTGTTTAACGTAACAGGTTGTGTGCTTGCGCTTTTTTTGTTACCATTTTCCTGAAAAACTACTGAGCCTGTTTTAGTGTGAATTTTTGCATTAAGTACATTTTTTTGGGCAGTATCCTAGATTTGTTTTACGGATAGCTCACAAGGGGGTGCTGTATTTATTTTATAATTTATTTCTACGTTACAATTTTCCTAAAAAACCACTAAGCTGATTTTGATTTCATATTTGATTTGCATTACACAGGTATCACCTCGGTTAAATACCACCAACTTGCACTGCAGTTTATCGTGTTTTTAATAAACATTTCATTGATTCACTTGTCTTTATTTTAATCGGATTTGAGATCTTTCATTTTCTTACCTTTATAAAAGTCATGTTTTCCTGTAACAAAGAATATTCTGTAGTAATATCGGTCCGCACGGCCCGTATGTTTGCGGTGTCCTACATAATATAAAATTTTATTACCTTAGCCGAAGTGTGCCCCAGTTGCAGCTTCCGTCCCTTTCTCGCTTCATCGTAAACCCAATCTCGTACAACCCTCTGCACTTCGGCTCTTTCAGGATCGAGAAGCCTCAGAGCGGTTATGTTCGTGCCGCCATATTTGAACTCTTCTAAGTCTACGCTGTGTAGATCCTTTGTGTGAAGATTACAATTTTAAGTGAAATTTACAGTGAAAGTGATTTTTGTTATACAGGTTAGCTTAAACCATGATTTATAATGATGTGATGTGATGATTTTTGTTTTTTTGTCTCTTAGTGAAGCTCGAGTTAGTAAAATTAATTGGATGCTTTAACTTAACTTATCTACTTGTAAGTAGGTATTTTCGCGAAATCTTTCGTTAAAGTGGTGTTCCCGTAAATAGATAGTCTATCCCAACAGAACTCATAAAATCGATACTATCGATAGCCCACGACAATTTTATGAGTGGTTTTGCGGAGAACAATGTAGGTATTGACAAATTAGTAGTCGGTTTTCTTACAACACTAGTAGTGCATATAGGAGCAGTAATGCATTATTACAGAACAGTGATAAATTAATCAAGCTATTACCAGGGAAGTGATGAGGTAGCTCCGTCATCATGCCGATCTGCTGCGCTTGCTGCAACACGTCTCTAATCCGCTTAGTCGAGTTGTGCACTAGAGCACTAGAGCAGTATTGCATTATTACAGAACAGTGATAAATTAATCAAGCTATTACCAGGGAAGTGATGAGGTAGCTGTGGTAGTCCGACATCATGCCGATCTGCTGCGCTTGCTGCAACACGTCTCTAATCCGCTCAGTGGAGTTGTGCACTAGAGCACTAGAGCAGTATTGCGTTACAGAACAGTGATAAATTAATCAAGCTATTACCAGGGAAGTGATGAGTGAAGTGATCTGCTGCGCCTGCTGCAGCACGTCTCTAATCCGCTCAGTGGAGTTGTACACTAGAGCACTAGAGCAGTATTGCATTATTACAGAACAGTGATAAATTAATCAAGCTATTACCAGGGAAGTGATGAGGTAGCTGTGGTAGTCCGACATCATGCCGATCTGCTGCGCTTGCTGCAGCACGTCTCTAATCCTCTCAGTGGCACAGTCGAGCACAATGTGCGATTCCGCTGAGTTCTTTATTTGTTTAAGCAACGGCCTACAATAGAGATTCATTTCATCATACTGTCACAAATGAACATATTCACTTTGTTTATCTTTCATCCGTGTAAGTTACAAATTTTGTTTCATAATAAAGAGGAAAATACGAGGAAGTAATTATGCATCACCTGCTAACAATTATGCTGCTTTTATGTGCTTACCTACGCCAGAAAATCATATAAGTTTAAAGCTATTATTAGCTATTATTATCTCTTATTATATATTTATCTATCTATCTATCTATCTATCTTCTATCTATCTTCTATCTTCTATCTATCTATCTATATTATAATAATATAAAGTAGCTTGTCCTGACTGACAATCAACGCACAGCCTAAACCACTGAAGCTAGAAACTTGAAATTTTCACAGCAGCTTCCTTTTATAACGTAGGCGCACACTAAGAAAGGATTTTTGCAAATTCTACCCCTAAGGTGGTTAAATAGGGGATGAAAGTTTGTATGAAAGTCCGTCATTTTTCAAATTATATCTATGAAAATTGGTATTTAGGTTTTAGGTTAAAAATAAAGAGTAACGTTATTAAAGAATTTCGGAAAAACTACCCCCAAGTGGGTTAAATGGGGGATGAAAGTTTGTATGAAAGTCCGTCATTTTTAAAGTTATATCAATGAAAATCGGTATTTGTATTGTCGGTTAAAAATAAAGAATTACGTGTTTCAGGAATTTTGGAAATTCCACCCCCAAGTGAGATTTATAAGAATCCAAGCGGACGAAGTCGCTGGCATCTGCTAGTAATAATATAAAGTAGCTTGTCCTGACTGACAATCAACGCACAGCCAAAACTACTGAAGCTAGAAACTTGAAATTTTCATAGCAGCTTCCTTTTATAACGTAGGCGCACACTAAGAAAGGATTTTTGCAAATTCTACCCCTAAGGTGGTTAAATAGGGGATGAAAGTTTGTATGAAAGTCCGTCATTTTTCAAATTATATCCATGAAAATTGGTATTTAGGTTTTAAGTTAAAAATAAAGAGTAACGTTATTAAAGAATTTCGGAAAAACTACCCCCAAGTGGGTTAAATGGGGGATGAAAGTTTGTATGAAATTCCGTCATTTTTAAAGTTATATCAATGAAAATCGGTATTTGTATTGTCGGTTAAAAATAAAGAATTACGTGTTTCAGGAATTTTTAAAAATTCCACCCCCAAGTGAGATTTATAAGAATCCAAGCGGACGAAGTCGCTGGCATCTGCTAGTAATAATATAAAGTAGCTTGTCCTGACTGACAATCAACGCACAGCCAAAACCACTGAAGCTAGAAACTTGAAATTTTCACAGTAGCTTTCTTTTAAAACGTAGGCGCACACTAAGAAAGGATTTTTGCGAATTCCATCCCTAAGGGGGTTAAATAGGGGATAAAAGTTTGTATGAAAGTCTGTCATGTTTCAAGTTATATCCAAGATAATTAGTATTTAGGTTTTCGGTTAAAAATAAAAAGTTACGCGTTTAAGAAATTTTGGAAAAAATACACCCAAGTGGGTTAAATGGGGGATGAAAGTTTGTATGGAAGTCCGTCATTTTTAAAGTTACATCAATGAAAATCGGTATTTGTATTGTCGGTTAAAAATAAAGAATTACGCGTTTCAGGAATTTTGAAAATTCCACCCCCAAGTGAGATTTATAAGAATCCAAGCGGACGAAGTCGCTGGCATCTGCTAGTTTAAATAATAAAACAACAAGTCCATGTCATGAAACAACGGAGTTTAAGTATATTATGTAAAGCACCAAAGCAAAGTAAATGCAAAGTTTTAAAAACTTCGCCTCTACTTTTGTTTCGAGCACGGACTAGGTACATAGTGTTATTTTCTTTCATCTTGAGTCAGCTGAACATAAGTGTTGCATCTGCAGTAGGTATAAGTAGTATTAGATACTAATCTTTACTGCGTAACGGCAACGTAACTTAATAGCTTAAAATGTAAGAGGAAATGGAAGAAAAGTGTTTTTCCTGTACAGGTATTTACAAAATGTACGTTGTGGCAACGCCGGTAACCATGCCTGGCTGAATTCGTGTACCTTAATAAGACACAGTAACTCAGCGCAGTATGGGTATATTTAGTAGAAGCTGTGTAAAAACAGAGCAGAGGCTAATACAGTAACTTTTCAAGCTCATGTTAATTAGGAGTATATTGGAATACCTATATTTGGAAAAAAGCAACCGCCGAGTACATGCTGGTTCTTCTCGGCTGGAATGGCATTCCGAACCAGTGGTAGATTCAATTGACTATTCAAAAGTACTTGTAAAAGTTTATTTGAATAAAAAACTTTTCTATTCTATTCTATTCTATAGTGTTCTGTGCTATGCGTATATCTGTCAAATAGTGAAAGTTAAGTTCACTGAGAGCTTTTTAGCCCTCATACGCATTAGCGGTCAACCGCGTACGCGGCTGACCGCGCGGCTAGCCGCTTTTATATTTTTATATGCAACCGCTCATTTTGTACGCACTAAACCGCGATGAAATTCTATGAAGAGGCTAGCCGCGCGGTCAGCCGCGTACGCGGTTGACCGCTAATGCGTATGAGGGCTTACTCTATTAATGAAGTACCTAATCATTCATCGGTACCTACTTGAAAAGTTAGTCTATAGAGTATAGGTACTAATGGTCTAGGATCCCACCTTAGAAATTTCTACCCTCATCTGTTATTTAAACGAATTATATGTCAAATGAAAGATTATTTTATTCTTAATCGAACCGTATTTGGTTGCCTGGTCAAAAGTGGTGCTAAATCATGGTTGCCTGGATTTTAAGATATAAAATGTTCGGTGCGAGTGTTGAAAGTGACAGAAAAGTGTTGCGCGCGCAATTTCATTTGACAGACAAAGATGCAGTGAGGCAGGCGTGCACTCGGCAGGTGCTTAGTCTATACATAGATTAAAACCATAGACTTTCTGTGCCTGTCCATTAAAGATATTTACAAAAAAATAAGTGAGTGACGTAAGGGATAAGTAATAAAACGTAAAAAAGCTGTTTTTGAAAATTTTGTCTGTTTGTCTGTATGTTTGTGCATGTATTACGCAAAAACTACTGAATGGATTGAAATGAAACTTGGCATGATTTAAGTTCATACTACATAATAGCATATAGGATACCTTTTATCCCGAAATTCAGCAGAGTTCCCTTGGGAGAGAGGATGAAAGTCAAAATACACATTTTGACTTTCATCCCCTCTTCCAAGGGAACTGTGCTGAATTTCGGGATAAGAAGTATCCTATATGCTATTATGTAGTATGAACTTAAATCATGCCAAGTTTCATTTCAATCCATTCAGTAGTTTTTGCGTAATACATGCACAAACATACAGACAAACAGACAAAATTTTCAAAAACAGCTTTTTTACGTTTTATTACTTATCCCTTACGTCACTCACTTATTTTTTTGTAAATATCTTTAATGGACAGGCACAGAAAGTCTATGGTTTTAATCTATGTATAGACTAAGCACCTGCCGAGTGCACGCCTGCCTCACTGCATCTTTGTCTGTCAAATGAAATTGCGCGCGCAACACTTTTCTGTCACTTTCAACACTCGCACCGAACATTTTATATCTTAAAATCCAGGCAACCATGATTTAGCACCACTTTTGACCAGGCAACCAAATACGGTTCGATTAAGAATAAAATAATCTTTCATTTGACATATAATTCGTTTAAATAACAGATGAGGGTAGAAATTTCTAAGGTGGGATCTCCTACTATAAACTTATATAAGCAGCTAATCTAGTAACATACATAAAAAGTTTATAGGTACTTTATATTTAACGTACAAAGAAAAAGCTTTGAGAGTAACCGTTGAACAACTCGCAATAAATTTTAAATCGCATGCAGAGATCCGAGAAGATTAAATCCCGCGGGAGCATTAGTTAACCTGTAATCGTGGGAGTCTGGCAGTTGTCGGACGGCGACCGGCAGTTCGGAGGGCCCGTGGGCTTTTAATAATTCCTGCAGACGTACTAAGCCCTCGCTGTTCTCGTACACTATCGTGAAGGATTTCCAGCCCCAGGCGCGGACGAGGTCGACGTATGCCTGGAATTAAATATACGCTCTAAATCTGTTCACTTTAGCGAACTGTACTGTACGCTTAGTCTCACTTTGCACAGCTCGAAAACTTTACTAAATACTACTGATCGAAACACAATGACTTCAGAGTACAAGTATAAATTAAAAATTTAAAAACCCCCGACATTCGCCATTTTGTGTCGGCGGCCATCTTGGATTTGCATAGTGATATTCTACTAGTCCGGCTTATTTTAAGGTTTGAGTTCGAAATTAAATTCAGCATTCGTTTACAGCCAGCGCGCCAAGCAGAAATGTTGTAAAATAAATATTCGAAGTATTGAATTACGACTTTAAAATAAGAAAATTTTTGGTTCATTTTGCATTATATACCTATTAATTTTTCGATACGTACGTAGTATTTGACAAAGTTTTGGAAGTGCGCAAACTCAGAATAACTATACTGTTGCTCTAACATTGCTACTGGTATGTAGAAAATTGTAAATAAAATATTTGTTTCGGTTGTTAAATTAGTATCGAAGGCTGTGAAACGACTGCACGTTTCAATATTCTTCCAAACAGATGCGTTATTTTACTCACACGTTACTCATACATAATATTACTTATCATTATGCTTTATTTTTAATTTCTTTACATTATGCTAAATTTTTAGTTCATTTTTTATTAGGTCGCTTTTATTGCAGTTGTATGTAAGATCGTTGATATCGTCTCAACCTTTATATAGACAGACATACATCCACAGCTAAGATTATTCATCCATCTGTGGCGGGGTGTTTTCTAATGATGCATTTTCGAATGCAAGATGCCAAAAGATTTGTGACCTTCTGGCAATCTTAAATTGGAAAATTGGACACTTTGGGACTCTTCACTCTAACGTCTAATAGCTTCGTGCTATATTATGCATCTCCCATTGTCACTTCAGTAGTCAGCTGTAATGACTTAAAAATAATGTATATGATTATCATTAAGTCAGCACTGATTTGCTGACAAACGGACGAACTACTTGACTGACTCATCTAAATCCGCCCTTTACGTACGCGATCCATATTATGACGCGGACGGTGCAATTCTAAGAGCGGGGCCGCACTGCGAAAATTATTCGCGCAAATTTTATTCGCGCGGTTTATTTTCCGCATTTTAATATATTTTTCTCGCGAATTTTAAATCGCATGTGCGTGCAGCTTCATACATTCCCATATACAGTCACAAAATTTTGCGAAAAAATTCGCGCGAATAAATTTCGCAATGCGGTCTAGGCCTAATACTAAGATAATATCCGGGTAAATCTGTATACATCACTCTACGGGTAGGCCGCAGGTGAAAGCAGCTCGTGTATTATTTACTCAAATAGACATTTGAGTTGACGCAATTTATGCTTGCTTTAAGAATAAAGACATAATACGAGTAATATCCCATCTTGAAGTTAACTAAAATCCTGTATTTTAAGGCGAAGAAAACGTATTTTTTCTAATAATATCCGAGTAGATACTTTATTTCTATTGTTATATTAACGTTGTATGACAATAGTACATTATCTATACATATAATAAAATCGTAGAATTGCCGTATCTGTACATTGAAGATTTTTGCAAAATAATAACTGGGGGATGTTAAGGATAAGTAATAGAACGTAAAAAAGCTATTTTTTAAATTTTTGTCTGTTTGTCTGTTTATCTGTTTGTCTGTTTGTCTGTATGTTTGTGCGCGCATCACGCAAAAACTACTGAATGGATTGAAACGAAACTTGGTACGATTTAAGTTCATACTACGGAGTAACATATAGGATACTTTTTATCCCAAAATTCAGCACGGTTCCCTAGGGAGAGGGGATGAAAGTCAAAACGTGTATTTAGCTGTAATTCAATAACGCGTGGTCCGATTTCATTCATTCTTTTTTTGTTAGAAAGTAGATACTTTAAAGATTACCGACTAATCTCTAAAAGACTGGATCGATTTTGATGGGACTTTCACTGGCGGATGTTTCCATTTTGATCTACCTAAACATCCGCCAGTGAACTTTTAACAGTTTTTAGCATGATAGAAGCTTAGGAAAAACAAAATGATTCCTACGGAATTTTTAAAAACCAATATAATATATCCACGCTCGTTCCTAATATACATATTTACCTACCCATGTAAAGCTCGAACAAATCTATATAAACGGCACTCTACTTAATCGGTTGGATGCAGGCGAATACGGCTATTAGGTTGCCTGTCCACTCAAGCGAAACGGAGCGGAAAGGTGTTAGGAAACCAATCACATTACTGAGAAATGATGTAAATAAAATCACATCGTCTATCAATTATTCACTTGGTTTACTAACCACGTCTTCGCTCCGATCCGCTAAGTGGACAGGCACCCTTAGGTCTTGTTATCTGTATTAACTATGTCTTATAATAATTTGATATTTTCAGATAAAATTTTGATCATTTTAGGTATTTATAATATACCTAACTATTAACTACTTTCATCGATAAATGTCTCGCCTGAGAATGAGTCCTTCCATTGACTAACATGATTTGTCAGTATATTTTAAATCCCTTGAGTATTTCATGAGAAAAGTAAAATGAGCCTATTATTCTTAACAGCCCCCGCACACAGGGCCACAAGTGGCGACGACAAGTCGCGGAAGAGATTTTTCATACATTTTATATGGTACAAACGCACACTGAGCGCTCGAGTGGCCATGTTCGAGCCCCAAGAAAATGTACGAAATATCTCTTCCGCGACTTGTGGCGGCCACTAGTCGTCGCCACTAGTGGCCCAGTGCGCGCGGGCTGTAATAAATTACATTGGGCTATGTAAAAAAATCCATGACAATATATTTTCCAGACAATATCCGGACAAAAGGAATCACTTAAACTAAGTCACTTACCCGGCTTAGCGCAGCTGGATGAGGATACAAGTTGACAAGACAGGACTCGCGTCTAGTGCGGTAGTCCCACCTGGTCTCTAGGTGTGGTAACTCCATGGTGTCACATATGGACTGGACATGTGCTGCCGCTGGGGCGGACTGCGGCCCGAAGATGGCCGCCACACCACTTCGAAGTAGATGGC
Source organism: Melanargia galathea (assembly GCA_920104075.1). Lineage (NCBI taxonomy): Eukaryota > Metazoa > Arthropoda > Insecta > Lepidoptera > Nymphalidae > Melanargia > Melanargia galathea. The sequence continues at coordinate 11,471,660 of OV049870.1, forward strand.
ACACTATGTGACAATACCTTGTCCTTTAATTAATTCTATTTTATTTTGTTGGAAATTGTACAACAGTTTACACAAAAAAGTTTTTTAAAGTATCGGGGATACTTGCGCAGACGTAGGTAAACTTCACAACTCAACTACAAAAAAATCTTGTGTGTGTTAGAGTGCTATAAGCATTACGAAGACGGTTGTAAAGCCCAATTAGACGGTGCCCCGTTCATCGTTTATTTTTGCGATGAACGATGCACTTAGGTATATTTGCTATAGCACAGTGCCTGTGAACGATGAACAGTCGGTGTTTAGATGGTTCATTTTCGATGATTCATCGATGAAGCCTCGAAAATTAAAGCAAAAATCTCGAAAAATGAACTGTCTAATTTGGGCTTAACCAATGCGGGAGCCAGATTATGTCGTGACATGGACAGCGAACCAATCACGGACGCTGCGCCCGCTTCGTCCCACCGAACAGACCTTATAAATGACTCTGCGCATTCAAAGTCATGTACCTCTAGATCGGTGCCCATAGCCTAAAAGATTTTCTATAAAACAAGGCTACCTGGCAAAACCCAACAAAAGTGCAACAAAGTATAGTTTCTCTAAAGTGTTTTTAAGTTAGTAGGTACAAGCTTGACAAGACTGAATGAAAATTAAATGGTTAAATAAAAATGTTAGATGCACTTTGTTTTAGTTAATGAACCGTGAACGTGTAAAATCTTTATGTCTAGGTACACGTGAACGTAAACGTAAAGATGTATTATACTTATAGCTTTGAAATTAGTTCAACACTATTATAGATAGTGTTGAACTAATTAACCCTCTGGTAATGTAAAGTAGAAAACATTAATGTCAGTAATATGATGACTGGTAGTGCATGGACACCGAAGCATTACGAATTGCTAGGTAAGAAAACTAAGATTTAAGTTAAATAATAAATATCAGTCGACTTTAGTATCGAAGAAAAACTTAGAAAACAATAAAAATAGTCGTAAAGTTCGTTTTATGCGGTATTTGGAAAAAGGAACAGTGGTAAAGTAAATATTATGGTCACGTAAACACTTAACAGTTTGCGGTTTTATTAAGGTAGGAAACTTTGTACATTGTTATACAAGAGCGGTAAGTAGGTTATTATAAACGATTTGATGTTTGTTAGCACAATCCGCAGGCAAGTCTTTTAAAATACAATACAAGTATAAATTAAAAATTTAAAAAACCCCCGACATTCGCCATTTTGTGGCGGCGGCCATCTTGGATTTGCATAGTGCTATTCTACTTGTCAAGCCCTTTCATTTGATACCCATATTAATGGAGTTGTGAAAAAATATGTAATCCGCCATTTTGTAGCGGCGGCCATCTTGGATCGATTTTCATGAAACATAGTTAACAACACTCTCGACTAATTCACCTTTCAAACAAAAAAAATCGCATTTAAATCGGTCCACCCGTTTGAGCGCCACAGGGGAACAGACAGACACACACACACACACACACACACACACATACACACACACACACACACACACACACACACACACACACACACACACACACACACACACACACACACACACACACACACACACACACAGACACGTCAAACTTATAACACCCCGTCGTTTTTGCGTCGGGGGTTAAAAAGTAATTCTTAGGTTGCATCTACAGTTTTTTTTTTCACATACTTAAGTAGTTATGAATTTACTTAGTAGTTATATTCTCTGGAATAAAACTTGGCAACCCTAAATCACGTAAACGCTGTATTTAGTTCTGTCTTTGGTATTAAAGTTGTAAATCCAGGGATGTGAACTATTCAACGATTGGCTGCGGTTTATCTGTTGGTAGCAGACGGTGCACAGTACACAATATTATGCAAATGAAGTTGACTCCTGAAGCCATTAGCTCCGGATGTTAAACTAAGCAAAACATTTACCGAGACAAATTGAATGTACGCCAATGTCTGAAAAGCTGCTTAACTCCGACACGTTAAGCATTCTTAGTCACTTGGAAATTGGTGTAATAATGTTATCCCAGATCTTTATAGCATTCTGAGTACTGACGAAGTGTTAGATATAATTTCGCACAACGTAATACCTACTCGCACGTCGGGAATTTCATTCGCATATTCCCTGAATGCCAATTATTTGGTAAATATTCCAACACAGTAATGCTTCCTTCATTCGATGATATGTATACTTACTAGGTATACATTTATCGTTAATTATGTGTACAGTAAGTAAATTAACTGTTTGTTTTATTTAACTCTATAGGCATCATTTTTAATGGCAATCTGTTTGACGTATGGGAAAATTTTGAATGTTGAATAAAATATCTAAGATAAATTATAAGATTACATAAAAAGTAAGCAACATAATATTATGTTGCTTACTTTTATTATGTTTTTCCTTGTGTTGGGAAAATTTACAAAACGGTGTTTTTATTGTTCACTGTACCCACTTGATTTTGAGAATAAGTACAATATTCTACAAGTAGGGATGTATTAGGTACCTAGTTGTGACGATTGTGTTCCTTGTTAACATAATTATTCCTAGGTAGGTACGTACCTACTACTTGCAACGACTGTGTTCCTTCTTACTATCCATACTTAATATTATATTAAATGCGAAAGTGTGTCTGTCTGTCTGCTAGCTTTTCACGGCCCAACAGTTTGACCGATTTAGATGAACCTTACCTCCCGGGGATAGGCTACTTTTTATCCCGGAAAATTAAAGAGTTTCATCTTAAATTAACCGTTTAACCGATTTATACGAAAGGTACAGAGATAGCCTGCGTCCCGGAAATTGACATATGCAATATTTTCCCGGAAAAGCAAATATATGGGGGATATATTTGCTGCACAGGATTAAAAAAAACCTAAATCCAGGCGGACGAAGTCGCGGACATCATCTAGTAAACAATTATTCCAATAAGCCACTAACCTCGTTTGGATGCGTGGAAACTGTCTTGCGGCGATATAGTTTCTACTTGCGCGAGTAGCTTGGCGCGAGGCAACACCGCGCGGTCCGCGTTAACCCTCTCAACGGCGTAACGGAACGCCACCTCCTGTTTGTCATCCTCGGGGTGGAAAAGACCGCCTAGTACAATATAATGAATATTTTATACCACATAATACGAAACACGTAGGGTACATCACCTTGGATAAGATATTTATGGAAAGGACATCCTGAAGTAAATACTTAAAAGTAAAAATTAAGTACAAATCAAATAAAACATCCAAACTACTGTTTGGACATCGGACGAAACATATAAAATTGGATTTACAACAAATTGGCTCATTTGGGCCTTATCTCTTCTACACTTTTACAGTTGCCCCTTCAGTACCTACTTCAGTCACCTTTCAGACAAAAGCAGTTATGACGATGACACAGCAGTTTTTATATTGAACAGCTTATTTATTCAGTTTATGTTAAGTAGCTCCTGGTATTCTAGACCAACAATAATTGGTATTAGTTAATAAAGATAGGATTTGTATTATAGGGTTGAATATTTTACGACCTTGTTAGCCAAATTCTGGATAACTGCAATGCATTATTTATATTACCGAATTTATGATCACATAAAAGCACCTACACAAATGAGGAAAAGAGGAACGAGTAGGTAATAACATTTCGGGTAAAGGAAATGTAATCAAACCCCAATAGGGTCCCTAACTGTTATTATGAGAGTGGAAATGCTTACCTATTCTTATAGTATCTGGCAGAGCGGAGAGGTGGCCGAACAATAAAACGAGAAAAACGGCTTTTGTTCCTCTCATTCTGTAACAAGGAGGAACAAGTTGCATTAAACTTTCAAATTGGAACTCTGTAGTACCTACATAGTTAATACAATTTGGAGGGTCTGTTTTGTTTTGTACCTACAACAAAGGGATATTTTTGATGGTTTGTATTCATCTTAGACAAGTTAGTTCTTGACTGCGATCTAACCATGGGAAGTGTCGATGCAGTCTAAGATGGATGCGAGGTAAACTGTAAGAGGTATGGCATGGCAGTTCTATTAAACCCATCCACCTGATCGTTTCTACGCGGCATCGTACCAGGACGCTAAATCGCTTGGGGTTTTGCCGGTAGGGTGGTAACTAGCTATGACTGAAGCCTCCCACCAGACGAGGACACGATTACGATAGTGAAAAAATCATCAAAATCGGTTCATTAGTTGTGGAGATAATCGCGAACATACTTACATACATACATACATACATACATACGGGTCGAATACAGAACCTCCTTTTTTTGAAGTCGGTTAAAAAACTATCTATTTATTTATCATCAGTATGTATGTATATACTTTATTGCACACCACATAAGAGCAGAATACATAGGACATGTTATATAAAAGAATACTTAAAACGTAGGTACAACAAGACGGTCTTATAGCTAAGTAGCGATCTCTTCCAGACAACCTTAACGCTAGGGAGAAAATGAACAAGTGGACAGTGGGAGGTGGTGTATATGATAAACTTAAACACTAATAGCTAAATATACTAAACCATATAACATAATAATCTATACTAATATAATAAAGTGGAAGAGTTTGTTTGTTTGTTTGTTTGTTTGAACGCGCTAATCTCTGGAAGTATGGGTGTAGAAAGTTTGTATGAAAGTCCTATGTTTTTAAAGTTACAGACCTGAAAATCGGCATTTAGATTATTAGTTTTAAATAATAAAAATCTGTATATTTTATTTTGAAAAATCTCCCCTTAAGGGTGGTAAAATAGGGGATGAAAGTTTTAATGGGAAGTTTAAATTATATTATTGTTATTATCAACTTGAAATTTGGAATGTAGGTTCATTCTAGGGTTCAGATATCAGCCTAGAAAAGATTTCACTAAAATCCTCCACTAAGGGGGTAAAATGGGGGTAGGAAGGTTATATGAAAGTTCTATGTTTTTGAAGTTACAGGCATTTAGATTATAAATTTTAAATAATAAAAACCTGTATAAGTTATTCTGGAAAATCTCCCGTTAAGGGGGGTAAAATAGGTGATGAAAGTTTTAATGGGAAGTTTTAATTATATTATTGTTATTATCTTCTTGAAATTTGGAAAGTAGGTTCATTCTAAGGCTTAGATGTTAGCCTAGAAAAAATTTCACGAAAATCCTCCCCTAAGGGGGTAAAATGGGGGTAGAAAGCTTGTATGAAATTCCTATGTTTTTAAAGTTACAGACCTGAAAATCGGCATTTAGATTATTAGTATTAAATAATAAAAACCTGTATATTTTATTCTGAAAAATTTTCCCTTAAGGGTGGTAAAATAGGGGATGAAAGTTTTTATGTGAAGTTTTAATTATTGTTATTATTAACTTGAAATTTGGAAGGTAGGTTCTTTCTAGGGCATACATATCAGTCTAGAAAACATTTCACGAAATTCTTCCCCTATGGGGGTAAAATGGGGGTAGGACGGTTACATGAAATTTCTGTGTTTTTAAAGTTACAGATACGAAAATCGGCATGTAAGTTATTAGTTTTAATAAATTATTTTGATAAATCTCTTCTTAAGGGTGGTAAAATAGGGGATGGAAGTTTGTACAGGAAAGATAGGGAGTTGGCAAAAATGTAAAAAGGGGGTAAAATGGTTTACTTATATTACAACATCAGTTTATGAACTTAAATATAATAAAACAGGGATCCTGTATATTATCGGACATAACTACACATTGATGTGATTTTTTGCAGTTGTATTTTTAGTTGAGGACCTGGAGAATGACAGGCTACTATTTTATCCCGGGAAAACAAAGGGTTCCCGTGGGACTTTAAAAAAATATAATACCGCGGACGAAGTCGCGGGCAACAGCTAGTAACATATAAATATACTAATATATACAAAATAATGTATACAATAGACATACATATGAATAAAGTCAGTGTACGTAGACTGCTGGATATAGGTCTCTTGCAAGGAGCGCCACAGAACACGATCTTGCGCCGCTTGTTTCCAGCCGCTGCCAGCGAATCGCTTGAGATCATCCGTCCATCTAGTGGGGGGTCTTTCCATGCTTCGTTTGCTCGTGCGAGGTCGCCACTCAAGCACCACGTATCACTTAACCACAAACAATAGATCGATGTGACGACAATGTAGCAGTTAGAAAGTTTCCGGCAAACTTTGATTACATTCAACCCACTAGAATACAGCTTGATCCGAATTTGAAACTGAAGTCGAACGCTTGTAGATACGAAATTCACATAATAATCAAAGAGAAACATCTGTAGAGGTTCTAGATCTAGAGCTTTGACGACCTCCCTGGCGTAGTGGCGAGCGCAGTGGTTTTATAAGCGGGTTCGATTCCCGGCAGAGGCAATTTAGGATTTTATAATTTCTAAATTGTCTCTGGTCTGGTCTGGTGGGAGGCTTTAGCCGTGGCTAGTTACGACCCTACCGATAAAACTGTGCCGCCAAGCGATTTAGCGTTCCGGTACGATGTCGCGTAGAAACCGGCCAATGGTACCTATGGATTTAATAAAAAACTACCATACCTCTTCAAGTTAGCCCGCTTCCACCTTAGACTGCATCGTCACTTACCATCAGGTGAGATCGCAATTAAGGGCTCACTTGTAGATTAATAAAAAAAAATAGGATATTCGGATGTTATTTTAATCAAATACTAGCGGTCCGCCCTGGCTTCGCCCGTGGTACATAATAATATATAGCCTATAGCTGCACTCAGGGATCACATACATATCCAAAGGTGAAAGAATTTTTGAAATCGGTCCAGTAGTTCCTGAGATTAGCGCGTTCAAACAAACAAACTCTTCCGCTTTATTATATTAGTATAGATATTTATGGCTCTGGCGAACATTCACCTCACAGTTCAAAGCGAGATGAGAGCCAGAACAACGTGGAAAAGATCAATCATTCCCCGTAGCCAGAGAGTTATCGTATTTCTAGAGGTCTCAACTAGGTGTGATCAGGAGATCAGTCGTGCTTTTTTGACGTTGAACCAGCTTTTACTTCGTCTTTCAATAATATTGATATTTTTATCATCCGTAACTGTGCTGGTAATATGGTAAATTAACCAGATCAAAAGATAAAAACACTCGTTAGGTAAGTATAATATATTCCTCTAAATATTATGATTATTAGTTCCATGCTTATGTCTTTGTTGATAATCGTAAGGTAGGAGCCACACGAGTAGATATTATAATAATATAATTTATATTATAATAATATCTACTCGTGTGGTAGGAGCGCTTTATTGGCCATGATGTTTAAGGTTTGCGCCTCCAGTAAAATGACATCTCCCTGCCCCGTAGCTGTCTTTGATCTTTCATTACTTGGGAATTTCCCAATATTGCGTACTTGGCTGAGTAATTTAATTATTGAAGATGCGTTATTGGACTTTTCTATTTCATTAGATTGTTATTAATCGCTGTAACCAGTAGGTACGGTACAGTAGTTCTACGTAGGTATATCATGATTAAAAAAAAATACTATTATATTCTATTTAAATAAAAAATCTGTTTTCTACAAATAGATTACGTCAACAAGAACAATCTTATGAGCTTCTTATAAAACTAAATTGTACACAATTAATTCTGCCGTCCTAACGAAGAGTGCAATAAGTCGAGTTTTTGGTCAAATTGACTTAAGACCATATCCGTAATCAGGAAAATGAGCTCTATATTTTCGTCTTAGACGTCTTTTTTGTATCTTCAATAGTTTCGGTTCTGTTGGTTACCATAACTGCAATATCTAATATAACGATGTGTAAGGAGCTAATCATAACCGAAATATCTTGAGTTATGACTTGGATAGCTTTGATATTTTGTAATCTATACTAATAAATAAAATTGAAGTGTCTGTCTGTAATATCGAAATAACTACCTCATATTAAGCTCATATGGTTATTTGAACGCTACCATAACCGAATCACACGTTTTTAAAATTTTTGTCTGTCTGTCTGTCTGTCTGTCTGTCTGTCTGTCTGTCTGTCTGTTTGAACGGGCTAATCTTCAGAACGGCTGAACCGATTTTGACGGGACCTTCACATACAAGTAGAGAATTAACCAGGGAGTAACATAGGCTACTTTTTTAACCGACTTTCAAAAAAAGGAGGAGTTGTGTTTTTCTACCTATGTACATCGATATCTCCGAGATTTCTGAACCGATTTACGTAATTTTTTTTTTAATCGATAGAGAAACATTGCGACCCTGTTCTATAAAAAATTTGGATTCCAACTCCTCAATCCTGATGCTGTAGGGGACCTAATCCCCAAAACTAATGGGTTTTAGAAACTTTCGGTTATTTAAATTGATATTGGGGGTACCAATTAAAGACTTTATCGTTGAATGAACTCGAGTAGGTACATATCCAACTCCTCAACCCTGATGCTGTAAGGAATTGTATTCCGAAATCGTGGGGATCCCATGGGATTTTTCCGTTTTGGGGACGGGTTTCTACAGATAAGCTACTTTTTGTTCTGGAAAATCAAAAGTCCCCACGGGATTTTTAAAAACCTAAATCCACACGGGCGAAGCCGTGGGCATCATCTAGTATTACATAAAATAATCGCAATAAGTCTAGTTATTGCACTTATGACTATAGTACGTTTTATAAATTTTTGGCACATTTACTAGTCATAAGCGCAAGAAGTATAAGTTATTGCAGTTATCATAAGGAAACTTATTACTTAAAATGTCTAGCTTACTAAATGTATTATACTAAAGTAAAGTTAAAATAAACAAAAAGTTTTTGATTTTGACGATTTTGTGGATGTTGTAAAATTGTCAAATTCGTAGATTTTTACTTTTACAAGCACAAAATTAGAAACACAACCACTTAAAAAAAATTTTGGAAGTCAAAAGTCATTGGCTGAAAGGGGACAATTTTCATTGAAAGTCAAAGAAAAACATGCAGCTGATTGGAGAGAATTAGAATTAGACAAATGAAAATTATCTATACTAATAAATAAAATTGAAGTGTCTGTCTGTAATATCGAAATAACTACCTCATATTAAGCTCATATGGTTATTTGAACGATACCATAACCGAATCACACGTTTTTAAAATTTTTGTCTGTCTGTCTGTCTGTCTGTTTGAACGGGCTAATCTTCGGAACGGCTGAACCGATTTTGACGGGACTTTCACATACAAGTAGAGAATTAGTCAGGGAGTAACATAGGCTACTTTTTTAACCGACTTTCAAAAAAGGAGGAGTTGTGTTTTTCTACCTATGTACACCGATATCTCCGAGATTTCTGAACCGATTTGCGTAATTTTTTTTTAATCGATAGAGAAACATTGCGACACTGTCCTACAAAAAATTTGGATTCCAACTCCTCAATCCTGATGCTGTAGGGGGGGAACCCCAAAACTAATGGGATTTAGGCACTGTCGGTTATTTAAATTGATATTGGGGATACTAATTAAAGACTTTATTGTTGAATGAACTCTGAGTAGGTACAGCTACTGAGCTACTGAGTAGGTACATGTCCAACTCCTCAACCCTGATGCTGTAAGGAATTGCATTCCGAAATCGTGGGGATCCCACGGAATTTTTCCGTTTTGGGGACGGGTTACTACAGATAGGCTACTTTTTGTTCTGAAAAATCAAAAGTTCCCATGGGATTTTTAAAAACCTAAATCCACACGGGCGAAGCCGTGGGCATCATCTAGTTAAAAAAAAAAAAAACTAGATATCTGTACTAATATAATAAAGCGGAAGAGTTTGTCTGTTTGAACGCGCTAATCTCTGGAAGTACCAGTGGCATTTGAAAAATTATTTTTGCATTTGGTAGTACAGTTTTCCGGAAAGGTTATAGGCTATTTAACATTCCTAAAATCTTCCTCTAAGGGGGTAAAATGTGGGTAGAAAGTTTGTATGAAAGTCCTATGTTTTTAAAATTACAGACCTGAAATCGGCATTTAGATTATTAGTTTTAAATAATATAAACCTGTATATTTTATTCTGAAAAATCTTCCCTTAAGGGTGGTAAAATAGGGGTTGAAAGTTTTTGTTAAGTTTTAATTATTGTTATTATCAACTTGTAATTTGGAAGGTAGGTTTATTCTAAGGCTTAGATATCAGCCTAGAAAAGATTTCACGAAAATCCTCCCCTAAGGGGGTAAAATGGGGGTAGGAAGGTTATATGAAAGTTCTATGTTTTTGAAGTTACAGATATGAAAATAGGCATTTAGATTATGAATTTTAAATAATAAAAACTTGTATAAGTTGTTCTGGAAAATCTCCCATTAAGGGTGGTAAAAAAGGGGATGAAAGTTTTTGTGAAGTTTTAATTATTGTTATTATTATCTTGTTTGGACGGTAGGTTCTTTCTAGGGCGTAGATATCAGCCTAGAAAATATTATAGGAAATTTCTCCCCTATGTAAAATATATAAGGGGGTAAAATGGGGGTAGGACGGTTATATGAAAGTTCTATGTTTTTGAATTCAGTTACAGATACGAAAATCGTCATGTAAGTTATTAGTTTTAAATAATAAAAACCTATTTAAATTATTTTGGTAAATCTCTTTTATTCTTATTATGTTCTTGCAATCACCTTATATCTAATTAAAATAATTCACTAAGGAAAACCGTACATATGGTTGGAAGAAACTATAGGGCATCATATAGTTTGTGCTACACAAATAAGTAGTATGTAGGTTTACTAACAAAAACTGCAATAAGTAGTGTAGTTATTGCAATTATGATTAGGAATGCTATATCAAAACAATTCATAAGTCCTAATGATAAATACATTATTGCGTTTTTAGTGTGTATATAAACTTATGTACAAATATAATATACTACATAAAATTAAGCATTATTTTATCTGTCGTTCAGTAAAAGTTTCAAACCAATAGCTTTTATAGTTACGAAGATACACACAAAACAAAAATTAAATCTTTAACTGCAAATATCTCGAAAGTAGTCAAAACCTAGTTATTGCACTCTTCGTTAGGACGGCAGAATTGTAGTACGTACTTACATTTAAAGAAAAAAGTTCAAATACATAAAAATGTTTTATCTACTCTCATATCTTAAAATCCCGATTAAGAAATCAAAATGTGTCATATATTGGACTACTTTATTCACATACATCTATAAAAAAAAAAAAAAAGTTCATTATAACACTACTTTGTTAGGAAATTATTGCAAAGTAATGTTATAAAATGATTTTTTCTACATTATAGTACAGGCACTGGGTTCTGGTATTTTTGAGCCATGGCAGGTGTTTAGTTTTGTTACTTACAATTATTATCCCGCTATCAAAGTTACCATAGTACTACTACTGCGTTATACTTTACATTATTGACAGGTCTGTGTGCTTAGTCTAAATCGAAACCTAACTCGAAAAAAAAATCTAACTCGAAAACGAACTCGAAAACTATTGATCGATTTCAGAGTAAAATAGACCTAAAATGGCTTGTATTAAGGTTTGAGTTCGCCAATACATTCAGCATTGTTCGAATGTTTTCAAGTTCGTTTTCGAGTGCTCCGATTTAGACTAAGCACACTGGTCGAGTCACGACTCTGGGTTCTGGTTTTTTCAGCGATGGCGGGAAATCGTATTGTCTTTGGCGCCTATTATTTAAATTTTTAATTTATTATTTATTGTTTTTGTAACCCAAACCTTTGCAAGTGATTTTTGTTGCGCGGAAAAATGTCTAGCAGTGATACTGAAGAGAATTTAACTCCACTTGACCACCGACCAACAATCTTTTGCCAGCAAAATCAAGGAAAACTCACGACAAATATTACCAAGATTTTATGGTTTGGATTTTAAGATATGAGTTTAGATAAAGTAATGTATGAAACTCTACATAATTAGGTATTAAAACACTCGTGTAATACTATTAAAAAACTCACCTGCGGCTCGTTTTTTAAACTAACACTCGTGTTTTAATAACCTCTATTATGCAACCGTTTCATAAACTACTATTAATTCATAGTAGGTATGTACTCGTAGGTAACTGCTACAAAGAAAAATACGTCCTGATAACCAAAAAAATTCCAAACAGAAAAAATAGGTACCCCTTGTATTCTTGTCTATATCTATTAGGTAGGTACTTACATGTAAGTTTCATTCACAGACAAACATAAACGCTCTGCTGTATAATGTAGAAATTATTCTCTTTTGCCGTATATAAACCATGTACCTACCTAAACGCAAATACGTGAAATTACATAGAGTACCTAGGTAGCATATTTAAAAAAAAGAAAAATATTAGGTGTGTTGATTCATTTGGCATATTTTATAAACATTAAACTTAATACAAGAATTGGAGAAAACAAGTACACTAAGGATACGTTTCAGATGACTCAAAATATTATTTTAGCTCTAACTTTTTGTGTATATTATCCTACTCAATTCTTATCTTTTCTTTATTAATGTTACCTACCTATAATCCAAAAAAGTTTTGTATTCTGAAACGGTATTAGAATAGTTTTCAAAAATCTCACATTATTTCCCATAATAAATGTCCATCTTGTAGAATTTTCTTATTTAAAGTGATAAAGTGTTCCATGAACTTCGGTGGAAATCTTAAATAATTTCACCCTGCACTTCCCGCTTTAAGGTTATATTTTCCTTTCGGGATATGGGATGGAGGTTGGGAATATATTATAAAATATACGTAGGTACTTGGAAGGTGAAATATCTACCCTGTCTCTTGCAAAGATAAAACAAACAAGAGTGAAGATTTGTAAATAACCTTTGTTGGTCACGTTAAGCCTAATTTAATTACAACAATACAAATTCAAGCGTACCTGTGTGTCGTTCAAAACTCAAGGACTAGAAGAATTCGTAGGCCGTAGAACCATCTTCACGATGTATACTCCTAGTTATTTCATTTAAAGTACATGATAATAACATCATTCACAAAACACGATTCACAGAGAAGGAAATTGTTCGTAGTATTGATTCCGTTAGAATTGTAAAGCGGTTGCGAGCACTGGATTTTCTTGAGTGTAAACTTGATTTAATTTTGATTGGGTATCGATTTGTATGAAGTTCGAGTGACATGGGCATGTAGGGCGTGGAGGGTACGGCCGCCCGCCCGGGTGTCGCTGTGAACCTGGCTGTGGCGGGGCAAAGCGCAAGCCCCGCCGGGCATGCGCGCCCTACCCGGTCGCCATCCGGATTATTAGGATTTTTGAAGTGCGACGTCAGATATTAAGGAAATATAATATTAACAAAATTTTGTATCGTAATTTCGCCATCTAAAATCCGCTTCATAAAAAAAGCGTAAAAGCGTTTGTTTAAAAATTTAAAAATAACAAGCACCTCAGTAGTTACCTACTACCTTACAGTTTAATAAGTAATTATAAAGACTATACTTAATATCTAAAGTTTCGTAACGATACTTAATGCTTTATTATGATACAAGCGGATACCCGCGACTTCGTTCGCGTGGATATTGGTTTTTAAACATCTCGTGGGAATCATTTTGTCTTTCCTAAGCTCCTTTGAGCTCATACCTTGCTAAAACTGTTAAAAGTTCACTGACGGATGTTTAGGTAGATCAAAATGTAAATCAAAATGTAAACATCCGCCAGTGAAAGTCCCATCAAAATCGATACAGCCTTTTAGAGATTAGCCGGTAATCTTTAAAGTATCTAATTTCTAACAAATAAAGTTTGAATGAAATTGGACCACGCGTTATTGAATTACAGCTAAGTACACATTTTGACTTTCATCCTCTCTCCCAAGGGAACCGTGTTGAATTTCGAGATAAAAAGTATCCTATATGTTACTCCGTAGCATGAACTTAAATCGTACCAAGTTTCATTTCAATCCATTCAGTAGTTTTTGCGTGATGCGCGCACAAACACACAGACAAACAGACAAGCAGATAAACAGACAAAAATTTCAAAAATAGCTTTTTTACGTTCTATTACTTATTCCTAACATCCCCCAGTTATTATTTTGCAAAAATCTTCAATGTACAGATACGGCAAGTCTACGATTTTATTATATGTATAGAATAGATAGAAGATTGAAGATAGATTATTTTGCAAAAATTTCAATGTACAGATACGGGAAGTCTACGATTTTATTATATGTATATAGTATATAGATTTACAAGCGGATACAAGCGACTTTTTTCGTTCGCGTGGATATTGGTTCCCATCAATAAGGTTTTTGCCAGTGAAAGTCCAATAAAATTGGTCCAGCATTTCGGAGACAGACAAACACAAATTCGAATGCACACCAGCTTAAGATGATAATCCGGACGTTCCAAGGATCCTGTACAAACCGGGTTTCAAGTTATAATATGGAATATTGAGGGTTGTGATGTCTCATGTCTGTAATTTCTGAACTACAAAACCGATAACCTTGATTCGGGACAATCCTTAAAGTATTTCCTATCTAACAAAAAAAGAATGAATGAAATAGGATTAAGTACCCGTTAATGAATTACAGCTAAATACACATTTTAACTTTCATCCTCTCTCCCAAGGGAACCGTGCTGAAATTCGGGATGAAAAGTATCTCTTAAGTTAATCCGTAGTATAAACTAAAATCATGCCAAGTTTCATTTCAATCCATGCAGTAGTTTACAACATCTACGATTTATGATTTTATTATATGTATAGATTTTATAATTTGTATAAGTATATAGAAACTATAATAATTACAGGGTACGTACCAACCTTTATACCTACTTTCAAGGAAGTTTGCTAATCTACCTGTAGCTGTAGCTATAGATTTCGGTTTTTTCAAAATCCCGTGGGAACTGTGGATTTTTCCAGGATAAAAAGTAGCCTGTGTGTTAAGTCAGGACTCAGGGCATAATCTATCTCCATTCAAAATTTCAGCCACATGGCAATAACACACACACACACAAACTTTCGCCTTTATAATATTAATGTGATATCAAACGACGCTGTTGGAAGTGGATCACCGTAACAAAGTAGGTACTTATTACTTTATCTTAGCGTAACAAACCAAGAACCGCCAAACCAAATTTTTTTTTAACTGTTATCGTAAAACACTATCAACAAATTGGCCAGTCTCCAACATGGAAATGAAGACTTGTGCCGATTGCTTTTGGAAACTTTACGGTACACTTTACTCAGTGGCGTAGCGTTTTTTTGGACTCTTGACGTGTTTACAAATCGGAACAGAGCAAGAGTTAAGCTATCGTGATTTTTTTTTTCTTTTATATAGGAATGGTCAGGTACGGTAAGGAAAGTGAACAGGAAATCAACATCTGGGTAGATCTATCTATCTATCTTCTATACTAATAAAAATAAAATTGAAGTGTCTGTCTGTAATATCGAAATAACTACCTCATATTAAGCTCATATGGTTATTTGAACGCTACCATAACCGAATCACACGTTTTTAAAACTCCGTAGTATGAACTTAAATCGTACCGAGTTTCGTTTCAATCCATTCAGTAGTTTTTGCGTGATGCGCGCACAAACATACAGACAAACAGACAAACAGATAAACAGACAAACAGATAAACAGACAAACAGACAAAAATTTCAAAAATAGCTTTTATACGTTCTATTACTTATCCCTAACATCCCCCAGTTATTATTTTGCAAAAATCTTCAATGTACAGATACGGCAAGTCTACGATTTTATTATATGTATAGATTAGTGTGGACTGGAATTGTAAATTTGCCAAAGTGTGTGCCCTTGAAAGCTTAATATCTGGACGGCACGTGCTCGGTACGGATAAAATTAAAACATCTTGCAGCTTAGACGCTATGGCGACAGGTGATTGATCTTTTCAATTTATTTCCTTTAACAATACCGCCAGTGAATTTCTATCATTGCTTATTACAAAAGACATTACAAATGAAAGTATTTGAATACTTTATGTTACATAAAAACAAAGCAATAAACGAAATTGAATATTAAGTTCGCTAACGGCCTGTTTCAGGCCCATTTGCACGCCGGGTTTCAGTAAAACTGATGAGGATATGTACAGTATGATGTTTCGTCTCAATTCGTCCAGACTCCGGTGGCTTGATGCGTGATGGAAGGAAATAAACAAGCAAACTGTAACAATTCTACAGGTAACTTTGAAAATGGTTATATGTTTATTGTCTCACTAGCTAATGCCTGCGACTTTATCCATGTCAGCGATTAGGGTTTTTAAATTCACCCATTTTTAGCATGGGACCAAAAACCTCCTTTGTGCACCTCGAAAGTACTCAAGGAATATTTCCTCCAATTTCAATTGTTTGTCAGTCAGTCAAGGTACTGTTTTATAGGTATAGATAGGAAAAGTATACAGTGTATCTAGGATACTATGTATTGAGGGTAATATAATAAGTTTATGGTAGAAGTACGCTCTTTTTCAATGGCATCTCGAGAGGGTAAACTTGCGCAATCCCGTACTGGCCGTACTCCAAGAGATCAAATTTAAGTTCACCAAAACACTCCAAGTTGAAAATATACTGAGCTATCAATTTTTTGTACACCCTGTATTCCACATAAAATAAATAAAATGTATATAAAAAACATTCACACATAAGTAATCTGAAAATTTTCAGATTCATTAACAGACTGCAGGCAACGTTAAAATGGTGCAACTTGAAAACTGCCATTTTGGCACTGATTATAATTATAATTATGAGAAATACCAACAAACACCCGGTATGTTATCCCTGAATTCCCTTTAACATTGCACAATATTTAATTTAGGGCCTGTTTCACCACCTTCTGATAAGTGTCGGATAGCTTATTCACAACTTTTGTCTTTGTCACTTGACATAAAGTAAAAAAGTGACAAAACTTACATTTAGGTTATCTAACCGAAACTTAAAAATGATAACCTAAACGTAAGTTTAATCAGTTTCTTACAAAGACAAAAGTTGTATATTCACTATGTAGCTATCCGATACTTATCAGAAAGTGGTGAAACAGGCCCTTAATATTATATAAGTAATCCACCCGTTAACATTAATTACAAAATAGCACCCGATAATGATGACTAAAATATATTCTTTTAGTAAAATCATAAGTAAAAAATCAATAGTAATATAAGTAAAAAGTCATAAATATACATTAGTAATTCAATAATAGGTAAGTAAAGCAGTATTAACCGTAACAAAGTGATTTGTGGCGATAATGTTTGACTGCTCTTAGCACTGTTTAATAATTCCAACGAGCCCAGTTACCATTAAGTAGCTGATATAGTTCTGTACCTCAGAGGTATACAACATTATACGCCAAAATGCAAATTTTACAGGAGAGGCAAAAATGTGCGGTCTTAAACTTTGAATGCAATTTAGACATAGTTGCTTTAAAGATATTGGAACAAACTTAACAGTATTTTTTATCATTATCAGATGACATTATTATGTATTAAAACTAGTGTCTGACCGAAAGTTCGGTTTCGGTTTCGGGTTCGGCCGAGTTTCGGCTAAAAATCAAGTTTCGGCGGCAGTTTCGGTTTCGGCCAAAATTAGCCGAAACTTTTGCCGAAACCGAAACTGATTTCGAAAGTTGTGCACGCTCGCCTAACTTCGTTTCTCGCGGCAACGCTTTGGCGGACGCTGGCGGCCCTCTTCGGGAATTGTCGTGCACCGTTCGGATAGCTTTGCAGCAACAAAAAGTTATCGCCCGACACAAACATTCTTTAGAAGTTATGTTTTGATGGAACTGATTACATGTAAGTTTTTGTTTCATTGTATTTTGCTGTACGTGAATAATTTATATAGTTAATTAAATATAGAGTCAGTAACTTTGTTTTGTTGTTATTAACGAATCAAGTCGCACGTAAAAAAGAGATTGTAAATGAAAAATGTGAAAAACATCAGTGATACATCAAAAGCTAGTTAGGTTATATTATGGTTTATTTAAAGTTTATACTTGACCACGTGAGTTTCGGTTTCGGTTTCGGTTTCGGTTTCGGCCGAAACTGAAGCTACGGCTGAATGTTCGGTTTCGGATTCGGTTTCGGCCGGAAAACCAGTTTCGGTCGGACTCTAATTAAAACAATTACAATAAAGTTAATTTTTATATGATTTTGTGGACTTGATACTATTTATCTCTACCTACATTACCTACATTAAATTCACTTATGTTTAGTTGTAAAGCATTATGATATCATACTATTATTTACCTCCAATTAAAACTTGTGTTGTTTTTGTAATTTTGCACTTAGAAACATCACGTCTGTTTTCAGTAAATAGCTTTATGGAATTATAATTAAAAAGGTCGAAATATTGTTTAGTTTTAATAACCAACACAGCTAACCAACAAAAAAAAGCTTTTCGCATGCTTCAGGTAAGTCAGCAAAATCTGCATATTGAAGATTCCTATGTTTGTTTATTTCGTACGAAACTAACTTCTTCAAAGGTTTCTCCATCAAAAGTAGTTTTATAAAACATCATCATGTGCACAAATGGAGCTAATGATCCATTGCAAAAGGCAAAAAATCCATAAAGATATCAGTTTCCATGTTGATCACTTTAACTTTTGAGTTTCTTGAACAGTTTTTATCAAACTGTTGGCCGTCCCAGTTTTATGATGGGAACAGGGAAACATGGATTTTCGTCTTTTCTCTCTCAGTTATTGAGTGGACTACATCCACTTTCATGTGAGTATCTCCTTCTAGTACAGAAAATCCATGAGTTTCGCAACATTAACTTCAATGAACGACATTAAGTTCACGCCAGGCTTAGAGGTAAATAATCTTAACATCCTTTAAGGTCTTATACCCATTTGATGTTTGTGGATTTAATGTCATATACGATTGGATATCTCTTTTCGTATTTGTCGTAGGACATAATATCGTATACTATTATGTAGAACTGGTTCTTGCGATTTTAATGGTGCAAAAAACTTAATTTCGAAAAAAGTGGAGTTACTATTGTATACCTCTGAGGTACAGAGTTAATATTTAATTAGTAGAATTCTTGGTTCCATTTGGATGATATCAATGGCATTTCGCTGCTTAAATCGAAAAGGGCCACAAATCAAAATTTCACTTTCTTACAGGAGAGCCATTCAAAGTTTTGAGATTTGTTTATTGTTTACAGTTTTGTGTTCTCTCGTCTATTATAAGCATGTTATGTACCGATAAAAGCGTATTTTAAAGCTGCATTTGTAGACCAGAGTCGATCCCTTTAAAAATAATAAAAAGTAAAGAAAAATCACAGTAGGATGAAACCCATTGGAAAGGGAGGAGAATATAATAAGAATTAAAGGAAAAATAAATTTACGGGCGATCTGAGCTAGGGAAAAAAAATGGGGGGAGTTTTAAGGGTAAAAAACGGTTTATCTCGATTTCCAACAAAACTACAAGTCCTATGGAAAAATGTCCAATGGTAAAGTTGTAGATAATAAAAAGATCCACAACTTTTGTATATAAACTTTTTTCACTTAACCTCAAAATGTATGTGAAAAACTCAAAAAACCATGTTTTTGGTTTTTTATTATTATCTTTTACAAAAACATTTTTTTTTTCTCGAAATTTGGTGAAAACTTACCTTTTTATATCCCAAATACACTGTAATTTATTTGATTTGAAATGTTTATTATTTCTCCTTATTTTGACTTAATATCGAAAAAGCACTCTAATTTTCAATCGAAAAATCATCCATCAAAATGTCAGCTTTTTTCAAAAAATAGGTGTGCTTTCTGTTCGTTGAAATCTCTACTTTCCGATGGTGTAAATATATATATATATATGTTACTATAGTAAATCTTCTCAGAAAATGAAAAAAACCGGAATTCGAATTTTGTACTAAAATATCATTCAATTTTAATTTTTTAGGTTATATTACGTTAAGCATGTTATTTTTTAAAGAAAATATTACTATTTTTATTTTAGAGTTGCCACTTCATTATACTTATTGCATTAATAGACCAGTGTCGATAATTTTTTAAACCAAGAAAAATCACAGTAGGATGAAACCCATTGGAAAAGGAGGAGAATATTTTAAAAATAAAAGGACAAATAATTTACGGGCAATCTGAGCTCGAGAAGGGGAAGGGGGGAGTTTTGAGGGTAAAAAACGGTTTAACCCGATTTCCGGCAAAACTACAAGTCCTATGGAAAAAAATTAATTAAAAAGTTATAGGTAATAAAAAGATCTACAACTTTTGTATTTACACTTTTTTCACATAACCTTAAAATTTATGTGAAAAGTTCAAAAAACCAAGTTTTTGGTTTTTTATTTTTATCTTTTACAATAAATATTTTTTTTTTACGGAGTTCGGTGAAAACTTACCTTTTTATGTCCCAAATACACTGTAATTTATTTGATTTGAAATATTTAGTTTTTCTCCTTATTTTGACTTAATATCGAAAAAGTAATATTATATTAGTAATAAAGTAATATTTTCTTTAAAAAATGACACGCTTAACGTAACATAACCTAAAAAATTAAAATTGAATGATATTTTAGTACAAGATTTAAAAAATTCGACCTCCGGTTTTTTTCATTTTCTGAGAAGATTTACTATTGCAATATATATATATTTTTACACCATCGAAAAGTAGAGATTTCAAAGAACAGAACGCACACCTATTTTTTGAAAAAAGCTGATATTTTGACGGATGAATTTTCGATTGAAAATTAGTGTGCTTTTTCGATATTGAGTCAAAAATAAGGAGAAAAACTAAATATTTCAAATCAAATAAATTACAGTGTATTGGGGACATAAAAAGGTAAGTTTTCACCAAATTCCGTGAAACAAAAATATTTATTGTAAAAGATAAAAATAAAAAACCAAAAACTTGGTTTTTTGAACTTTTCACATAAATTTTGAGGTTATGTGAAAAAAGTGTAAAAACAAAAGTTGTAGATCTTTTTATTACCTATAACTTTGCCAATTAATTTTTTTCCCTAGGACTTGTAGTTTTGCCAGAAATCGAGATAAACCATTTTTTACCCTTAAAACTCCCCCCCTTTTTTTTCCCGAGCTCAGATCGCCCGTAAATTATTTTTCCTTTTATTTTTATAATATTCTCCTCCTTTTCCAATGGGTTTCATCCTACTGTGATTTTTCTTTTTTTCAAAAATTAACGACACTGGGCTATTGATGATAATAAGAAATATATTCTAAGTGTTGTCTGAAAAGATATATTAGCCGATAAGTCCCTTTTCTATATTTAAAATATTTGAATGTTTTGTGGTAAATAATTGAAAAATAAGACACAAGTCAAAATAAAAAAGTTTAAATCATTATAATTCTCAAATTACAATAAGCAACCTAAAAAATTATAACATAAAAAAATGAAGATGGCCATGCCACTTTATAAAAAAAATTGAAATAATTATTACTTGACTGAAAAGAAAACTATTTGCTTGAAACACAAAAAAATGAAATCGTGCGTTTTCTTTATAAAAAGTGTAGTGTTGAAACAAGGGCGCAACTAAAAAACGGCGGTTTTGCTCATAATTTTTGCTAAAAACTCGAAAATGTAAAAGAGGCGTTTGTGTTATATTCATATCATAAAATGCAAAATCAATAGGAGTCTTCTTTGAATATAAAAGTATGACCTATTTACATCTCTTTTTTAAATAAAAACGATTTCGCTTTTTTTTTTTATTTGTGGCCCTTTTCGATTTAAGCAGCGATTTGTTGGTGACTTTATTCTCACTACCAGGTCATTCTGAATCAAGTGATTTTATCTCACAATATATGGGATGTTTTTGAATAATTTTATAAAATTTCGGATTTTTATTATAACCTCAAAAATACTAAAACTTAATTAACTAAATATATCAAAGAAAAAGGTGACTGGCTGACTGACAGACTGACTGACCTATTCGCGAATCACAATCGCATTCACATTTCACATGAAGTTCGCTTGATACTTTACTTTTACCCGAATTACAAATTCCGTGGAATTCTGACAGCTGTCATTGTTATTTACAGATTAGTTATTTGTATGGAGAACAGGGTTAACATCTACGAAGTACGATTTTACCCCAAATTACTTTAATTCCTATTCCCTGTCATCATAAAAAGCCATCGCATATAATATAATATTACTCGTTTCGCCTTAAAATAGAAAACACCAAGAGTGGAAACTAGAAAGTGCACACTAACAGCAATAGAAAACAAAAGAAGCACATTGAAAAAATTTATTCAAAATGAATGTCGAATGACATTATCACCATGAAGTGTCTGTCAGGCATTTGTCATATCTACATGCGGCAGTTGATTTGTATTTGCATAAGTTTAAAAATTTTTATCTTTTTTGTGGGAATTGTTTTATCTCTGGTAACATTACGAAACGTCAGAATTCGGAATTAGTAATTCGGGTATAGGATGGCATATCTAGAGCAAAATTATCGATTTAAATAAATTAAAATGTACATCTACGTAGTCTATTAAAACCGGATAGGTATAAAACGTTTCCAATCATATCCTACCGATTTTTTGTTTTGTTACCTTTTGCAAAAGTTGAATGTCGATACTTTTTAATCAATATGACACGTTTTAATCATTTCAACCCCCGCTCTCAACGCAGACGTGACTTTATTCGACAAAGCTTCAGCTGACCTAGTTTAAAGATATTATTTTAAAAAACCTTAATTTTATAGAAAGCGATCTTTGTACTATTTACTCGTAAAACTAAAAGTTACCGTTGAACCTACACACCAAGAACAATGATTATAAAATAAAAGTTCAAACTTTTTAAAAGTTAAAGAGAGACGACTGTTCGGCATTGATTTAATCTTATCTCATCGTAGATATTTGTGTTGTTTCCTTACATACTTTAAGTAGTCTGCGTACAACATGGTGTCTTATATTTTATTGTTTTATTCATCTACAAGTATCCTATCCCTATACCTATCGTATACGTTACCCCTGATCGGTTTCTATGCGACATCGTACCGGAACGTTAAACCGCTTGGTGGAACGGCTTTGCCGGTAGGGTGGTAACTAGCCACAGCTGAATCCTCTTACCAGACAATATGCTTAATCTTTAGATAGACAACAGAAGGCTCAATAGCGCAATATGTATTTAATCTTGTCATCTAAATGTGTATTTATAATCAAGGAATTGAGATTTGTAATCATATCGTCGGGATATAATTCGGATCTATTTCTGCCTTCGTGCGTTGTTGTGTGGTTCAAATTGTGGGAATGTGCTCGTAATTTATTGTTTGTGTTGCTCAAAGTCATTGCTCACTGTTACAGTCTAAATACCTACATCTCTGTGCTGGCAGTAGACGTGCTGGCGACAGGATATTAATGGTTTGTATTTGTTTCACCAAAGAATTGTTTCTGTCAACAGTTTATCGTGTTAAAAGTCCATTAATGATTTTTTCTAGAACTCTCAGCATTCCTCATTGCGAAGGGTGATCATGATCGCTTTCCATTAATCGTGCAATGGAAGGGACTTTATTGGTGAAATAACGAAGCCTCCAATGTACCTCCATTGTATTGTATGAAGTCTAGTTGTAGTACCTAACATCATAAGCTTTTAATATAAAATAAGTAAAAGTGTACTTTAATTGAATAATTGCTGTAAGTATACTTACCTTTACCTTACTATTTTGCATGAACACTGACTAGTTCATCTATCCATACTCATAACAATATAAAGGCGAAATTGTTTCTGTCTGTATATCACCTTTTCACAGCTTAACCACTGAATATTGTTCCTGACGCATTTTGGTACGAAAGATAACCAAAAAGTTTTTAGGTCCACTTTAAAGCCTTAAAAGCGAAATCGCGGCAGTAGAATATAATATAGTGGCATAGGTATAATCGACAGCATCTATCCGGTAATGTGCGTAAAGCCCATCAACGTAAAGTTAAGCCGGATTCCCGTGGTTAGCAAGAAGGCATTAAGTCGGTATCTACTTGCTATTTCGAGTAGAAGCTTGCTATTAGAGGTATATAATATTACTGTGTTTTGGTGTTCTGTTGTCAACAAGGAACCGGGTGGGTTGCACCAAAATTAACGTAGCATATTATATTATACTTAACTAACTAATATCGCGCGTTTATGATTATCGTTAAATAATGACGTCATTTTAACTATCGTTAAATGGTGCAAGTAATTTTAGGGAAACCGTTGATTTGATGAAAAATTTGTCGATAACGTCCGATAATAATTAACGCTAACGTTAGGTAGTGCAACTCACCCTTATAGTTAGCAATAGAAAACTCTCACAGCTAAGTAGGACTTACAAGAAGAATTGACCAACTTATAAAATGTAGGTAGTTGGAAAAGCAAAATGTCGTACCTACCAATTCTGTTGATTTGTTAGATTAAGTTGTTAGTTACTTACGCCTTGGTAACTTGTGATTATACGTGCAATTACGTAACCCTACACTGCGCGTGGCCCGACACGCACTCATCCGGTTTTTAACCCCCGACGCAAAAACGACGGGGTGTTATAAGTTTGACGTGTCTGTGTGTGTGTGTGTGTGTGTCTGTCTGTTCCCCTGTGGCTCTCAAACGCGTAGACCGATTTGAATGCGGTTTTTTTGTTTGAAAGGTGAATTAGTCGAGAGTGTTGTTAGTGTTTGATGAAAATCGATCCAAAATGGCCACCGCTACAAAATGGCAGATTACATATTTTATCACAACGCCCTCAATATGGGTATCAAATGAAAGGGCTTGACTAGCAGAATAGCACTATTGCAAATCCAAGATGGCCGCTGCCACAAAATGGTGAATGTCGGGGGTTTTTTAAATTTTCAATTTATACTTGTTACTTCACTCTAGGCGTTACACGTGTATTGTTCTCGCTCTGAAATACGGCCCGAGAGTACAATATCCATTCACGATATAATAATATGAGCCTGAACAAACATTCAAACACCTTTATTTTTATTAGACACGAAAATAAGAGCCTTTGCATGTCACGACCTTTGTCGCGCCTGCAAATTGGACTGGACTGTAACATGTGTTAATTTAATGCAAGCCGCGACTGCATTGCCTACGCATGTTATCTAAGCGTAACAGATGGTACTCCACTATATTATGTTTACATACGTATATCCTTGGAATGCAATGCTAGCGTTATCGTGGGACCGGGCGTCATGGGCATCACGCAGTTTCATAGAAAGACATCGCCTTTCTTCCGTCCACCATTGACGACAACCATAGCGGAACGGACATTAGTTTAGAGCTAGGCCGCACTGCGAAATATATTCGCGCGAATTTTTTCGCACAATTCTGTGACATATGCAAATGTATGAAGCTGCCCGCACTTGCGAATTAAAATTCGCGCGGAAAAAAATTCTGTAGTTTGCTACAAATTGGACGCGGTGCGGTGCGGATTTAATTCGCGCGAATTTTTTGTGCAGTATGAAATTGTATGTCGGTCCCCGCATTGTTGCGAAATAAAATTCGCGAAGGCGCGGGGTTTCGGCGCTCAGTTGTACACCACTATTCATAGGAAGATGTCGCGTACTTCGTCTCCCGCTCAATTCATTTTTATCTAATCAAAACTAGAGCGTACTCTGACTCTACTCAGACTCAAGATAGAGATAGAACGAGACACAAATATGTTGCTGACATAAATCTGTCTCATTTCAACTCTATCTTGAGTTTGAGTAGAGTCTATAGAACGTACTGTACGTTCTATAGATAGAATAGAATAGAATAGAATAGAATAGAATAGAAAAGTTTTTTATTCAAATAAACTTTTACAAGTACTTTAGATAAGATATCAGCCTCAGTGTGAATCGTCATCATGTTCATCTTCACATCTACGATCCACACACTCTTCCAACCTGAATACGCCATCTTCTAATCCAAATTATAACATGCCATCCCACAACTCCCTGATCTTCACCTATACAAACCCAATATTCGCTATCTCATAGTCATCCAACTACCAATTCTTAAACTCCGTCTTCTTAAACCCAATACGCGCTGTCTCTCAATCCAAATACCATACGCAATTCACCTCTTCAAATTACTCGGTTTACTCTGGATGCAACCACTCAACATTCTCAAAGTTTACCAAATACTTCATTGATATTTTACGGAAAAAAATCATTTCATTGACCTTCAAGGCCGTAAGTGGATGAATGTTCAATTGTTCATTACTTTTTGCTGCGTGTTTTACGCCGTTGTAAGTAAATTTAAATTTTAGTTCTGTTGTCTATTTTTAACCCCAGGTAATTTTAAAACGACGTTGTGTTATAAGTTTGACGTGTCTGTCTATGTGTGTGTGTGTGCGTGTGTGTGTGTCTGTCTGTTCCCTTGTGGCGCTCAAACGGAAAAACCGATTTGAATGCGGTTTTTTTTGTTTGAAAAGTGAATTAGTCGAGAGTGTTGTTAGCTATGTTTGAAGAAAATCGGTCCAAGATGGCCGCCGCTACAAAATGGCGGATTACATATTTTTTCACAACTCCCTTAATATGGGTATCAAATGAAAGGGCTTGACTAGTAGAATAGCACTATTGCAAATCCAAGATGGCCGCCACCACAAAATGGCGAATGTCGGGCGGTTTTTAAATGTTTAATTTATATACTTGTAGACATGTGTCTCAGTCGAGAACTACTATAGAACTGGCAAAAAATCGCGAGGAAATTTATTCGCAGTGCGTGTAGGTGAAATTCCGTGCACGGAAAATAAACCTCGCGAATAAAATTCGCGCGAATAAATTTCGCAATGCGGCCTAGGCCTTAAGTTTAAGAGCGAGGCCGCACTGCGAAATTTATTCGCGCGAATTTTTTCGCAGAATTCTGTGACATATTATGGAAATGTATGAAGCTGCCCGCACTTGCGATTTAAAATTCGCAAAAAAAATATATTAGAGCGGGGCCGCACTGCGAAAATTATTCGCGCGAATTTTATTCGCGCGGTCTATATTCCGCATTTTGATATATTTTTCTCGAGAATTTTAAATCGCATGTGCGTGCAGCTTCATACATTTCCATATGTCACAGAATTTTGCGAAAAAATTCGCGCGAATATATTTCGCAGTGCGGCCCCGGCCTAAGAGCGAGGCCGCACTGCGAAATTTATTCGCGCGAATTTTTTCGCAAAATTCTGTGACATATGGGAATGTATGAAGTTGCACGCACATGCGATTTAAAATTCGCGAGAAAAATAAGGGAGAGTCCGGCAGTACGGGCCGGCATCCAGTACCGGCCAGTTGCTATTTCTAAGATTATATAACAGCTAACGCTGACACCATTAGCTCCATTTAAGTAGTTCACTTTGACAAGTCTATGCCCAAAACGGGGGCGACCTGTCAGCTACCGACTAACTGTCAGTGCAAAGAATTGCGTTGCGCGCGGTGACATTCGTTACACAAGTATTGTACCGGGGGTGATAATTGAATATTATTGGAATATATCGACAATAGTTAATCGTGGTATGTATTTATTATTTATATAGCTACAATAATAATGTTTTAATTGATGCTTTATACGTAACATTTTATAATTGAGCGATCTCGAAATTTTATTTCGCTTCCTCCAGTACGGGCCACGAAATTGTCCGTCAGTACCGGCCACTGGTTGAGTTTATTTTAAATGGTTTAATTTCTTTATAGGTACATAAATATGTTAGATGATGACAGTGGACGTGAAAGGAAGACAAAGAAGCGCACCTGGGATCCTGCCATAATGCATAGAGCCGTGGAAAAGTTTTAAGTAGGCACAGAAATGAATGCGCGTCAGGCTGAGATTCAAAGTACCAAGAATGACTTTAAATGTAGAATTAAAGCTATTGAAAATTATAAAGAGAAAAATAATAAAGCTTTAAGCCTGCTATGGGTCGTTTCCACGACACATTCTCGCCTGAACACGAAAAAGTGTTGGCAGAACATATTAAGGATTTAGACAATAGGCTAATGCCCATAAGCAAACTTTTAGTAGACTTTTCACGGTTAAAGATAAAGAAGTTAACAAAAAAGGCAAGGATGTTTTGCTATCAGGCAACGATACCGACAAAAAAGACAGGAAAAGAATGAAAACTAGCTCCTTTTTCAAAGAAAGATTTAGGAAGAAACAATATGCCCTCTGTGCCTCGAATCTCATAAAGAGGATTGGATTCAGTGTGGAAACTGCAAGATTTGGGTGCAAAAGGCTTACGCAAACATTTTGGAACTATTAAACCAATAAAATATGTGATTATTGCCTAGTATAAATGGTATTTGTTTCTGGCCCGTACTGGAGGACAATTTTTTTACTATTAATTTTTAGTGTCTTTAGATTTTATTAATAAATTTGATTCTTTCCAAATATATTGATGTTACATTATTTTTATTTATACATTATGAGTTATTTTACATAAATCAGCAAATATATAACATATTACTTTGGAGATTTTAATTTTACACCAAATAAACCTTAGAGCTAGGCCGCACTGCGAAATATATTCGCGCGAATTTTTTCGCACAATTCTGTGACATATGCAAATGTATGAAGCTGCCCGCACTTGCGAATTAAAATTCGCGCGGAAAAAAATTCTGTAGTTTGCTACAAATTGGACGCGGTGCGGTGCGGATTTAATTCGCGCGAATTTTTTGTGCATTATGAAATTGTATGTCGGTCCCCGCATTGCGAAATAAAATTCGCGAAGGCGCGGGGTTTCGGCGCTCAGTTGTACACCACTATTCATAGGAAGATGTCGCGTACTTCGTCACCCGCTCAATTCATTTTTATCTAATCAAAACTAGAGCGTACTCTGACTCTACTCAGACTCAAGATAGAGATAGAACGAGACACAAATATGTTGCTGACATAAATCTGTCTCATTTCAACTCTATCTTGAGTTTGAGTAGAGTCTATAGAACGTACTGTACGTTCTATAGATAGAATAGAATAGAATAGAATAGAAAAGTTTTTTATTCAAATAAACTTTTACAAGTACTTTAGAAAAGATATCAGCCTCAGTGTGAATCGTCATCATGTTCATCTTCACATCTACGATCCACACACTCTTCCAACCTAAATACGCCATCTTCTAATCCAAATTATAACATGCCATCCCTTAATATCACTACAACTCCCTGATCTTCACCTATACAAACCCAATATTCGCTATCTCATAGTCATCCAACTACCAATTCTTAAACTCCGTCTTCTTAAACCCAATACGCGCTGTCTCTCAATCCAAATAGGTACCATACGCAATTCACCTCTTCAAATTACTCGGTTTACTCTGGATGCAACCACTCAACATTCTCAAAGTTTACCAAATACTTCATTGATATTTTACGGAAAAAAATCATTTCATTGACCTTCAAGGCCGTAAGTGGATGAATGTTCAATTGTTCATTACTTTTTTGCTGCGTGTTTTACGCCGTTGTAAGTAAATTTAAATTTTAGTTCTGTTGTCTATTTTTAACCCCAGGTAATTTTAAAACGACGTTGTGTTATAAGTTTGACGTGTCTGTCTATGTGTGTGTGTGTGTGTGTGTGTGTGTGTGTGTGTGTGTGTGTGTGTGTGTGTGTGTGTGTGTGTGTGTGTGTGTGTGTGTGCGTGTGTGTGTGTCTGTCTGTTCCCTTGTGGCGCTCAAACGGAAAAACCGATTTGAATGCGGTTTTTTTTGTTTGAAAAGTGAATTAGTCGAGAGTGTTGTTAGCTATGTTTGAAGAAAATCGGTCCAAGATGGCCGCCGCTACAAAATGGCGGATTACATATTTTTTCACAACTCCCTTAATATGGGTATCAAATGAAAGGGCTTGACTAGTAGAATAGCACTATTGCAAATCCAAGATGGCCGCCACCACAAAATGGCGAATGTCGGGCGGTTTTTAAATGTTTAATTTATATACTTGTAGACATGTGTCTCAGTCGAGAACTACTATAGAACTGGCAAAAAATCGCGAGGAAATTTATTCGCAGTGCGTGTAGGTGAAATTCCGTGCACGGAAAATAAACCTCGCGAATAAAATTCGCGCGAATAAATTTCGCAATGCGGCCTAGGCCTTAGGGTGGCGGTACTGCCGGACTCTCCCTATATTAAAATGCGGAATATAAACCGCGCGAATAAAATTCGCGCGAATAATTTTCGCAGTGCGGCCCCGCTCTAGTTAGACAGTACTGATCTGTAGGTATTTAATTTTTTAATCACATCCTGAAGATGAGGCCTTGTAAAATGGCTCTATCTTAAACATAAGCTAAATCTAGTAAAGTTTCTTAAATTAAGGCCTAGGCCGCATTGCGAAATTTATTCGCGCGATTTTTTTCGCAAAATTCTGTGACATATGGGAATGTATGAAGCTGCACGCACAAGCGATTTAAATTCGCGAAAAAATATACTAAAATGCGGAATATAAACCGCGCGAATAAAATTCGCGCGAATAATTTTCGCAGTGCGGCCCCGCTCTAAAGGGATTATTTTCTATTCCACACACACAATAAATGTTTTATATAATACCTATGTACTAGTGGACCCGGCAGACTTCGTCCTGCCCGGTGAAATACCGACATCGGCGCCACCTACTGAGACCCGGTAGGTTACCTGTACCTACACGGTAATTGTGTTTTCAAACCATCCAGGAACCCATTGAAATATACACAAAATTTCACCCAAATCGGTCCAGCCATTTAGGAGGAGATAGATGACAATCACACGTACCTACGGAAGAATTATATAGGTACAGGTGAGACTGTTTACCGTATCCACGCGACGGGATGTTTGACAGTTACGAAACCCGTGAACACTTTGTATGGGAAAATGTTTTTTCTTTTATTTTATTTTTTCGTCAATTTTCCAATGTTTTTAATAGTTATTATGCTACTAGCTTCTGCCCGCGGCTTCGCCCGCGTGAATTTAGATTTTTCACAAATTTCACTTTTAGCTTTAAAATGACGATACTTCCATACAACATTTCAACCCCCTTTTTAACCCTTTACAGCCCTTATTTCGCATCAAAAAGTAGCCTATGTCCTTTCTCAGGCTCTAGAGTATCTATGTACCAAATTTCATTCAAATCGGTTCAGTAGTTTTGGCATGAAAGCGTGACAGACAGACAGACAGACAGACAGACAGACAGACAGACAGACAGAGTTACTTTCGCATCTATAATATTAGTAAGGATATAAGTAAGGAAAGGATATACGTAAGGAAGTAAGGATAAGGATAAGGATTAACAGCCTAAAAAATAAATTTCAAGCTTTTAGCTTTAAAAAGACGATACTTCCATACAACATTTCAACCCCCTTTTTAACACTTTACAGCACTTTTTTTACATCAAAAAGTAGCCTATGTCCTTTCTCAGGCTCTAGAGTATCTGTGTACCAAATTTCATTCAAATCGGTTCAATAGTTTTGGCGTGAAAGCATCACAGACAGACAGATAGACAGACAGAGTTACTTTCGCATTTATAATATTAATATAGTGAGGATAGTGAGGATAGAAGAAGAAGATAATCTTTAAAGTATCTACTTTCTAACAAAAAAAGAATGAATAAAATCGGACCATGCGTTATTGAATTACAGCTAAATACACGTTTTGACTTTCATCCCCTCTCCCTTGGGAACCGTGCTGAATTTCGCGATAAAAAGTATCCTATATGTTACTCCTTAGTATGAACATAAATCGTACCAAGTTTCGTTTCAATCCATTCAGTAGTTTCACAAACATACAGACAAACAGATAAACAGACAAACAGATAAACAGACAAACAGATAAACAGACAAAAATTTCAAAAATAGCTTTTTTACGTTCTATTACTTATCCCAATATCCCCCAGTTATTACTTTGCAAAAATCTTTAATGTACAGATACGGCAAGTCTACGATTTTATTATATGTATAGAAGAAGAAGATAATCTTTAAAGTATTTCTACTTTCTAACAAAAAAAGAATGAATAAAATCGGACCACGCGTTATTGAATTACAGCTAAATACACGTTTTGACTTTCATCCCCTCTCCCTTGGGAACCGTGCTAGATTTCGGGATAAAAAGTATCCTATATGTTACTCCTTAGTATGAACTTAAATCGTACCAAGTTTCGTTTCAATCCATTCAGTAGTTTTCGCGTGATGCGCGCACAAACATACAGACAAACAGACAAACAGATAAACAGACAAACAGACAAACAGACAAACAGACAAAAATTTTAAAAATAGCTTTTTTACGTTCTATTACTTATCCCTAACATCCCCCAGTTATTATTTTGCAAAAATCTTTAATGTACAGATACGGCAAGTCTACGATTTTATTATATGTATAGATAGATTCGGGACGGACACAAATACAACAAATCAATAACCATGAAAATCGCTCCAGCCGTTCTCGAGTTATAAGTGTTCGAACTAACACGACTTTGTTTTATATATATAGATATGTATAACGATACAAGGCAAAAGGTATTTGTTTATAATATTTGTGTACTTTAAAGTTTAAAGATATAGGTACATTGAGGTAATCCGCCGCGATGCGCGACAGTGACGTTTGCGTCGTTTGTGTGAGTGAGCCGTTTCGAACGTTTGTAAGTAGTTTCACTACTGGCTGTATCTGTGTACTGTGTCTCAAATGGTCTTCACATATTTGTATTCAGAACTTGTGTGTGAGCATTGCCTCCCAAGTGTCACCTGTCACGGTCGCGCGTCGCATGCGCATGTCGCAGTCGCGTACATCAAAGTCTGCCTTAAGAATTCTTAATACACATGAATATTGTGTCCAAATATAATTTTGTATTTTTTTAAGGTATAATTAGGTTTCGGTATGAGGGCTTTGTGCGTCATCGTAAATTTAAATAAATTTAAGGCGAACAACACATCTGTAAGCCTTTTGATATAATTCACACATAATGGCTTCCGTGGGATGCCGGATGCGGCAGGAGATAGGAATATGAGCCTTGAATAAAATATATTCACAGCAACGGAGTAGGAAGATTTTATGATAGCGTAGAGGAATTATTATAGAAAATTCTAGGAAATCTTCATACCAGTATAAATAAACTTTAGTTACATGATATTATTATAGAGCAAAGAAAGCTACAAAACAAAAGAAAATATTTTTAATAACGGTTATTAGGACATTGGTTGTTTTAATGTTGGCAATAAGCTAACTGTTTCAAAATCTAAGATTTAAAGCATGGGTGTAGAAAATAAAGGTATATTTGCACACCTCATTGACACGAGTAGAAAGAATTTCTACTCGTGTGCCTCAATTAGGTACACTTCACAGTAACGATTCAACTTCTAGGAAAGTCAAAACAGTCAAACGTCTTTTTCGCATAATTTATGAATGACCTTTAAGTAAGAGCTGACCATCAACGTATTTTTCCGGTTCTGCATTAAAACAAGTAAGACGTATTAAAGCTGTTGTTTGTCTGTCTGTGTGTATAGTGGCCGCGCTACTGAATGGAGTCAAATGAAACACTATTTATCCCGAAACGAACAGTCAATATAGCACACTTTTTATCCCGAAATTCAGCACGATTTCCTTGGAAGAGGGGATGAAAGTCAAAATGTGTATTTCGGTGTACTTCATTAACGAGTAGTCCAATTTCAGTCATTCTTTTTTTGTTAGAAAGAAGGTACTCTTACTAGTTTATAAATTACAGATATACTCACATTTTATAAATTACAGATAATTCTCAGTTCAATTGGGTTCAAATAACTTGGGATCCGGATTGTACAGCTTGAACGTACGGTTATGTTATTTGTTTTTTCCGGCGAATCTCCAAAATGGTTGAAATCAATTTTGACGGGACTTTTACTAGCAGATAGCTGACTAAGGAGTAACTTTAGGCTACTTTTATTTTAGAAAAAAGAATTTGGGGTTTAAGCACAACAAAATTAAATACCACGACAAAACCTTAATAAGGGTAATTAAATAGGGTTATTAAAAACTTAATACTCAACATTGTAATTTCCTTTCAATGCAGAACTTTTAACAGTTTTTAGCAATGTACGAAAAGGACCTAAGGCAAAACAAAGACGGGGGATTTTCAAAAACCTAAATTTACGCGGATGAAGTCGCGGGCATTCGTTAGTTGATAAATAAAACGATTAAAAAAATGGTCAAAATGTTTCGATCTACGCTTTTCGCAGAATCCGGATCCAGAAATTTACTTTTTTATTACTGACTAGGTACTGACTGGCCTGCGACTTCATCCGTGTGGATTTAGATTTTTAAAAATCCCGCTGGAACTTTTTGTTTTCTTAAGCTCCTTTGAGTTTCATACATTGCTAAAAATGTATAAAAGCGGCGTATCAAAATGAAACTACAATAATATAACTAAGTATTAATTTTTAACTAACCCTGTCCCATCATTAAGTTTTTCATCATGGATTTTACAATCCGGATTCCAAGTTATTTGAACCCAATACTGAAGGTTGTGATCTCTGTAATTTCTGAACTATAAAACCGATGACCTTGAAATATTTACGAAACAATTTTTAAAGTCCTCTTTTCTAATAGCAAGTATAAATTAAAAATTTAAAAAACCCCCGACATTCGCCATTTTGTGGTGGCAGCCATCTTGGATTTGCATAGTGCTATTCTACTAGTCAAGCCCTTTCAATTGATCCATATTGAGGGCGTTGTGATAAAATATGTAATCCGCCATTTTGTAGCGGCGGCCATCTTGGACCGATTTTCATCAAACGCAGCTAACAACACTATCGACTAATTCACCTTTCAAACAAAAAAAACCGCATTCAAATCGGTTCACCCGTTTGAGCGCCACAGGGGAACAGACAGACACACACACACATACACACACACGCAGACACGTCAAACTTATAACACCCCGTCGTTTTTGCGTCGGGGGTTAAAATAAGAATGAGTGAAATCGGACTGCGCCTTAATGAATTACATTTATAAACACGTTTTGACTTTCATCCCCTCTCCCAAGAGAACCGTGCTCAATTTCGGGATAAAAAGTATCCTACATGCCCGTGGCACCTAGCTGGGAACGCAATCGGCCAGCGCGGGGTACTCTATGAAGTTTCTAACAAAACTTAAAAATTATTTATCTTTTGATTTAGTGGGTCGATTTTGATGAAATGAACGCTAAAAGTTAGTCGGTCTATAACAGCTTAATATTAAGAAGTAACTACATTTTGAATCTATAGGTGCAGTGAAAGTAATAAAATAAAATCCAATAGAGATTTCACGGACATATGTTGTATTCTCGCACTTTTAGAGTTATTATTTAGTACAGGTTTAATCTTCTGGAAAATGAAACTGTCTCAGGCTATAGGACCATCACTGAGGTCTGATCTCACCGGGATAACAAAATAGAATGATATCAAAACAGAATCTGGAGCCGACCTTCCGGCTCTAAAAACGGAATAATAATACTACACCGCGCACATCGAAGGCGCAGGCTGAGACAGCTTCTACATTTGAAAAATATAAACACTTATAATCTCTTGACACACAAAAAACGGCCGGCGAGAAAAACCAGCCAGGAAAACTGTGGAGGTTGCAACGCTGCCATGAGGTTGCACACCGCCACAGATGCTCCCCCACGAAGTCATGAAAACAAAGAAAAAAAGAAATTGTTAAACAAGTTTTAAATGTAATTTACGCACGCTAGTGGCAACTTAAAATGAACCTTACGACCTGACCGGGTCCTAACAACTGGTTTACCCAAATCATCCAATTCCGTAGGATCCAACATATATGCCGGTTTCAACCTATCCACTGAAACTTTCTCAGGTCTACCTTTCAAATCTACTGTAAAATACTTGTCTCCACTCTTTAAAACTTTAAAAGGACCTACATAAGGTGGCTCTAACGCCTTGCTAAAAGGACCTCGACGAACAAAAACAAACTCCGAAGATAGTAAATCCTTCGGAATATGAAAGATCTTTTTGCTACTATGGTTAGATGCAGGTGTTGGAGATAGGGATTTCAAATTTGATCTAAGTCTATCCAAAAAGAAAGAAGGATCGTCAATATGATTCTTAGAAGGATTAAAAAATTCACCTGGTAGCCGAAGAGGCTCACCATACACGAGCTCCGCACACGACGCTCCTAGGTCCTCCTTCCAAGCGCTCCTGATCCCCAAGAGCACCAATGGAAGGACTTCTGTCCACCTTGGATTAGCGTGACACATAATAGCTGCCTTCAGCTGCCGGTGGAACCTTTCTATCATCCCGTTAGCTTGAGGATGATAAGCAGTGGTCGTGTGGTGCTCAGCACCTGTTAGTTCGATCACCTTCTGGAACATATGTGAGCAAAACTGTGAACCTCGATCTGTAGTGACGCTACGAGGCACACCAAACTTCGCCAGCCAACCAGAAATAAAAGTTGAAACGCAGGTTTCCGTTGTAATATCTGGCATGGGAAGGGCTTCAGGCCAGCGCGTAAACCTGTCAATGATAGTTAGGCAATACTTCATGCCAGCCGAAAATGGTAACGGACCTATGATATCCATGTGAATATCTGCAAATCTTTCAGAAGAAAGGGGAAATTTAGAAAACGGTGCGGTAGTGTGACGCACTACCTTCGATGATTGACATGCCTGACACGCTCTTGTCCATACGCGGCAGTCTTTTTTCATACTAGGCCATACGAAGCGATCTGAAATTAATTTATAAGTAGCGCGAATCCCAGGGTGACTGAGATTATGGAAACTTTCAAAAACATTCCTCCTAAGTTGCGGAGTTACATAAGGACGTGGTTTACCTGTTGAAACGTCACATGTAATTTTTACCCTGGTGCCTGGAATAGTAACCCGAGCCAACGTCAACGACGTTGTGTCATTCAGTGTTTTTAATTCCTCATCGGCTTCTTGAGATTTCGCTAGCGCTACAAGTATGTCTTGAGCTGTGACGCTCTCCACACGAGAGAAGGTATCAGCCACAATATTCTCAGCTCCTTTGACATGTTGAATGTCAGTAGTAAACTGCGAAATGAAAACAAGTTGATTAAGCTGAATAGGTGGAAGCTTCTCTCGTTTTTGTGTAAACACATAAAGTAATGGCTTATGATCCGTATAAATCGTAGCCGGTTGAGCTTCTAGAATGTGTTTAAAATGTTGCACACTCTCGTATATGGCTAATAATTCGCGGTAATAAGCCGGCCAAGACGATTGCTTGGGAGTCAGCTTCTTACTGAAAAACGCTATAGGTTGCCAGCCCTGCTTCACTTCTTGTTGAAAACATGCACCGACATGAGAACTCGATGCATCTGTAAATAATCCAAGTCTAGCATCAGCGACTGGATGAGCTAAAAGTGTTGCGTTAGCTAAACTTTCTTTACACATATTAAAACTACGCTCTAAATCAGCAGTCCAAGTAAATGGTTTAGCACCCTTACCTTGAATTTCTGATAAGGCATCAATTAAAGGAGCTTGAAAACGCGCTATGCTAGGGAGAAATTTCCGATAAAAATTAATCATACCAAGAAATCTTCTTACTCCTTGTACAGTCTTAGGTAGAGGAAACTCTTGAAGACTTTTAATGCGATCGGCAGGAGGGCAAATCCCAGCCGCGCTAATTTTATATCCCAGAAAACGTACCTCCGGGACATTAAAATGACATTTCTTTTCATTGATAACTATACCGTATTCTTCCAAACGTTTGAAAAGAATACGCAAATGCTCAGTATGTTGTTGACTATCTTTTGAAAAAACGAGTATGTCATCAACATAGGCAAAACAAAAATCTAGACCACGAACAACTTCATCGATAAATCTTTGAAAAGTCTGGCCTGCATTTCTAAGACCAAAGGTCATGAAAGGAAATTCAAAAAGACCGAACGGGGTAATGATAGCTGTTTTACAAATATCCTCTTTCGCTACCGGTATCTGATGATACGCTTTAACTAAATCTATCGTGCTAAAAATCGTTGAGCCAACTAAATTTTGGTTAAAATTGCCGATATGACGCATAGGATATCTGTCTGGAATTGTGCGCGCATTTAAAGCACGGTAATCACCGCATGGACGCCAATCAGATTCACCTTTCGGCGCTAAATGAAGTGCCGAAGACCACGGACTATCCGAAGACCTTGCATAACCACAAGCTAACATGCTATCGAATTCTTTCTTAGCAATAGCTAACTTCTGTGGAGCAAGTCGGCGTGGACGGCAGCAAACCGGAGGACCATCCGTTGTCCGGATGTAATGAACCGTATTATGTTTAATCTCCCGATCTGGACCAGGCGGGCGAGTAAGAGCGGGGAATTCAGCTAAAATATTATTACTCGAAACTAAAGTTTTCACACTCGCTTGTTCGTGAGAAATAATTGATGCAACGCACGATAGGCCAGTCGAACCATCTAGAATTCGACCTGAACTACAGTCTGGCAATAAATTAAAATACGCGAGAAAATCTGCACCTATAATCGCAGTTGTAACATCGCAAATGATAAAATGCCAATTAAAATTGCGCCTTAATCTAAAATCCAATAGAGATTTCACGGACATATGTTGTATTCTCGCACTTTTAGAGTTATTATTTAGTACAGGTTTAATCTTCTGGAAAATGAAACTGTCTCAGGCTATAGGACCATCACTGAGGTCTGATCTCACCGGGATAACAAAATAGAATGATATCAAAACAGAATCTGGAGCCGACCTTCCGGCTCTAAAAACGGAATAATAATACTACACCGCGCACATCGAAGGCGCAGGCTGAGACAGCTTCTACATTTGAAAAATATAAACACTTATAATCTCTTGACACACAAAAAACGGCCGGCGAGAAAAACCAGCCAGGAAAACTGTGGAGGTTGCAACGCTGCCATGAGGTTGCACACCGCCACAAATCTAATCTAGCTTTTGCGTGATGTGCGCACAAAGATACAGACAAACAGAAAAACCGTCAAACAGACAAAAATTTCAAAAATTGCTATTTTACGTTCTATTATTTATCCCTAACGTCCCCAATTATTTTTTTGCAACAATCTTTAATGTACAGACACAGCAAGTCTACGATTTTATTATATGTAGGTATAGTAGATAGAAGAAGATATGGAATAGATTATTTTTTTTATTATTACTGGGTGAAAACCCCAATGTAATTTAGATATATTATTGGGTACACTTGATATCAAAAGGTCAATCGGTTTAATACTTATATAAGCACAAAATGTTTCGATCTAGGACACTATTCGCAGAAGCCGAGCGGTGCACGATGCGTTCGGTCGTAGTTATTATATTTTTCTTGACTGTGTCGTTCGGGGATCTCAATTTCAATTCGAAGGTGACACATTTCGGCGTAGAACTAATAAATCACGCTGTGCAAGATGCAGATCAGCTTGAGGATGTTATATTATCGCCTTATGCTATTTGGTCAACGTTACTGAGCATAGCTTACGAAACTTCGGGAGTCACGCGGGAACAGCTTGCGAAGGTGTTACTACTAGCGGACGACAGAAACGAAGTTGTAAAGGAGTTTCAGAAACTGCAAACATCGGTGCTTGTGAACGATAAAGACAGAGGGATTAAATTGTCATCGTTGAATTTCCTTGTCTATGACAAATTTTTTAATGTATCTTCAGATGGTATCAGGAGATTAGAAAACTTTGGTTTCTTTACTTTACCTCTTGATCTTGAGGATCCGCAGCATGCGGCGACATCAGTACGTGAATTCTTAAGTTCTATTAAAGTAGAGTTGACCGTCAAGAACGATTACTTTGTAAATATAGCGATGATTATGTACAACGAGCGGATACCCGCGACTTCGTTCGCGTGGATATTGATTTTAATAATCCCGTGGGAATCATTTTGTTTTTCCTATGCTCCTTTGAGCTTAAACCTTGCTAAAAACTGTTAAAAGTTCACTGGCGGATGTTTAGGTACATCAAAATGTAAATATCCGCCTGTGAAAGTCCCATCAAAATCGGACCAGCCTTTCGGAGATAAGCCAGTAGTCTTTAAAGTATCTACTTTCTAACAAAAAAAGAATGAATGAAATCGGACCACCCGTTAACGAATTACAGCTAATTACACATTTTGCCTTTCATCCCCTCTCCCAAGGGAACCGTGCTGAATTTCGGGATAAAAAGTATCCTATATGTTACTCCATAGTGTTAACTTAAATCATGCCGAGTTTCATTTCAATCCATTCAGTAGTTTTTACGTGATGCGCGCACAAACATACAGACAAACAGACAAACAGATAAACAGACAAACAGACAAACAGACAAACAGATAAACAGACAAACAGACAAACAGACAAACAGACAAAAATTTCAAAAATAGCTTTTTTACGTTCTATTACTTATCCCTAACATCCCCCAGTTATTATTTTGCAAAAATCTTCAATGTACAGATACGGCAATTCTACGATTTTATTATATGTATAGAAGATGTTTTCAGATTTACTGTAAGTTGGTCAAAATCATTAAATTGGGAACAAGTAATGAGAAGATATTCGATAGTACGAAGCGCCCAAGTACTACATGTGAAAGCGCCACTCCCATCGTCGAGTTTTGACTCGTTACACGCATCCATTACGGAACTGCCGTACGAAGGTGACTACTGCATGCTTCTCATAAAACCTCACAGAGGATACCGTGACGTCAAACAAGTGCTCGCAAATCTCAGAGACGTGTCACTAGAACACGTTCTCGCAAAACTTCAAAATGACTCCAACGAGTTCGGATTGAAAGAAGTCGAGGTGTATTTGCCGCTGGATGTAATACACGTACATGCTAATCTACAAGAAACATTGGTAGCTATGGGGCTCTCTGGTATGTTTGATCAGGATTCTACCGATTTCGACAATTTCGCCGGTAATGACATATACATTGGTGACATTTCACAACATGTAGCGATTATGTTTACTACTTCTGGCACAAATGGGCACGCGTATTCACCGAGCTATAACAATGAGCCAAGGCCGATGCGATCTTCAATAGAGTATTACCACAAGTATTACGAACCTTATATTTTTTTTATAATGCATAAATCTACGGCGACTGTACTCGTCGCTGGATATTTTTCTCAAAGAAAGGTTGTCAAGGTTTGATAAACTATGGCAAAAGGATTGGTGCATAAGTACCTACTTGTATTATACCGAGCTATTGAGTGGAGCTATATAAAAAAAAAAGCTGTGATAGCCTAGTGGTTAGGACGACCGACTTCTAATCGGAGGTCATGGGTTCGATCCCGGGGCACGCACCTCTAACTTTTCGGAGTTATGTGCGTTTTAAGTATTTAAATATCACTTGATTTAACAGTGAAGGAAAACATCGCGAGGAAACCTGCATGCCTGAGAGTTCTCCATAACGTTCTCAAAGGTGTGTGAAGTCTGCCAATCCGCTTGGCCAGCGTGGTAGACTATGGCCAAAACCCTTCTCACTCTGAGAGGAGACCCGTGCTCTGTAGTGAGCCGGTAATGGGTTGATCATGATGATGATGATGATGATTGAGTGGAGGCGGGTTAGCAGACTTGTTCTCGAAACAACAAAAATTGTATCATCAAGATGGACGTCACCATATGTATGTAAAGGCGCTAACATGCACGCGAACAAAAATAAAGGACACTATAATATAATCCGCGCGCGTTTACAATGGTATGGCACCGTCTCGGCATAAATTTGAAAAAAACTGTTTTAGGGTTAGCAAGGAAGTTCTAATTAAGTACTTATACTTATTTAACATTTTTTATTTATGTTTACAATCTGCCATATACATTTTTAGGGTCTATGAAAATATCCAAAAATGTTTCATGCCTCAGTTTGAAAAGTTTACGTCCCATTTTGTACGCGCGTGGATTACACAATAAAATATCTAAGTAATCTACCATATGTACCTAATCTAGATACTGTATGTAGTACAGTATCTAGATTAGGTACATGTCAAGTGGAATAAATAAATTGGTTTCGAATCAATTTTGTTTTCATTTCTTTGTTCGGCAAGTCAGGCAAGACCGGCATGTTAGCCATGGCCAATGACCTGGCGGAGGGAGGTTTCTCCGCGTGTCCCTCTGATTAGCAGAGGGCACTGCGGATGAAACTGGGGGTGAGACACCCCGGGGCGGGGGGCAGCGATGCCCATCGCGGGAGGAAGAAAACCTCGTTAAAAAATTACGGGAGGGCGCGAGCCTCTGGAGGGACAGCCCAGAGGCGAGCGGGAG
This sequence comes from Melanargia galathea, assembly GCA_920104075.1. Classification (NCBI taxonomy): domain Eukaryota; kingdom Metazoa; phylum Arthropoda; class Insecta; order Lepidoptera; family Nymphalidae; genus Melanargia; species Melanargia galathea. The sequence goes on from OV049870.1 coordinate 11,513,516, forward strand.
CCCCAGCTGGGGCGGCTGCCGGACACCTGGGATGCATACTTTGGGTTCCCCAGGCGTCCAGCACAGACAGCATGAGGGTCATGCCGTGGTGGTTTTAGTGGGTACCCGGTTGGACTCCCACATAACCTTCGTTCTGCCGCATTCGGCCGCAGAACGGGGGTACCTATAAAAGGTTTCCACCAGGTGGAAACCTTTTATACGTGCGCGTTTTTTTACGTAGCGTTTTTATTAGCGTTTTTATACGTAGCGCGTGGATTACACAATAAAATATCTAAATAATCTTCCATATGTACCTAATCTAGATACTGTATGTAGTACAGTATCTAGATTAGGTAGGTCACATGTCAAGTGGAATAAATAAATTGGTTTCGAATCAATTTTGTTTTCATTTCTTTGTTCGGCAAGTCAGGCAAGACCAGCATGTTCGGAATGCACCTCGACTCTGCTGCAACATTTTTACTCTCTTTTTTTAATTGTGTGATAGGCTTACGCTTGACGACAATCATGCCTGGGGAAAGCAATGATGAGGTATAAGTTGTAACTTGTAACGCGCTTGCCTAGAAAATGCTAATTCTCTCTTTGTGTACTCGCCCTGTGTAGGTACATCGCTCCCACATACCACTGCACCAGAGAGGTCGTTAATTCTATCCCTTCACTCTCATACTCTGACTTAAACGACGGGAGAGAGATCAGGCGCAGGACCGATGGCTTCACCTTCTTTCAGAGGCACTGGCAGAATGAGATGTAAAACCACCTCAACTCCTGAGCTTTCCTTTAGGCGCGAACCGGGATTCGAACCCGGACCTCAAGTTTCACAGCCGCAATAGCTAACCACTGGACTAACGAGGCAGTCAGAATATTAATACCATTTGACTCTATAACTCGGGTCAGATAACAATGAGGAAAAAAAACAATAAAATCTCATATCGCTTCACACAAAAAGCAATCAAGCACTGTACTCCCCTAGAGATGAGAGATGAGAAAAAGCTATCGGTCTATAATACTATCACTTAAATTGTTTTGCCCGTTGAACAATGTTTTGAAAATTATCGTTGTCTTCTTGTTTAAATTTAGCAACCATAGCATACGCGAAATAGTCTCTCTAGACTCTAGAGTATATACTCTCTCGAGTCTCGAATAAAGTTGATTTTTTTGTTTTGTTCCATACAAATATAATAAAAAAAAATTTTTTTCGCGTTATGCTTAATCGCCAGAGGTAGGTAAATATGATAATGTTGTGGCTTCAAAAATGGTTCTACGTTACTTTCCCACAAGATTCCCGACAATTATAATTTAAGAAATTAAGAATTCTAAGTCTATGAAACCCGATTTTCGTCCCACTGTGCGCCGGTTGGAAAAGCAGATTCTTTTACCACGTTTTGACAGAATAAGAATAACATTTATTAGCTGTGTTTAAGAACTTATTCCCATGTTTAAAAAATTAACCTAAGTAGGTGGCTTGCATAAAAAACTGGAGTAAAGATATGATAAAATTTTCACTAACAAGATGTATTTATTCGGAGCTCTTCTGAAACCTTGAAAATGGAAAATTTTATACGCCAGATTTTCCGCGAGTACCCGTACCTACCTACTGCTCTGACTCGCAACAGAAAATAGGAAACATTATTTCCTCCTCGCTACTAATCCCGTATTTCTTGCTCGCTATAATAATTATCTCGAGGTTGATGATCCTTATAATTCTTGCTGGCGAAAACATAAAAATGCTTTCGCTTGCTAATTAATAAAAATACCTATAGTATTTGCCAAGTAGGTTTTAAAATATTATCTTCTATATCTTCTATACATCTATACTCTATACATACATATACATACATACATACATACATACATACATACATACATACATACATACATACATACATACTACATACATATATAATAAAATCGTAGACTTGCCGTATCTGTACATTAAAGATTTTTGCAAAATAATAACTGGGGGATGTTAGGGATAAGTAATAGAACGTAAAAAAGCTATTTTTGAAATTTTTGTCTGTTTGTCTGTTTGTCTGTTTGTCTGTTTGTCTATTTGTCTGTTTGTCTGTTTATCTGTTTGTCTGTTTGTCTGTATGTTTGTGCACGCATCACGTAAAAACTACTGAATGGATTGGAATGAAACTCGGCATGATTTAAGTTCATACTATGGAGTAACATATAGGATACTTTTTATCCCGAAATTCAGCACGGTTCTCTTCGGAGAGGGGATGAAAGTCAAAATGTGTACTTAGCTGTAATTCGTTAACGGGTGGTCCGATTTCATTCATTCTTTTTTTGTTAGAAAGGAAATACTTTAAAGATTATTGGCTTATCTCTGAAAGGCTGGACCGATTTTGATGGGACTTTCACTGGCGGATGTTTACATTTTGATCTACCTAAACATCCGCCAGTGAACTTTTAACAGTTTTTAGCAAGGTATGTGCTCAAAGGAGCTTAGGAAAACAAAATGATTCACACGGGATTGTCAAAAACCAATATCCACGCGAACGAAGTCGCGGGTGTCCGCTTGTCATTAATAACAATCGTGGAGGTAGGAACGAATATTATATTGACTTGTGTTTTTTTACCTTTTTTTACCTTCTTGTTTTTTTTTTTTGGTTGGTTTAACTTTAACTTGAACATAACGCGCCTATTGACTTGCAACAGACCCTAGAAGTAAATTTTTAACTTTCGTAACTAACGATAGTCTTTCTGAATTTTCATTCGAGCGAATTCTTACGTAGGTATAGTCCGTTCGGTAACTTGGTGTCGGTACAGGCGCAGCCTGTGCTCTTAGTATTCTGCTTTTATTTTTTTTATTTTTTTCTGTTTGTAATTTATTTTCTATTCTAACAGAATCTCTGAATAGTCTGCCAATCCGCACTTGGCCAGCGTGGTGGACTATGGTTAAAATTGAAACACCCGTGTTCATGATAATATTATAATTTATGTTTATGGTTATATTATAATAAAATACGAATATAAAAAAAATATAAAAAGGAAAGAGAATTTTAATATAAAAATATGAGTACGTATAAAACGCCAAAATCCCTTGTACCTGTACATCCGCGCGGCATCTTTTGAAGTCACCGGCGGTACCTTTGGTAAAACGCCGTGCGGCAGAGGCCGCGTGAGACAAAGTTGACCGTAAGAAAACGAACAGACTTTACCTAATATTGCATTTGGTACGGCAGCCCTGGAACAAAATTTTTAGTGAAAAATAACAAGCTGAATTTTCGTGAACAGGTTCATTTCGACGAGACGAAAAACTTTTTTTTATCTATGAAAATTTTCGATGGAGGTAGCTACTCGAGTGGGGAGGTGTTAAAAATTTCGATTCGCTCGGGTGGGAAATCGTTCCACTTTTGTAGGACTATATGGCCATTTCATTATACAAGTATTTATTAGGCTGCATACCAAAAATCAGCTGGTTATTAATAATATTCTACAGCGTCCTCCACTCCGAATATTTCCAAATAATGAGGTTATAAAAATGATTAAACATTATTAATAACTAGCTGATTTTTTGTATGCAGCTTAGTAAATACTTGTATGTATAATGAAATGGCTACATAGTCCTACAAATTTAGTGGAACGATTTCCCACCCGAGCGAATCGAAATTTTTAACACCTCCCCACTCGATTAGCTACCTCCATCGAGAATTTTCATAAATAAAAAAGTTGTTAGTCTCGTCGAAACGAACCTGCTCACGAAAATTCAGCTTGTTATTAATCACTAAAAATTTTGTTCCAGGGCTGCCGTACTGCCGTACTGTTATGGAGTATATTATTGAAATTGGAAAACTTGTTGAATTGATTCTGGTTAGTAGTTAAAAATATTACTTTACTGCTAAGCGCCATCTAGTTTAACAGTAAAAAAACCGGTAGTGAAAAGGTTGGTTCGACTTGTTTTATTTATTTACTCCAGTTGAAAACATCACCAATGCAGTGTGATATTTCGTTTGGTGTTACACAGATGACTCTGTTGCTTTTTAGGGTTCCATACGCAGGCCCGGATCTAGGGGGGGGCAGGCCGGGGCCCGTGCCCCGGGCGGCAGAATCAGAGGGCGGCAAATTCAAAATGCTGAGTACAGCACTATCGCAACTTTGCGATGATTGAACGCGCAGTATAGTAGTATTAAATACTCTATAGGTCAATGGCGGATTATCCTTAAGGAAAACTAGGCACGTGCCTAGGGGCGCGAGATAACAAGGGGCGCCAAAATTAATTGAGCAGGTGCAGCAGCAAAGTTAGCACAGGTCTTTCGAAGCTGCAAACTTGAATTAGTACCTACCTATATCTACACGACTTTTATTGGTCCTAACAACATATTAAAAAATCAGAACTAGCCGTTAGTTCAGCCAATCAGGGACGCCGATGAGGTGCTGCCTAGAGCGCTGTCGACATCTAATCCGCCACTGTATCTATTGGTACATATTTCAAACAATTAAGCGGAAACCCGCGACTTCGTTCGCGTGGATATTGGTTTTTAAACATCCCGTGAGAATCATTTTGTCCTTCCTAAGCTCCTTTGAGCTCATACCTTGCTAAAAACTGTCAAAAGTTCACTGGCGGATGTTTAGGTAGATCAAAATGTAAACATCCGCCAGTGAAAGTCCCATCAAAATCGATCCAGCCTTTGAGAAATTAGCCAGTAATCTTTAAAGTATTTCCTTTCTAACAAAAAAGAATGAATGAAATCGGACCACGCGTTAATGAATTACAGCTAAGTACACATTTTGACTTTCATCCCCTCTCCCAAGGGAACCGTGCTAAATTTCGGGATAAAAAGTATCCTATATATTACTCCGTAGTAAAAACTTAAATCATACCAAGTTTCATTTCAATCCATTCAGTAGTTTTTGCGTGATGCGCGCACAAACATACAGACAAACAGATAAACAGACAAAAATTTCAAAAATAGCTTTTTTACGTTCTATTACTTATCTCTAACATCCCCCAGTTATTATTTTGTAAAAATCTTCAATGTACAGATACGGCAAGTCTACGATTTTATTATAATATGTATAGATGTATATATTACATTGAAAATATTTTGAAAATTCTTTTGGATGGCACTGTATATTTAGTACTTATAATCGATACGGAACCTAAAACTGTAGTTTTTTCATTTTTGTCTGTCTGTCTACAATCTTGGCCACGAATCACGTCGAATCTACTGCCTACGCCAGTCAAATCTTACATTAAAATCCATTTTAAAATCGCAATCAAACGGCAAGTTCTGATTTTTTTAATATTATGTTAGGACTACTACCAGTAGTCTAAAATCTGATTTTGCAGCTTCGAAAGACTTGTGCTAACTTTGCAGCACTTAACACGTTCACTGCGGGCCAAAATTTAGAGAACTTTCAGCTGGTGCGGTTGGGGTCGATTTAGAAAACCTGGAACTCTATTTCAGTGCGGTTGGCACTTTTTTGGCCTCGTGCTGAATGGTTTGATAAATATGTCATAATTTGACCAGGAACGTGACAAGCTGTTTAGATTTGCGCTAAAATCATTTATGTGTTAATGTTTTAACTAAAACTAGCTTCGCCTGCGGTTCTGACCCTTGGTTTCAGAGAAAATACCGAAAATAGATCCGGGGTCGCTTTAGATCCCGCGCCGCACCTAATTTGGGTTACACTAGTGACGGGAATAAAATTCTCTGGTATAATATCGATGAATATCGAAGTCAATGTTATGAATAATTTTCATGAAATTTAGTGTGCAGGGGCTTTCGGAGGCTAATATCATTAGAATACAAAGGTAAATTTTGCCACCATCATCAATAAGGTTATAATAGCTCAGGTGGGAATCGGGCGGTTCTGAAATCAAAACACCCCGGTTCGAGTCCAGATGATTATTTTTTTCCCTTAGTTTCATAATAATTAAAACTGTAATGATAAAAATATACGTACTTGTTTATTTACGTACTTGGTTATACATATAAGTACTTGTTTCTAATAAAATGCTAAACTTATTGCACTCGTGATTTTTTATTTAAATATAATAACCAGTGCACATTTTCTTATTATTATGTCCGTAAGATCGAAAAATATTATTCATTCATCAGTAAGTAATTCGTATCTATATCTTTTATTCTTCTATACATGCAATAAAATCGTAGACTCGCCGTGTCTGTACCAAGTCTGTATCAAACAAAAAAAAAAAAACGAATTCAAATCGGTCCACCCGCATCCACACACACACACACACAGACACGTCAAACTTATAACACGCCGTCGTTTTTGCGTCGGGGGTTAAAACAAAGAGAGATAGATGCATCACAATCTGAACTCTTAGACCAATCGTTCCTCTCTATCGCTTGTTCCGCGTTCTCGTTTGCACGTTCCACTCAGGCGGAACGTGACAATAGTCACGGTTTTTCGTGCTTGCAGCCGGCGTTCATCTATCTATAATAATAATAATAATATTATAAAGTAGCTTGCCCTGACTGACTGACTGACTGACTGATCATCAACACACAGCCTAAACCACTGAAGCTAGAAACTTGAAATTTTCACAGTAGCTTCCTTTTATGACGTAGGTGCACACTAAGAAAGGATTATTGCGAATTCCACCCTTAAGAGGGTTAAATAGAGGATGAAAGTTTGTATGAAAGTCCGTCATTTTTCAAGTTATATCCATGAAAAGTGATATTTAGATTTTCGGTTAAAAATAAAGAATTACGTGTTTAAGGAATTTAGGAAAAACGACCCCCAAGTGGGTTAAATGGGGGATGAAAGTTTGTATGAAAGTCCGTCATTTTTCAAGTTATATCCATGAAAATTGGGATTTAGGTTTTCGGTTAAAAATAAAGAATTACGTGTTTCAGGAATTTTAGAAATTCCACCCCAAGTGAGATTTATAAGAATCCAAGCGGACGAAGTCGCTGGCATCGGTTAGTCGATTTATAAGACGTTATCACGTTAAAAATGTTTTTTTTTATTATGTCTCCTATTTCATATACGTGCACTTTAATAATATTCACCTGTATAAGTAGCATAATAACATGCTATTCAAAACTTAACTCAACAACACTCCAATATTAATGTTACACGATAAAATAAGTTGAGTTAAAATGATTACCGTTTTTATTAAAACACAACTGATAATCTAAAAGATTGAAAGTCAAACCGACTTCATCATACACTTAACAGTCCATATCTTGAAAACTACAATTATTATAAATTATCATATCCATCTATTATAGTATACCTAATTACCTATATAATAATATGGAACTTATTAACAACTTATACCCGAGGAAGCACTGAAGACATAATTAACATAATATGTATTTCGAAGTCATGATGCGGACTCAGAATATCGACTGCTGCGCAAAACGCGTGCTCCGTTATCGACTATGGTCGCGGCACTAACGTTGACTGAATCGTTTCCCCGCCGCCTGCGCCGCGCACCGCGCGGGGACTAAATCAGCGTCGTCCCGCACTGAATTAAATAATTTTGAACTCAGTGCGCACGACGCTTATTTTGATCCCGTGCTATTTTTTTATACCAACGAGTCGAGGCTTTGAAGACATAAAGAAAACTATATTTGTCTTTGTCATACGTCTTACGGTTGATCGTAGACAGCTCCCGCACAGGCGAGAAAACACGAGTTTTGCGCGCCGCACCAGACGAAAGTCTACCACGGGGCTGTTATCGACCCCGCCCGCAGTGAACGTGTTAAAAAACCGCAAAATTTTTGCACTTTTTTTGGATTTTTCAATATAAACCTAAACTACTTATGCGTTTTTAAAAAAATGTTCAATACTTTTTTAAAGTAATCTAAAATTGCTACAATTTAAGTCTAGAACTAGCTCTAAAAATTCAATATTTACTGAGATAGGTACAGTTCTTCAAAACTTGACAATTATTTCCAAAAAAATTTAAGATTTGGTCAATTTTAAACTCCGATATTGGGGAAAATACTGATTTTACAGGTAAAGTCAAATGAAAAAATGTTGTTTACATTTTGAAAGTAGACTAAAATTGTTTTTTTTTGTAAAAAAGTGAAATTTTAAGAATTGGTCAATTTTCGACCGCGATGTTGGGGATATTAGTAAGTTTAGTAAGTAAGTTTATTTATTTAGTTTAAGTTTACTTATTACTCATTTTACGGGTAGAATTATATACTTAGTTTAAAGGTTGAGGAGGAAAAAGTATTTTCGGGGGGGGGGGGGGGGGGATACCGATACTTGTATACCGAAAATATTGGTGGGGGCGGCATTTTTCAGTTTTTGCCCCGCCTCGAAAAAACTGAAGATCCGGGGCTGTCCATACGCAAAGAGTAAAACGGGACCGTATTACTAAGACTCCGCTGTCCGTCTGTCTGTTTGTTCGTCCGTCTGTCACCAGGTCATATTTCATGAACCGTGATAGTTTAAAGACAGTTGAAATTTTCCTTGAAAAAACCCTATTTTCAGAATAAAATTGAAGGAAATACGAATGCTTTCGCATCATCATATTGTAACCACCGGTATAGAATGCCGTTCCTACAAAGAAAAAACTGGGCCGTTGTTGTTTAAAAAAAATACCTGATGGCCGTTTGGGGCATTGCTGGAGCGAGTGAGATCCAAGCTATTTTATCATATTTTATATAATTTTCAATTGGCTAATCTGCTTTTGAGAATACTTAATTTTAATAGATTGCTTTATCTCTAGTATCTAGACAAGTCTAAAATTGGCTGTGGAATTTGATTAAGAACGTCACATTTGCTGGGATATCTCAGATGCAATAATGTAAATGAGTGGTTAGGCTATTTCGAGCCAATGCATTTGCGACGCCAACTACAGCTAGACTGTGACACAATTATTATGCTTACAAGAACTAGGTATAGAGTAGTTCCAAAAATAATATCAATGCACTTAACACTATAGCAAAATCAATTCGATATAACCCATCATACGAGCAAGTGATATTTGGTTTTGATACTAAAACAAGGACGTGATAATATTATTGTATCTTAAATGAACGTGAGTTATTATAATGTGCGCAAAATTAAAATGGCTTCACTGCCTCATCTTAATGTGTTGTTTGTTTTACGTCCGGGGAGAAAGAACTATAGGTGAGTTTTACATTCCACCGTTTGTTGTGAAAGTATCAGTCATGACATTGTTTGCTTATTTTGAAAACTGAAAACAAAATTCTTTCGTAAATCTGTCCTGTATTAATTTTGTGACAGTTTTAGGTACATATATATATGGCTACTTCAGCGTAGCGTCTATTATCGTTATTACTCTAATCACATTAAGGTTGTTTAGTTTATGTCTAAGGTAGCGGAAAGAAATTTGTTGAAAAATTTAATGAATTATAATAATTTGTTTACTTAGGTACTTTAACTTTTTGTTACTTTTTGTTACTTTAACTTTGTTTGTATAATATTAAAAGATTAAAGTGACAGTGCATGTTTTTTTCTAAATAATTGCTGTCTACGGGGAAATGCTCAATACAAATACATTATCACTTATCTGCACAGTAACTTCAGCGTATTAAATTTTTTACGTTTTCCTTAGGAGCGATTTTTGACGATGGAAGTTTTCTATTCGAAGCAGCTTTTAAGGTAGCTATCACAGCAGCATCTGAAAATGAAGAAAGTCCTTTCGAAGCAAACGTCATCAGAACATCTCCTGGCGATATAACGGAGGCAGAAACAGCTATGTGTACGCTTTTAGAGGTAGGTATTAATTTATGTGTTTAGAGTTAATTGTTGTCCATATTTTAAATAACTTTAATTGACTTTCAATTCAGAGCAATATCTACGGAGTGTTTGGACCTAAAACAAAAAGTGCTTTGCATCATGTCCAGTCAATAGCTGACTTTCTCGAAATTCCTCAGTTGATAGCCGAACCCGTTGAAACTCTAAATCGAAATTGGTCTGCTGTTAATTTATATCCAAATCACATCGCCTATTCACAGGTAATATTCGTGTTACATGTTTTGCTTCAACCTGATTTATTTTTTAACCATTTTTATGCATATACGACGCTAGTTTGTGGTTTTACTTTGTGCAAAAACTGAAATATGTGTCAAATATTTTTAAATTTAAAATAGTTAAACAAAATTTCAAAAATATGTAAGTTATAAACTTCTTGTGTTGCGTCATTATCCTTAAAAAAAAATTGTCACCCCCAACTCGCAAGCCATCACTGCTTCGACGCGCGAGTTGAATGACCGTGCGCTGTTTGCCGATCCTCAGCGAATGCACGTTTCAACCATTGTGCCTATTAGCTTGCACAATTTTAAAATATTTTTGGACAAAAATATAACACGATATAAAAATGATTGGATTGGATTCTGTTACTGATTCTGAAACAATAACTTTCAGGTTTTGGTTAAAGTAAAACTAACTTTGTATATTATTATCAGAGAATACTAATTATATTCTTTCTGCAGCTTTTGCATTCCGTTGGTTGATTGGTTGAGTTACTCTTGTTTCTGTAAGTATTATTCTTGTATGCGTATAATAACTTTACAACTTCTTTTTTTTGTAGATTTTTGTTGATATTATTGAAATAAAAGGTTGGAAAGAGTTTACAATAATTTATGAAGGCGCTGAATACTTACCCTTTTTAGATAATATAATTTCCATGCATGAATTAGATCCCGAAGAGAAAATGTTAATAACAGTAGTTCAATTACCAGAAGGTGATGACTTCAGGTACATACTTACGTTTATGACAAACATTCATCTTTCTGTATTTAATTTAAATTTCTGTATTAAATTTCAATTTTTCCGTTTTAGATCACAGCTAAAAACAATTAAAGCTTCAGGTTCTGTTAATTACCTTATAAGTTGTAGTACAGATAAGCTACCGCTAGTATTACAACAATCACAACAAGTTGGTTTAATGTCCGATGATCATAGCTACATAATAATGGATCCCGATTTTCAAACGATTGACATAGATTCGTATAAACATGGAGGATCTAATATAACAGGTAGTTTTTTTTTACTTAAACATTATTCTTCTAACAAAGGTGCAGAAATTCTTTGCAATCTATTTTCTCTTACAGGAATTCGATTTTTCGATCCTGAATTGGAAGACATTCAAACTTTTATCACTTCTTTAAATGAAAAAGTAAAAGAACTCTCAGAGGAAACAATTGAAAATGCAGTAGAAGAGAATGGCCTCACGTTTAATCTGGCGCTAGTATATGACTCAGTGATGTTGTATACTTCAGCCATAAAGGCAATGGGTTTGGAGGAAGGTGCTGAGAATATAACTTGCGATAGTGATGAGAGTTGGACCTTTGGGTCAACTCTAATTAATCACGTGCGAACAGTAAGGACTTACCAATTTATTAAAGCTAATAATGAAATAGATATTATTAATTAGTTGACAGTGACGAATTTAATTTTTTAGATGGAACTCGATGGTTTGACCGGGATGATAAAATTTGATGAAGAAGGCTTTCGCTCAGAATTAGAAGTGGATGTACTAGAAATTATGGCTCATGGTTTCGAAAAGGTACGTTAGAAATCTGAACTATAACTTCATGAATACTTATTAATGGTAATGGAATTGATGATGTTTTTATCATTATTTCCTGTCAATTTAAAGATAGGGTCATGGACAGCGGAAGATGGATTTACTGACACCAGAAAAATTGTTCCCGTGGTGGAACAAGAAGGAACTGATTCAATGAAAGGAAAACATTTCATAGTGCTTACGGCATTGGTATGTTAGCGAAATGGTGTTTGAAATATTTTAGCATAAATTCAATGTTTATAACTCTGTCATTACATTTTATAGAGCGCACCATACGGAATGCTACAAGAGTCTCCAAGAAAACTCGAGGGAAACGACCGTTACGAAGGTTTTGGCATAGAAATCATTGAAGAACTGGCAAAGATGAATGAATTCAATTACACGTTTGATATCCAAGACGACGGCGTTTACGGATCATATGACTCCAAAACCGGCAAATGGAATGGAATGATGGAGAAAATAATGGACGGAGTAATTAACATTTTATATATAATCTTATCTAAACTTTTCAGAGGTAAAGCCTCTGAAAAGTTTAGATAAGACACTTCTAGATAGTAGATTATAGTAAATTAATTGCACGTTGCTAGGTACCTTCCTATATCAGTATACTTAGGGCCTGTTTCAACACCTTCTGATTAATACCGGATATCTATCTACAACTTTTGTCTTAGTCACTTGACACAAAGTAAGAAAGTGACAAAAGTTACGTTTATACTATCAGATACTTATCAGAAGGTGGTGAAACAGGCCCTAACTCTTGTAATCTTTTTGTTTCAGAGGGCGGATTTTGCAATAACCGATTTGACAATAACTGCGGCCCGCCAGAAAGCGGTTGATTTTACAAGTCCTTTTATGAACTTGGGTATCACTATATTATACAAAAAGCCCACAAAACAACCACCCGACTTGTACTCATTTATTTCACCGTTTTCATACCAGGTAAAAAATTATACTAAAAATACAAACGCTGAAAAACAATAAAAACTTAATCTGACTGTCCAGTTTTCCTTGATGGTAATATTGTATTTCATAAAGCAGCTATTATTTCGTTCTAGGTTTGGGGTTATTTAGCAGGGGCCTATGTCGGTGTATCGGTGTTACTTTTTATACTTGGACGATTTGCACCTGAAGAATGGCAGAACCCGTATCCATGTATAGAGGAACCGGAAACTTTGGACAACCAATTTACATTGGCCAACTCTTTTTGGTTTACATTGGGTAGTGTGCTTACGCAGGGGTCTGAAATAGCACCTATGTAAGTTGAGCTGCGAGTTTTGGTAATTTGAGTTCGAATTTGTCGATTGATTTTTTATTTTTCACAGCGCTCGCTCTAGAATGCCGTATAGTATATTTAGTATGAACTACTATTATCCAATAGTAGTTCATACTAAAACTTAATTTTAATGTTTTTTGCTGAAAAATATACGGGCCTATCATATTCTATTGATATTTTAGCGCGGTATCTACAAGAATGGCTGGCAGTATGTGGTGGTTCTTCACACTTATCATGGTGTCATCGTACACGGCCAATCTCGCTGCGTTCTTGACGGTGGAGGCAAAGTTCTATGCAATAAAAAGTGTGACTGATTTAGCTAGCAACCCATACGACATCACATATGGAGCGAAGAAAAATGGTGCCACGTATAGCTTTTTTAAAGTAACTTTTGTTTAACATTATTATTTAAAAAAAATAAAACTTTTAAAGTTTCGTGTCATACTTGATTTGAGAGTATTTCAATAATACTCACGTATTTTTAGCCGACTTTAAAAAAGGAGGATGTTCTCAATTCGTCGGAATCTTTATTTTATGAATGTTCCCCGATTATTCAAAGATGCCCGGACCGATTTGGACAATACTTCTTTTGTTTGGCATTTTTTGGTTTGAATGGAATTCCGAGTCAGTGGTAGATTCAATTGACTATTCAAAAGTAGGTAGGTACTTGTAAAACTTTATTTGAACAAAAAACTTTTCTATTCTATTCTTTGAAAAGGTATACTTACTTTCCAAATGGTCTCATGGTTATCAAGTCAGGATCTGATGATGGGATCCTTGAGAAATTGAGGGAACTCTTCACATTTTTTGGTATATATATTGAAGTAGGTTTAATTTTTCCTAAAATATAGCTTGTAATCAATATATTTTATTTTAATTATTATGCTAATAGTTTATTTTAGGAGTCCGACAATATAATTTATCAGAAAATGTATCAATATATGGACGCACACCCAGAGCTGATGACACCTACTAATGATATCGGGCTTCAAAGGTGACACTTTTATATTATTTACTAGAACGCGTTTCATACTATCGTATTATATTACTTATGCATTAGTTTCAAAACTCAATAACTAACTAAATATCAATCAATCAATCAATCATTTATTTATTGCATATTTGTAATATAGTGTAATTTAGTACAAAAAAGTTGATGAAGCATTATCAGTATATCCTAGATGAAGATAAATCTATACTAATATAATAAAGCGGAAGAGTTTGTTTATTTGAATGCGCTAATCTCAGGAACTACTGGACCGATTTCAAAAATTCTTTCACCGTTGGATATGTAAGTGATCCTTGAGTGCTATAGGCTATATTATATGTACCACGGGCGAAGCCGGGGCGGACCGCTAGTATCGTATATTGCTGAAATTGAAGCTTATATACTCTCAAAAGATATACAATGTAATGTATTAATCTCTTTCATTTCTTTAATTTAATTGTCTACTTTGTAATAGACACATATAACTTTGAGTCTATCGCAAAATCATATCCGGTCTGTGAGCGATTTTAAATGATTTTATTAACATTTATTAGAACTCCATATTTTTTATTGATCTTGATAGTTATTTGGTTTAGGGTCAAGTCAGAAACTGAAAACTACGCGTTTCTAATGGAATCTTCATCAATCGAGTACTTGGTAGAGAGAAATTGTGACGTAGCACAAGTCGGTGGGCTGCTGGATAGCAAAGGATACGGAATAGCCATGAAGAAAAGTACGTATTAAGAAATAACAATTATAATTTTCCATTAAAAATATAATTTAATTCACTTCTTAGCCTGAAAGATAGCGTCAGATAAGACTGCCGTATGGTACCTACCTCTTAGATTTTCTTCTTTGTAATCTTTGTGTGTATTTTTGGTGTGCAATAAAAAATTATTTATAAATATGTAATACAATAATTTATATAATTTCCACGATTTTATTCCCAGATTCACCGTATAGACAACCGATGAGCGAGTCAATACTGCAATTGCAGGAACAAGGAAAGATAGCGAGAATGAAAGACAAATGGTGGAAGGAGAAAAGAGGAGGCGGTGCTTGTGCGGTAACTATGTTAATACGAATTTTGTTTATTTGCATTCATTTATTGTTTTATTATATTTGCATTCATTTATTGTTTTATTATATTTGCATTCATTTATAGTGCATTAGTTTTAATGAGAAGTCTAGACTGTTAAACTTTTTAAAAGTTCATAGATGAAATACTTAATACGTTCCGAATATTAGTTAGTTCTGAATAATTATTATATTAATTGTACAGCAAAATGTTAAAATACAGACAACGTTCTAAAGGTAACTACTATAATTAGCATCAATTATAACTCACTTAGTCAATTTATCATTCGAAAGTGGTGAATTTCCAGACATCTTAAAACTATCGATAGTTAAACCACTACATAAAAAAGACGACAAAAAAGACCTCAATAACTACCGACCGATTACACTTGTATCTATTTTCTCAAAAATCTTTGAGAAAGCAATGTATAGTCGCCTATCTAAATTTTTAACAAAAAACAATATAATAAATAAACAACAATTCGGTTTTCAAAAAAACAAATCTACAACCTTAGCTGCATTTCAATTGACAAACAAGATAGCAGAAAACATAGATTCAAAAAAACCCACGTGTGTTATATTCTTCGATATGAGTAAGGCCTTTGACTTCGTATCGCATAGCATCTTGTTATTCAAGTTGGAGCAAAATGGTATTAGGGGGCCAGCTCTTAGTTGGATGGAGTCATATTTGGAAAATCGTAAGCAATGTGTAGAAATTAATTATATAGATGACAATTCGACCATAACTGCCCAACAGTCAGATTTTAAATTCAACAGATTCGGTGTTCCGCAAGGAAGCGTCCTTGGACCCTTACTGTTTTTAATCTATATAAACGATTTACCTTGTATAACAAAAAATGACTGTTATTTGTTCGCGGATGACATCTCAATAATAATGACATGTGATAAAAATAAGGATATTAATAATTATGAAAAAGACATCAATAACGAAATCGCTATTATTGTAAATTGGTTAAAAAATAATAATCTTCAAGTCAATATAAAAAAGACTTCGTTTATGCAGTTTAGTATAAGTAACAGGTCTAATAAATTTAATCTCAAAATAAATTATAAAGACTCCCCGATTGAAGAGGCTACGCATATCAAATTCTTAGGCCTACTCTTAGACAAAAATCTTAAGTGGAAAGAACATGTTAATATGGTATGCCAAAAAATACATAAATACGTTTATGTATTATATAGGTTACGTAAAACAACCTTACCTAATACAGTCCTTGCAGCTTATCATGGCTACGTCGCGTCAGTACTTCGATATGGACTTATCTTATGGGGAAACTCCAGTGAAGCTAATAAAGCATTTATAGCTCAAAAGAGATGTATAAGAGCCATGACAGGAGCGTTCCACATGGATTCATGCCGACCACTATTTAAGAGACTACACATTCTCCCACTTCCGTGTATGTATATATTTGATATCTGTGTCTTTGTCAAACAACATGACAATCTCTTTACAAAATCGAAGTACATTTATCGGAGAATTACAAGAAACGTTGATCGGCTGATAGTTACACATAGGGCCTATAGTGCGTCATACCAAAAGTGTAGTTATGCCATGTGTGTAAAAATATTTAATAAACTACCTCCAGGCTTAAGTCAATTACCGCTACAACGTTTTAAGAATGAACTTTTTACATGGTTATTAGATAAATGTTTTTATTCCATAAACGAAATGTTGACGCTTACAACTTGATTAATTATTGTGGATATTAAATACATATAAATTGTATATAACTGTTATTAAAAACTAATATAGGACATAATAATATTTTAACTAGTGTAAACATAATTAATAAAAGAAATTATTTGACATATTAATATTAAGTACGGTGTAATAAATTATGTTTAAGATTGAATTTACTTTTTAATAATGAATATAATTAAACAAATGATAATATTGTTACACATATAATTTGCATGCCAGAAATGGCCGAATACATTGATACTATTATAATACAAATTGTAAACATCTTTTGTACATGTTTCATGCAAATAAAGGATAATCTAATCTAATCTAATCTATAATATTATTCCACAACTTTTTATGATTCTTACTTTAGTTTTGTATGATTTTTTTTTTCATACAAAACTAAAAATATTTAGCAGTTCTAAAATAACATAAACTCTTCGCGGCGTGATTCGAAGAAACGGGAAGTAGACAGATACATCACACTAATTAATAACCTACTGAGCTAAAAAGTGTCAGATACTTCAACAAAATCAAAATTTTTGTGGTGAATGTACCTAATGTTTTTTGTATGTATTAAATGTTGTAAAAAGTTGTCACACAGAAGTTTTTCAGAATAATAGGTATTATAAATTATTTATAGAAGTTGTCTGTTAAAGGTTAAAAGTTGTAGATATTTTAAAATTTACCCTGTGTATTTTAAAGGATGACGATGAAGGCTCCGGAGATGCACAACCATTAGTGCTGGCGAATGTAGGTGGAGTGTTCATTGTACTTGCGGCTGGTTCGGGCATGGCAGTGATTTGCGCCTTCTTTGAAATGCTGGTCGATGTATGGCTAACGTCACGTAGAGTAAAGGTAATTGAGAAGAATATTGAAGACTTTAAGTAAATTGAGAAGGAGAAGAAATCTCAGGATCGCTCAGCGAGCGTTGAAGAGAGCTACTCGTATGCTCGGAGTATCCTTGTGGGATCAAATCAGAAATGAGGAGATCCGCAGGAGAACCAGAGTTACCGACATAGCTATCGGGTCGCGAAGCTGAAATGGCAATGGGCGGGGCACATTGCTCGAAGAGCTCGAGTAGCAACCTCACACCAGCATACGAAGCGTGGAAAACCCCTCCAATAGATGGACCGATAATCTCTAGCGAGTCGCTGGCAGCCGCTGGAAGCAAGCGGTGCAAGATCGTGTTCTGTGGCGATCCTTGCAAAAGGACGTCTATTGGTTGAGACGACGACGACGTAAATTGATAAACAATTACCAAATCAATAACAAAATATATTTGATTTCAGGTATCATTTAAAGAGGAGTTGCTTGCTGAACTAAAATTCATATTCAGCTTTAGTGGAGATGTTAAGCCTGTTCGTCATAGAGAATCAACCGGCAGTGGATCCAAGGAGTCGAAGAAAGAAGAAGAAAGGGAAGGAGAAGACGTAGAATCACCTAGGGAAAGTGAAAACAGAAATGAATTGGCACCCTCACGACATTCAGATAGATCGAGCCATTCACACCATAACTCACATAGCAGGCGACAGAGTAATGCAATGCAAATAGCAAGATCGCGTAAATATAGTAGACAGTATTCAAACAAGTCGCAATTGATACCTGAAAATTAAAAGACAAACATATAATATAAAATTTGTTAGTAGGTAATGTATAGTGCTAAATAAATCAATCGTTTTTAACGTAAAGTTTTTTAATGCTCTGTAGATTTATTTGAGTGTAAAATGTTTGTGTGAGGTTGTAGCCTAATATTTTACTTTCAATATATCACAAAAAATTTAAACAAGTTTAACTAATGACTAAATTGAGATTTCGACAGTTTTTGACAGTTCGACAGTTCGACAGTTTCGACAGTAATCTGTTAAGTTTAAAATAAACACTTATTAAGTTAAGTAACACTGATTAAATTTTTTTTGTGGTAATTATTAGGCTTGAATTTACTAGAAGTATAAATTAAAAATTTAAAAAACCCCCGACATTCGCCATTTTGTGGCAGCAACCATCTTGGATTTGCTATAGTGCTATTCTACTAGTCAAGCCCTTTCATTTGATACCCATAATAAGGGAGTTGTGGAAAAATAATATAATCCGCCATTTTGTAGCGGTGGCCATCTTGGACCGATTTTCTTCAAACTAACAACATACTCGACTAATTCACCTTTCAAACAAAAAAAACCGCATTCAAATCGGACCAACCGTTTGAGCTTCACAGGGCAACAGACAGACAACTCACACAGACAACTCACACACACACACACAGACACGTCAAACTTATAACACCCCGTCGTTTTTGCGTCGGGGGTTAAAAACACTAGACTTAGAGGATGCCCGCGACTTCGTCCGCGTGGAATTAGGTTTTTAAAAATCCCGCTGGAACTCTTTGTTTTTCGTAAGCTCCTTTGAGCTCATACTGTTAAAAGTCGCGCATTAAAATGGAACACAGTAATAAGTGTTAATTTTTTAATAGGTCTTTCCCATTATAAGGTTTTTCCAATGAAAGTCCCATCAAAATTGGTCTAGCATTTCGGAGATAGACAAACACAAATTTTAATGCACGGCCAGCTTAAGATGATAATCTGGACGTTCAAAGGTTCCTGGGCAATCCGGGTTCCAAGTTATGTGGAATACTGAGGATTGTGATGTCTGTAATTTGTGAACTACGAAACCGATGATATTGAAATATTTACGGGACAATTTTTAAAGTATTTACTTTCTAACAAAAAAAAAATGAATGAAATCGGACTACCCGTTAATGAATTACAGCTAAGTACACATTTTAACTTTCATCCACTCTCCCAAGGGAACCGTGCAGAATTTCGGGATTAAAAGTATCCTAAGTATATGTTACTCATTGTCAGTAGTACGAGTATGAACTAAAATTATGCCAAGTTTCATTTCAATCCATTCAGTAGTTTTTGCGTGATGCGCGCACAAACATCTACGATTTACGATTTTAATAGAAGAATAGATGTACAGATATATATTGTATCGATTATACTGCACTAGCACGTTTATTGTAAAATTAGGTCAAAAACTAATTATTATAAATCGAACTTTGAATGCAATTTTAATATTCAGGGGAAGAGTTTGCTTCATTAGAAAATTTCAGATTAGAAAATGTTATCTAAGTGACCTATAGTAACTATTATTATAAAACTTTTACTACAACTACTTACCTGTTAGCTGAACTATTTTTAACATGCTGTTAAAAATAGTTAGTAAAATTACGAACTGGTGTTCATTAAAATTAATGAGCAATATAAAAGGACACGCGATACAAAGTAATAAATTTATGGCCACTATTTGTTCAGTAAATGGAATTACAGTGAAGAATCGTGGTCAAAGGGGTCAGTCTCTCGCCGGTGTCCATTTACACTGGACACTATATATAATGACCACTATATCATTCAAAGCCATGCAGATTTCTTAGACGTTGAATATGAAATTTAAGCTTTTAGTAAAATTGCTATTAAACTAAAGCCATATGTGGTTTCATAGTAGTAGATTGGACATTTACTTGACTGATAGCGTAGTCAGTGTTTTACCGTGAAATTCCTTTCTAGAAAAATCCACTGCTGCACGATTTAGTTAATATAATCCGAACAGGGTCGAAGTTCTGGGAACTTGGAAATATATTTTTTGAAAAACATTTTTTTATGCCAACCACTTTACTGAAGGTCAAGAACATATAACTCCATTACAGGAAAATATGATTCATTGTGTTCAGTTCTATTCCTACTTAACTACTTACTCGTAATAAATTGTTGAAAAAATATGATACTGAATATAGTACTTACGTGTAAGTAATATCTTACGAATAAATAATCTCTCTAAAATCTTCAGATAGTGGGGTTACTTTTTACCGACTATGGCAAAGCCAAAGTAAGGGATTTTAGCAGTCTATGTATGTATGTTTGTCTCCAATTTTTGTATCAAATTCTGTGTTTTCCATTGTAGCGCCTAAACTACTGTGCCGATTTTGATAATTAAAGTGTCAATTGCTTCGTTGTTGTAGTCCCGGTGACATAGGCTACATTTTGTATACGAAAAAAATTGACAAGTACCTAACCTTTGCGGCTTAAACTAGTATATGGCCACCAGTTGCTTGCCCCGCGCTTACTTCCTTTCAAATTCTCATTAGTATGCAGTTGAATACCTACACGTTTTTCTGCACACTAAATTAGTAGTCGGGGTTCAGTTTACGAACTTTATCTTTTGTTGGTCGCTAGAGTAAAACAGCAGTCGCACATAATACAAGAATCAAAATTTATTAATCCGTCAATCACGTATATTCTCGTCTTCTAGCAAACGCTATACTCAGTGGTGAGTGTCTACGAGAGGAGGTGCTGTGGGAATGATGTGTCCTGTGAGTGTCAGAGGACTTCGCAGACCGAGGCGACAGCGAGCGTAATGACAAGAGTTCTTCCTTCTTCTCTACTAAATCCAATTCTTCAGCATCGTCGCTGGCGTCCTTTTGTGGCCGCTTCACCGGTTTAATGTCACCGCTGAACTTAAGTGCGAATTTCAGTTCTTCTATTAATTCGTACTTGAAAGTGGTCTGTAAAAGTGAAATCATTATTTCTATATTATTGACAACCATATTTTTTATTTTAGAATATGCTACTTTTATGGATTACATAAAAGTAGCATAGTAATATCATGTTTTATTCTTCTTTATCCATCGACTAAGCGAAGAGCTTGAACTAAAATTTGGTACAGAACACTGGAAGATGCAATGGTGGAAAGGAGACAAATGGCTGATATTATGCAAAACTGTCTGTTCTAACGCAGACTTTGACTTTGCATCTATCTTTTTTTTTACATTGTTATACTTATTTTAGCGGCTGAGATATGCTACCGCCGTAATACTTATTCAATAAGTTGTGTATTCTTATTTTGAAGTTTGTAACTGGTTTCAAAACGGTTCCATTTTCAAAAAAAAAATACAGTGATCCATGATCTACAGATACCTACTCACCTCATATTTAACCGAACGCTTGAACACTCCCCATAGCATGTCGAGTATAGCGATCACAAGACCAAGCGGGCACCCGACGCCGAGCACTACAAATGCGCCTAACATGTTCTTCATTCCTAGCTGCTTTTGTTCCGCGTCGCCTTTTTTCTGTAAAAAAAGGTAAAGCTTTAATGTAGGCTTTGTATGTAATAATCAAAAGCCCAAAAACCGGCATGCCTGCTCGTACATTTGCCTAGAAAATCCTTAAGAATACCGAGGGGGTTAGTGCTATCACACGAACAAACCCCTTTGCCATACGTTGAACGTTAAGCAGTAGACGATTGGATCAGTCGACAACGACTTTAGAATCCCGAAAACGAAATAAAATATTATTCACTTACACTACATTTGCCGCCACCTCTTTTTTCTTTCCACCAAATTTCTTTTAGTTTTTCTATTTCGCCGCTCTCTTTTAGTTTTAGTAGTGCACTGTCAATGTATCTCTTGTACGGTGACTCTAAAAAAATAACATTGGTGCTAATTAGGTTATCTGGCCGCTCTCTTCACGCGCTTCTCCATACAAACGTATTACGCTTATTATTCTAATATTTGTCGCAATTGGTCTAAAGTTAAGCCAGATATCAATTTATATCTCCATTATCTATGCCATAAAATAAAAATATTAGTAAAATTATATTTATTTTGAAAGTTATGACGCTTGAAAAATCACTATTTTTGGGCAAATTTTGGGGCAACTTCTTGCGTAAATAAACTATATAAGAAACTAGAAAATTGAAAAACGACCGAAGTCTTATCATAGGTTACTTCATAATAATTACAAATGTCTTTAGTTCATGTAAAAAATTGCCAAATATTTGCTAAAATAGGCGAAATACCAAACCTAGATTTGCATCTTTTTACTTTGCCGTTTTTCACTAAAAATCATGATATCTCAAGCAAAATTTATTTATATAATTAATTTATTATTTATTTATGTATATATTTTTAGTACTCTTCTTTACTGAAGACGTCTCGCTCTCTAAATGTAGAAATCACTGTTTTAGACTCCACTCACCAACGATTTGTCGATGCCATGGAGAGGGCTCTTAAAACAAATCTATTTTACTGAACTGACAGTTAAATCTAAAACTATACAGTGTCATCCGTATACATGTAGAAAACATTACTAAAACTGAAAAGGATAGCACTACTAGAGACAACTACTTGTAGATAGACCTGTCAATTAAGTTTAATTTAGCAATTGGTAGCAACTATAGCAACCCTAAGATAAAGTAATCTCTCTTCTAGTAGCAACCAAATACTTTGAACGCTCTCAAGTGTTATGAGTATTCGGCTGTAATGCCGTGTTCATAACATAAAGATACAGTAATAATCTATAATATAATAAGACTGTAACAGATCCAATTCTGTACATTGAAGATATTTTGAAAATTTTTATTGAAGGGCACTCTATAATCGATACTGAATCCAAAACTGGAATTTTTTTCATTTTTGTCTGTCTGTCTGTCTGTCTGTCTGTCTGTCTGTCTGTCTGTATCTTGGCCGCGCATCACGCCGAAACTACTGAACGGATTCGAACGAAACTTGGTACAATTTGAGTTTATACTCCGAGGTAGGACATAGGATACTTTTTATCCCGAAATTCAGCACGGTTCCCTTGGGAGAGGGGAAGAAAGTTAAAACGTGTATTTAGCTGTAATTCATTAACGGGTAGTTTGATTTAACTCATTCTTTTTTTGTTAGAAAGGAAGTACTTTATGTATTGTCCCGTAAATATTTCAAGGTCATAGGTTTTTTAGTTCAGAAATGACAGACGTTTATTGGGTTCAAATAACTTGGGACCCAGATCTTTGTACGTACGGCTTATTTTAAAATGGCGTACATTTAAATTTATGTTTGTCGGCCTGTCTATTTGTTCCAGCTAATCTACGAAACGGCTGGATCGATTTTGACGGAACTTTCAATGGCAGATTGGTGATGTTATAAGGAGTAACTTAGGCTACATTTAGTTAAGGTACATAAAAGAATTATGGGATCCGATCCGACCTATATAAAACCTATAAACACGCGAACGAAGTCGCGGGGGTCAGCTAGTATTATATTAAGTGGATAAATACCCTATCATTGAGATCAAGATATAATAAAATGAATAAATACATCAAATCTACACAACATAATATTATCTTTGTACAAAAACGAGAATACTTATATCAAAATATTTCCAATGGTTGATCTTACGTTTTTTCATTCCAATGCCGTAGTTTTTTGAATCGAGTAGTCCTCCAACTTGGATTAAATCACAATGTCTCTCCTTAGTGTATTCTATAGATGTGGATTCCATAAAAAATGCGTAGCTTCCTTTCTCAGCCCTGTAATCAATCTATAATTAGGTACTTACTAAAGACGAAAGAAAAAATATAAACAGAAAGCTAATAAAAAACAGACAAAATCTTACTTTTCTACTCCAAAGTCGTTTCGCTCCACGAGCCAGCCTTTAGAAACCATTTTAGAGTACATCTCTTTATATTTCGGATTCGTCGAATACTGTGGATTATTATAAATAGATACTATTAACAAGTCTAAATTAAAAATTTAAAAAACCCCCGACATTCGCCATTTTGTGGTGGCGGCCATCTTGGACCGATTTTCACCAAACATAGCTAACAACACTCTCGACAAATTCACCTTTCAAACAAAAAAAAACCGCATCCAAATTGGTGCACCCGTTGGAGCGCCACAGGGGAACAGACAGACAAACACACACATACACACACACAGACACGTCAAACTTATAACACAACACGATACATTTTCACTTAAATGAAATCAAAGTTAGATACCTGGAAAAAATCAATTGTGGATCCACTGGACTTAGCTCCGTAGGATATATGTTTTTGCTCATACAGTTCATCGACTGATGTAAACGGCATGACATTCTTCTCTACGATGAGAAAGGCGACTAGTGTTCCCACATAAGAGGCGACCATGACCATGGTGAAGAACCACCAGACACTGGCTATGATGCGTGGACCTAGGGCGCTGGAAAATATTATACTCGTAACATCGAACTATTACGCTTAGAATGGAAGTTTCTAACAAATTTCCGCTCGAAACGTAAGCTATAAACCAACCCATGTGTGCCCTGTAATTACATTTACCGACACGCACACAAGCGCATGAGTACCTTGAGCACTGACGCGACGATAGCCTTTTAGGCTTGCTAAAAACGGCTTATCGCCGCGTCGACGACTGCCTTTCTTTACCTATTTATTCTAAGACTCGTAAACAATTACAGAAAAGCTGTGATAGCCTAGTGGTTAGGACGACCGACTTCTTATCGGAGGTCGTGGGTTCGATCCCGGGCACGCACCTCTAACTTTTCGGAGTTATGTGCGTTTTAAGTATTTAAATATCACTTGCTTTAACGGTGAAGGAAAACATCGTGAGGAAATCTGCATGCCTGAGAGTTCTCCATAACGTTCTCAAAGGTGTGTGAAGTCTGCCAATCCGCTTGGCCAGCGTGGTAGACTATGGCCAAAACCCTACTCACTCTGAGAGGAGACCCGTAGTGGAGAGGTGACGTCACTCTATAGTGAGCCAGTAATGGGTTGATCATGATGATGATGATGAAACATTTAGAAAAAAGTTTTGAACAGGATTTCTAGAATTTTGTATCTCAACAAGATAAAGTTCAAAAACTAAAACCCATGCATTCATATTTTTGAAAGACATCTATCTATCTGTCTTCTATCTATAACTAATAATAATCTATCTATATCCTACTGATATTATAAATGTGAAAGTGTGGATGTTTGGATGTTTGGATGTTTAGATGTTTGGATGTTTGTTACTCAATCACGCCGCAACTACTGAACCGATTTGGCTGAAATTTTGAATGGAGATAGCTTATGCCCTGACTTACAACATAGGCTACTCATCCCGGAAAAGTATTCCTGTGGGACTAAAATAGATATAAGCTTCCAAAAACGCCATAGAGGGCGCTGACTGTTCTTAGGTAAATCACGCTCACATAACACATTATTGCACTAGTTTGCTGTGTTGCATGCATTGGCAACACATAATCTATTTTTTAATCCTGGAAAAGTATTCCTATGAAACTAAAATAGATATAAACTTCCAAAAATACCATAGAGGGACTAAAATAGATATAAGCTTCCAAAAACGCCATAGAGGGCGCTGACTGTTCTTAGGTAAATCACGTTCACATAACACATTATTGTAATAGTTTGCTGTATTGCATGCATTGGCAACACATAGGCTACTTTTTATCCTGGAAAAATGCACTGTTCCCACGGGATTTTGAAAAACCCGAAATCTATATCTACAGCTATAGGTAATACGTACTATAGCAAACTTCCTTGAAAGTAGGAATAAAGGTTGGAAAAGGGAGCGGAAACAGAAAGCAGATGTCCACGATTCCCTCAGGATTTGTGAAAAATCGAAATTCACGCGGGCGAAGCCGCGGGCAAAAGCTAGTTTAAAATAAAATAACACTTACATAGGTGCGATTTCTGATCCCTGCTGCATGACAGAACCTATAATGAGCCAAATCGAATTGGCCAAGCTGAACTGGTTACTCAGTTCCAAGGGTTGCTCTTCGCAAGGCACAGGGTTCTGCCATTCCTTGTTCGAGATACGACCAACAAATATCATGATAAGTCCCAGCCCGAATTGTACGAGTACCATGTAGTACCAAACCTGAAATATTTTTACCATGGTATAATATAATCTACTTCTTCTATATTGGGGCTTTCTGTCAAGAAATTCAGTCTCGCCAGCTCAGATTTAATAGATGGCATTGTTTCACCTCCGTACCTCGGAGAGCACATTAAACCGTCGACTCCGGGTATAATTATCATGTGACAGCAGTCGTCAAGGTCAAAGTCGTGGCGGTTCTAAGCTCTAAATTCCTCTCACGACTGTAAAAAAATCAAAATTCAACCTTGATACATCTGTGTCCAACCCTGGTACCTGGTGGTGAAATTGTACCCTCAGGAGTTACAGATATATCTATTGTTATGTACCTACCTCTTTGGAAAAAACCGCCATAAAAGAAAACATTTCTGGAGGTTGTTTGCTAGGCTCCTTGTAAAGTATACTGATACCCAAACTCATGAATGGCGTAGAAAAGTCGATTCCTTGCTGTCTTTCCTTTGTAATAGTAAGATCGCAAATTGCGAAATCTGCTTTCTAAAACAAGACATATAAAATTATAGTAGTTTATGAAACGGTTGCATAATAAAGGTTATTAAAACATGAGTGTGAGTTTAAAAAACGAGGCAGGTGAGTTTTTTAATAGTATCACACGAATTTTTTAATACCTAATTATGTAGAGTTTCATACACTACTTTATCTAAACACATATCTTAAAATACAAACCATAAAATCTTGGTAAGTAATATTTGTCGTGAGTTTTCCTTGATTTTGCTGGCAAAAGATTGTTGGTCGGTGGTCAGGTGAAGTTAAATTCTTTTCAGTATCACTACTAGAAATTTTTCCTCTCAACTCACACAAACATGCGCATCGACGAGACCCCTACCGGGTTTTCGCGTGGATGTCAGTAGCGAGTGCCGCTAAATGGTCTCGTCGATGCGCATGTTTGTGTGAGTGAGCCGTTTCGAACGTTTGTAAGTAGTTTCACTACTGGTTGTATCTGTGTACTGTGCCTGTACTTTCATCATCATCATCATGATCAACCCATTACCGGCTCACTACAGAGCACGGGTCTCCTCTCAGAGTGAGAAGGGTTTTTGGCCATAGTCTACCACGCTGGCCAAGCGGATTGGCAGACTTCACACACCTTTGAGAACGTTATGGAGAACTCTCAGGCATGCAGGTTTCCTCACGATGTTTTCCTTCACTGTTAAAGCAAGTGATATTTAAATACTTAAAACGCACATAACTCCGAAAAGTTAGAGGTGCGTGCCCCGGGATCGAACCCACGACCTTCGATTAGAAGTCGGTTGTCCTAACCACTAGGCTATCACAGCTTTTCCTGTACTTCCTGTACTTTAATGGAGAAAAAATTATTTTATAGCATTATTTTGCAAGAATTTCCTAACAAAAAAGTGTTATAATGAATTTTTTTTAAATATTATAGATGTATGTGAATAAAGTAGGCCAATATAATATGATACATTTTGATTTCTTAATCAGGATTTTAAGATATGAGAGTAGATAAAAAATATAATGCGTCTGGGTCCAGCAGAAATAGCTGTTATATTATGACGGCTTCATTTCACAATAGTTAGGCCCGTGCTGCGGTTGGGCAACTGTCAATAGTTTAGAACCCGGCCCGGGCACGGTTCAACATAAATCTACCCTAAAACTTACATCTTCTCGAAGTTTATATATCATTCCACTCCAAGTTCCATTCGAACTATAGTATGTACCATATTCTTCCTCCAATTCGAACTCGTAATTAAATCCCAATATATCGGACAACTTGTCGATTAGATCTATGGTGAAGCCTTCATAGCGATCGTTGCCTTCCAGTTTAAATATGGATTCCTTGATAAATCCGTAAGGCGGAGTCTATAAAATAACGTCATAACGTTAATAAGGCTTTATCGAAATATTTTAAAGGACATGGCCGGAATTTGTATGGAGCTGTGCCCTTGGACATGGCCGGAATTTGCTTGATTAATCGAAAAAAAAAACTTACTTAAATAAACATAAATGGAGGTTAATTATTCATATGTGAAAATTGCTTTTAAAATAAACTAAAATATATCGGGGCAATTACATTTCTCCAGCGCAGGCGTGGAAAAAACACAAAAAATAAGAATGTTAACTGATATTTGTTTTTCTAACTTAATAGTGTTATATTTTTGTCCAAAAATATTTTGAAATCCTACAAGCTGAGACACAATGGTTTACCGCGCATCAGCTGACGGTCGGCACACAGCGGCGGTCATTCAACTCGCGTCGATCGCAAGTCGCTGCGGCGACGGCTTGCGGTGACCATTTTTTTCAAGGACAATGACGCAACATAACAAGCTTATAACTTCGTTACTTTACATTATATTTTTTCGAAATTTTGTATAAATATTCCTAATGTAAAAATATTTGTCACGTGTTTCGGTTTTTGCGCAAAGTAAAACTAACGTTATGCTAACGTTGTATATTACACCCCAGTACATTCAAAAAGTAGATTTATCAGCACTGGCGTATAAAGTAATGGTAAACAAAATTTTTAGTGATTAATAACAAGCTGAATTTTCGTGAGTAGGTTCGTTTCGACGAGACGACCAACTTTTTTATCTATGAAAATTCTCAATGGAGGTAGCTTCTCGAGTGGGGAGGTGTTAAAAATTTCGATTCGATTTCATTATACAAGTATTTACTAAGCTGCATACAAAAATTCAGATTATCCTACTAATATTATAAATGTGAAAGTGTGGATGTTTGGATGTTTAGATGTTTGTATGTTTGTATGTTTGGATGTTTGGATGTTTGTTACTCAATCACGCCGCAACTACTGAACCGATTTGGCTGAAATTTTGAATGGAGATAGCTTATGCCCTGACTTAAAACATAGGCTACTTTTTATCCCGGAAAAGTATTCCTGTGGGACTAAAATAGATATAATCTTCCAAAAACGCCATAGAGGGCGCTGACTGTTCTTAGGTAAATCACGTTCACATAACACATTATTGCAATAGTTTGCTGTGTTGCATGCATTGGCAACACATAGGCTACTTTTTATCCTGGAAAAAATGCACAGTTCCCATGGGATTTTGAAAAACCCGAAGTCTATATCTACAACTATAGGTAGATTATTATAGCGAACTTCCTTGATGGAAAGTATAAAGGTTGGAAAAGGGATCGGGAACGGGAACCGGGAATCAACGATTCCCTCGGGATTTGTTCAAAACCGAAATTTACGCGAGCGAAGCTGCGGGCAGAAGCTATCACACATAATCACAATACCAATCCTACTAATCCTACTATCCTACTAATCCTCCTACTATCCTACTAATATCATAAATGTGAAAGTGTGGATGTTTGGATGTTTAGATGTTTGGATGTTTGGATGTTTGGATGTTTGTTACTCAATCACGCCGCAATTACTAAACCGATTTGGCTGAAATTTTGAAAGGAGATAGATTATACCCTGACTTAAAACATAGGCTACTTTTTATCCCGGAAAAATCTACAGTTCCCACGGGATTTTGAAAAAAACCGAAATCTCTAGCTACAACTATAGGTAGATTACTATAGCAAACTTCCTTGAAAGTAGGTGTAAAGGTTAAAAAAGGGAGCGGGAATGGGAACCGGAAATCCACGACTCCCTCGGGATTTGTGAAAAACCAAAATTCTCGCGGGCGAAGCCGCGGGTATTCTCTAGTAATATTATAAATTTGAAAGTGTGGATGTTTGGATGTTTAGATGTTTGGATGTTTGGATGTTTGTTACTCTATAACGTCGCAACTACTGAACCGATTTGGTTTAAATTTTAAATGGAGATAAAATATGCCCTGACTTAAAATATAGGCTACCCTATTTTTATCCCGGAAAAATCCACAGTTCCCGCGGGATTTTGAAAAACCCGAAATCTGTATCTACAGCTATAGGTAGATCACTATAGCAAACTACTTTGAAAGTAAGTATAAAGTTAGGAAAAGGGAGCGGGAACGTGAACAAGAAATATACGATTCCCGATTTTACGATTTCGAAAAACCGAAATTCACGCAGGCGAAGCCGCGGGCAAAAGCTAGTTATTAATAATGTTTAATCATTTTTATAACCTCATTATTTGGAAATATTCGGAGTGGAGGACGCTGTAGAATATTATTACTAACCACCTGATTTTTTGTATGCAGCCTAATATATATACTTGTATAATGAAATGGCCATATAGTCCTACAAATTTAGTGGAACGATTTCCCACCCGAGCGAATCGAAATTTTAAACACCTCCCCACGCGAGAAGCTACCTCCATCGAGAATTTTCATAAATAAAAAAGTTGGTTGTCTCGACGAAACGAACCTATACTCACGAAAATTCAGCTTGTTATTAATCACTAAAAATTTTGTTCGGCGGCTGCCGAATGGTATGGTAATAAGTGTATCTTAATTCTTACCGTAGCAATGAGAACCTTGAAGGTTTTGTTTCTCATTATCGTTTCCTCTCCTATTTCGGTGACTAGTATTGGTAGTCTGGTAATATCAAGATTTTCGCCATCCCATGTTCCTATCTGGTAAACAAAAAACAGTTCAAACAAGTATAAATTATAAATTTAAAAAACCCCCATCATAGTATTTTGTAGCAGCGGCCATCTTGGATTTGCAATAGTGCTATTCTACTCGTCAAGCCCTTTCATTTGATATCCATATTAAGGTAGTTGTGAAAAAATATGTAATCCGCTATTTTGTAGCAGCGGCCATCTTGGACCGATTTTTTTCAAACATAGCTAACAACACTCTCGACTAATTCACCTTTCAAACAAAAAAGCCGCATTCAAATCGGTCCACCCGCTTGAGCACCACAGGGGAACAGACAGACACACACACACATACACACACACATACACACACACACATACACATACACACAATGTTGGCTAAACTATTAGATTACAAGCTTTTGTCAAAATTAGAAAGTTAATGAAACATCTAATTTTGCGACTACGAAAATTGTTAATAAAAAATTGAAAAATGACTTTTTTTTAATTTTTCTAACGGAAATCTATTTTAAAGCCTTTCAAGAATAGCTTCAAGAAAACAAAAAATCTGAAATTTATAGTTTAACAATTATCACACTTGCAATTTTCATCTTTAAGTAGCAAATTAACTATTGCATAACTAATTGAAAAATTGTGATAATTTTATTTTTCCGGCGGATTATTGTTCATTGATCTATCCTATCCAGTAAGCATCTGATTTTTTACATTTCTTAAATTTTATATTTAATATGTTTAAATTTATATATGTTTTATATATGTTTAAATAGATACATTATCGTATCTCGAAGCAGGAGTGAACTATTAACGTAACTTTTAGAATGGCGATATCTTAGGAATGGTGATGCCTTTTTTTTTTTTTTTTTACGCTGGGAAATGCATTTACGCACACCTTTCGGAAGCAGCGCAGCGGACTGCGACGCTTCCGGAAGGTAGTGTGGGACTCAGGCAGGCCAAGAAGTGGCCAGAATACCCACTAAAACCCAGCGATGTTCCTCCGTGTCGCCTGGTGGCTGGGTTACGGGTACACTTGCGCAATCATCCGCGACCCAGCCGGCGCCGTCCGCCGAGGCAGACCCTCCACCGGGGGACCTAAAGGCCCCCTAACACCGTCTGAGGCGCACCAGGAACATAATGGTGCGCCTCCCGACCCGAGGCGTCTCAACGGGCGACGGATACACCATTCCATCACCCGGAGTTCCTCGCTAGAGGCAATCCTCAAGAGGGCCACACCCGCAGGCGACCCTCAAGAGGTTCACCCCTCATGTAATTTTTTATAGAGGTTTTCTTCCTCGCGGCCCCTCGCTCAGTGCGTGGGGCCCCCGGTTCCGCTCAGTGCGGATTACGGGTTGCCCGACGGTGGCCGAAGCCAGCGCCCACCGGCCAAAAAGACCAGCGGACCCGCCGCGCAGGGCGTTTCCACCCCCTCCTGTTATTTTTTAACGAGGTTTTCTTCCTCACGGCCCGAAAGCCTCCCCCCCAATTGTCGCCGCCCGGAGTCTCCACAGTTCACTCTGATGAACAGAGAAGTACCAGGATCCTCCAAGCGGCAACCCCCTGCTGGTTTTGGTCCGCGCCGGGTTTCCCCGGTACCTCCCATATCTGGGAGGCGTTCCCCCATCCGCCACCGGGGGGACGCGCCCGATGGGGGACCAGCAACCCCACACGGGAGGAATGGTGATGCCTAGGAAAAAAAGTATGTAAAATATTTTTGTAGATAATATTATGGTCTACAATTTTTGTCTAGATTGTATTTTTATAAAACTTGAAACCGTTTTCGAGAAAAATCCAAATATCACCCTTGCAAAAATAGATGTATAATTTAAGTTTTTAATTTTGCAACTAAGTAGGAAAATTGTTAATAAAAAATTAGAAAATGACTTTTTTTAATTTTTCCAACGGAAATCTATTTTAAAGCCTTTCAAGAATAGCTTCAAGAAAGGAAAAAAATCTGAGATTTATAGTTTAACAATTATCACGCTTGCAACTTTCATGTTCAAGTAGCAAATTAACTATTGCATAACTAATTGAAAATTTTATTTTTCCGGCGGATTATTGTTCATTTACTTATCCAGTAAGTCTCTGAATTTTCGAATTTCTTAAATTTTATATTTAATATGTTTAAACAAATTTTATTGATAAAGTGTCTCGAAGTAGGCGTGAACTTTTTTAGAATGGCGATATCTTAGGAATGGTGATTCTTAGGAAAAAAATTATAAAGAATATTTTTGTAGATAATTTTATGATCTACAATTTTTGCCTGGACTGTGTTTTTATAAAACTTACCGTTTTCAAGAAAAATCCAAAAAAAAAAAAAACGAAAATTGTGACTTTGACCTTGAATAACTTTTTTAGCAGACATGGGATTAATGGGGACTTTTGACACTTTATTCCTACTGGTGTACCCAAGGTCTCTACCAAAATTCAGCTCTGTCGGAATTACTGTGATTTGACAACATTTTTACGTCTATTTTGACTGGATCATGTAGCAGCGTGGTGGCTCTAAGCTGGTTATCCTTCTCTCCTATGAGAAAGGAGGCATGTGCCTAGCAATGAGATGTTAAAAGCTGTACTTACGGACTGGTTTCCGGCGGGTGTCAATTCCAATACATCAACGATCACATTATTTCTTTGTCCGAAGCCATCAAAATTCAATGATTTCGTCAGACCTTCAGCTTTGCTCTGAAATAAATTAACTAATAAGTATTTTGTAGGTACATCTGTAATTATAAATATCTATAAATTAAAGGAAATACGAGAAATTGGTTCGGTGTTCGGGCATAAATATTTTTATAATCTTTGTTTGTCTAGGTGCTCTAAACCACCTACAATACAATTCCTGACATACAGTAAATAGAGTAAACATTCGGGATTAGACATATGGATGCACGAACAATATTATTACCAAATGGGCAAAAATATTTCGGTTTACGAATTCTGATGAATATAGTACACCTACATAAACAGATGTTATATTCTCGGAACTTTTATGATCTTTGTGAGTTTCGATAATATTCTGTATACGTAGTTAGGGTTTTAATTTTTCATATAAAACTTTTATTCAGATTCAGTTCAGAAAATCCTGTACCGTAAACAAAGATACAGTTGATTGATCTCAAAATTACTTGGAAATTCAAATTCTTACCGTCTTCATAAAGTTGAGTAGGGTGGACCCATACGCCCACGATCCGTACTGCTCACAACTGAGCTCTTGTGCGGTCACATTGACTTTGGACAATGCATCAAATAACAT
The DNA here is from genome assembly GCA_920104075.1 of Melanargia galathea. Taxonomy (NCBI): domain Eukaryota; kingdom Metazoa; phylum Arthropoda; class Insecta; order Lepidoptera; family Nymphalidae; genus Melanargia; species Melanargia galathea. Next base: position 11,547,489 of record OV049870.1, read on the forward strand.
CAATACAGCGTCGTAAATGAGAATTACTTCCGTTTTAAGATTTTCCGCTTTTAAAATATTTGGTGATTCCGCGTTAAAGGAGCTTGTGAAGTCCCACAGTTGATTATTGTTTTCTAATTTCATTAATCTTAATCCTGACAAAAAAATTGAAATGTAACATAATATTAATATATATTTTAAATCTCTAAGGTCTCTACAAGGTCTCTACGGTAATTAAGTACTACGCCGCCAAACTATAAAAGCGGAAAAAAAGCGCAGAAAGAAGCCGGGTCCGATGATGTACTCAGATGCCGTCATGCATATCTGCATTCAGTTTTATTTGTCGTCAAATCTCAGTAATCACGCGGGACAGAGACAGACTCTTAGTAAAATCTTTGCGTCAGAACAGACAGTTTTGCTTCAGTTTTGCTTAGTTATATTATTATAATATTATATAATATAACTAATAATATAACTACTAATATAACTACTATATTATAAGGACTTACCCGTCATATTAACTCCACCATATCTATATCGACTCAAATCCAGAGCAAACAAATCAGGTGAAACAAATATATATGAGTGTTCATCAGCCATCAAACTCACTTGCTGCGCCTGACTTAGTATTTGTTCCAAGTTGGCCGATGGACAATCCACTACGAAATTAACGTAGCCACTCTCTTTTGCTTCCGTCAAAACGTCTCTATAACAAATGTAAATTATATATATACATAAACAAATTATATCTTATACCTATACGTTTCGTTCCAGTTTCGTGATACTATCTATAGTATTCATTTGACCATGGCAATTTCCTATGATCACGTTTTGATGGCGATTTAACTGCATTCAAACTATCATCATAAGCTATCATCCTCACCACCTGGATCACTGGCATACATCAACTCAAGGTCATTCCTTCCGCGCATTCAAAAACTGTGGAACCAACTCCCTTTGGAGGTGTTTCCACATAACTTTGACATAGGGTTATTCAAGGGGCGGATCAACAAAGTCTCCTTAAAAGCCGGCAACACATTAGTGGTTCCTCCGGTGCTGCAAATGTTCATGGGTGGCGGTAATCACTTAAATCAAGTGACCCACTTGCACGTTTGCCCGCAATTAATATAAAAAATCGTATTTATGTCTGCGGGTACAAGTTTATAGGTATGTCTTGTCACCTGTAGTCCTCACCACTAAGCTCTCTCACGGTGATGGTGAACAGGTTGGCCTGCGTGCTCATCTCCAACAGCTTGTGTATATTCGCCATGCTGTGCCCCTTCACGTACAGAAGCGTGAACTCCTTCCACTCTTTCATTTTCACCAATCGCGTTAACAACTGTCACGTGGAAAATATAAAAATTAGAGCAAACTTGCTATTTAGTAATTAAAAAATGTACAATTTCTCATTATAGTGGTTCTGATGGGTAATTTTGGAAACATTTCAATAAGTACTAACATGGAAAATTTTAAAATAAGGTATTGGAAAGCCCGCCAACATTGGAGCAGTGTAGTCTAATTCCCTCTCTCCTGTGCGAGAGCAGGCCTGTGCCCAGCAGTGGGACGTTAAAAAAATGTAGTGATGATGATTCGAAAGGTCAGGAGCCTAATCTAAGTTCAATATTTACGTAGAAATATTTGAGTTCCTGTACCTTCGAAGCAACATGTTTTAACGGAAATCTGACCTACCACATACCCAGATATATTACCCCAGGAAAACACTGGGTTCCTAACCTAACTCCACATGATGGAAAAGCAAAAGCTAATAATAATTAAAACAAAAATTAAACTTCGTTTGTACGGACGAGCGAACTTTATAGAGATACTTAACTACTAATATAAGAAGAATAAGAAAAAAATTCACATTATTAAAAGCAACCGGACTGGGATACAAGTTGATGAGAGTCCAGTCCCTGGTGTAGAAGTCGTTCTGCTGGATGGTGATGAGCGGGATCTCCAGGGTGTCGCAGAGGGCTTGCATCAGCTCCGTGGCCAGCCCGCCCACGCCGTCGATGATGCCCACCACCCCAGCCTGAAAGTTGAAGGAAAACTTTATGGAAAACTACACTTTATGTACAACTAACTTTTTTGACAACCTCCCTGGCGCAGCGGTGAGGATTGTGGTCTTTTTAACCTCCGACGCAAAAACGACGGGGTGTTATAAGTTTGACGTGTCTGTGTGTGTGTGTATGTGTGTGTGTGTGTGTGTGTGTGTGTTTGTGTCTGTCTGTTCCCCTGTGGCGCTCAAACGGGTGGACCGATTTGAATGCGGTTTTGTTTTGTTTGAAAGGTGAATTAGTCGAGAGTGTTGTTAGCTATGTTTGAAGAAAATCGGTCCAAGATGGCCGCCGCTACAAAATGGCGGATTACATAATATTTTTCACAACTCTCTTAATATGGATATCAAATGAAAGGGCTTGACTAGTAGAATAGCACTATTGCAAATCCAAGATGGCCGCTGCCACAAAATGGCGAATGTCGGGGGTTTTTTAAATTTCTAATTTATACTTGTAAGTGGGAGATCCCGGATTCGACTCCCGGCATTGGATAAAATCCATTGTGGCAATTTAGGCTTTTATAATTTCGAAATTATAAAAATTCTATAATTATAAAATTTCTAAATTATAATAATTTCTAAATTATAAAATGAGTAGGAACTTACTACTTGGATATAAAAATAAATAAAAAATATATTTGTATTCAATGACCTCTAGACATGATTGTCTACCACATGCCAAAATAAAATGATATCGCTAACCAGCAGTTTTTTATAAATCAGCAATAATCCTCAACAAACAAGCTTAGTTGTGCGGGGCCAAACAAAAGCGATTTGCTTGAGATGGTCGAAAAATAAACTATTTACTGATCCCGTATAACTTTAAGAATTGAACTTGGTTTGTATACGTATGAGGAACGCTCGAGGGTGACTTCTTTTAAATACTTGCCTTTGCAAAGTCACAGACATGACCGCTTATCTGAAGAAAGTCTCCTTTTCTGGGAACCTCCGCTACTAATGTGTTAAACTGGAAAGTTTTGGCGCTCACGTTGAACGCCTGTTTTAGGTCTTCCGCATCTTCGTAAAATATGCCCCCTGGAAGTTTTAGTGTCATAAATTTCATTGCGAAAGTCAAACATAAATTTTCAGAAGTTAAAATCCTTGTTAAACTCCCCATTCTTATATTGCGACTCAAGATTTAAATCCCAATCGCTTTGTTCCACATCAATTTGGAGGGAAATATGCGGGAAAAAGTATGAATCAGTATTTATTTAAGAAAGTTAAAATTATGAATGTGCATAACCAATTTATACATGAAAATTATAATGTGCATAAAAACATCAATAAATTTTAGGAAAAAGTGACTCTCATAATCTTATTATCAGAAACGTAGATTGTGTCGCCCATTTCTAGGCTGCGTAAAATTAAGCTATTAATTGATTTGTAATTAGTATTATGTATGTTTTATGCTATGCTATTTTATTATACAAATACCATTATTTGTAGGTTTTATAATAAACTGCAAGAAGTCATTTCGGAGATGTCTCTCAAGAAGTTCAAAGTTTTTATAAAACGCAAACTTATTGAAAAATCTTATTACAATGTAAAAGACTAACTTGAGATAAAAAACTTTGGGAATGATTTATTCTAATAGATTATAGTTCTAATAATTTAATTATATTAGTGATACTGTGAGAATAGATGATGACAGTTAAAACAATACAAGGCAGTGTTTGTTGGGGTTACTTCCAGTCTAGGGCGCGTTTGGAACCCTTAACCTTTGGAACCGTCGAGTGTTACATGCATTGCCATAAATAATTATATCACCTAAAATTATCATGTAAAATTGATTGAAATCCAAAAATTATATCTACAGTCTACTAATTTTGAAAAAAATATGTTTATAATTTGAATTTACGCCATTAAGGTACCTACATACATACCAATAGTAAAACGTGATTCCGATACAACACACGAAACTATCATCACCAATATAAATAACACTTTCACAATCATTTCAACTTTATTCTAATGGAACATTTGGTTATAACGCGCCACAAGACTACACGCACTGAAACTCATAAACTCTTTAAGATAATTTCGTATTAAAAATGCCATTATATTTTAATGACTTTACATTATGGAATATAATGAATGGCGAGTGAGCGGTTCGGGGTTTCAATCTCGCAGTAAACGTTCAAAGTCTGGACCGACGGCCGACAATGTGTTTAGATTTTGGGATACCGACGCGACGCGACAAGCCGACAACTGAGTCAGAAATAATCTCGCGACTAAATATAGGTCGAGTTTTCCCGCAAACGACACACTTCTCAATGCCGTCTGCGAGTTTTGTGATCACAAACAGCTGGGCTGTGAAATTTATTGTGCAATCGATATTGAATTTGTTGTGTGTTATTTTATATGGCCTCTAATCATACGTGTATCTAAAGAAATCCTCTTAATTTTCACCAACAAAGATCAAAATCAAAATTATATTCCTCTGATAATAGAATATTACTCGATGGCCAGCTGACACTATTCGTCATCATCGTGGTGAACTTAAATGATAGATGTCTACAGTCGAATATAAATGTCTTATAAGGCTCGCCATAGATGAGATCAAGACTTTGTGCCACTAGTCTCCGGTTCGGGTTACCAATCGCTTTGGGATCCCATCGTCCATCTTCGAGCAACGTGCCCCGCCCTGCCGCTTCAGTTTGCGACTCGATGAGCTCCGCTTGCGTCCAACGACTATTGTCGACTTGCTTGAAATCATTTTGTTTTTTAATAAAATAATAATAATAAATAAATAATCATTTATTCGGCATATAAATAAGAAATTAATTTGTATTCCTTCGAAAGCTCTCTCTCTTCGAGGGACATAACATGCTATTTAATGAGGAAAAAACATGAATTACACCAACTGAAAGATCTTGTGTGCATTATTATCAAACAACGCATGAAGAACCACGTATCAGCTTTCAGGAAATATCAAACACCTTCTACCGGGACATCAAACATCTATCAAACATCTAGATTCTAGAGCAATTTCGTATACAATATCTATCTATACATATAATAAAATCGTAGAATTGCCGTATTGAAGATTTTTGCAAAATACCTACTTAATAACTGGGGGATGTTAGGAATAAGAAATAGAACGTAAAAAAGCTATTTTTGAAATTTTTGTCTGTTTGTCTGTTTATCTGTTTGTCTGTTTATCTGTTTGTCTGTTTATCTGTTTGTCTGTTTATCTGTTTGTCTGTTTGTCTGCATGTTTGTGCGCGCATCACGCAAAAACTACTGAATGGATTGAAATGAAACTTGGCATGATTTAAGCTCAGACTACGGAGTAACACATAGGATACTTTTTATCCCGAAATTCAGCACGATTCCCTTGGGAGAGGGGATGAAAGTCAAAATGTGTACTTCGCTGTAATTCATTAACGCGTGGTCCGATTTCATTAATTCTTTTTTTGTTAGAAAGGAAATACTTTAAAGATTACTGGTTAATCTCTCAAAAGGTTAGATCGATTTTGATGGGACTTGCACTGGCGGATGTTTACATTTTGATCTACCTAAACATCCGCCAGTGAACTTTTAACAGTTTTTAGCAAGGTATGAGCTCAAAGGAGCTTAAGAAAGACAAATTGATTCCCACGGGATGTTTAAAAACCAATATCCACGCGAACGAAGTCGCGGGTTTCCGCTTGTATGAAATAATACAATGTACGTTGACACATATATATATCCAAACAAATATTTAATTATGTAGATCCCAAACTGAGAACTGCAAACATCCATAACTCAATCAATCCAAATAAATCGCAATTCGCACCAGACTACTTGTCTTGGCTTTAGCGGGGCAATAACGCGAAGTGAGTAGCGAGTTTATGCGCTCCCTAAATAGACGCCAAATGGAAATTTACAATATAGTGTGAGATCCGGTAATAGGAATATATACTCTCATCTGTTATTTATTGGTGATAGAAACTATACCTATGCTAGACAATGTAGCTGTATACATCGCACATAGGTTGCCTAGCTAAATCACGAGCTTATTTTAAACAAAAAAAAAAATTACCTAATTAATTTTTTCCCAGATTAGTTATGTATGAAAGTCGAGCATCAGCTAAGAGAATATACTCAATGGAGTTGAAAAAATAAAGGTTGCTTACTTCTCCTCTGCGCAAATGTATGGTTGCTAGGCATCAGCATTAAATAACAGATGAGGGTATATAATTATATATTCTTAACAAACGGACACCCGCGACTTCGTTTGCGTAGATATTGGTTTTTAAAAATCCCGTGAGAATCATTTTGTTTTTCCTAAGCTCCTTTGAGCTCATAGCTTGCTAAAAACTGTTAAAAGTTCACTGGCGGATGTTTAGGTAGATCAAAATGTAAACATCCGCCAGTAAAAGTCCCATCAAAATCGGTCCAGCCTTTCAGGGATAAGCCAGTAATCTTTAACGTATTTTCTTTCTAACAAAAAAAGAATGAATGAAATCGGACCACCCGTTAACGAATTACAGCTAAGTACACATTTTGACTTTCATCCCCTCTCCCAAGGGAACCGGGATAAAAAGTATCCTATATGTTACTCCATAGTATGAACTTAAATCATGCCGAATTTCATTTCAATCCATTCAGTAGTTTTTACGTGATGCGCGCACAAACATACAGACAAACAGACAAATTGATAAACAGACAAACAGACAAAAATTTCAAAAATAGCTTTTTTACGTTCTATTACTTATCCCTAACATCCCCCAGTTATTATTTTGCAAAAATCTTCAATGTACAGATACGACAATTCTACGATTTTATTGTATCTATAGAAGATGTTTAGATAGATATAGAAGATATCGGATCTTAGACCAATAGCACCGATGAAACCCTATAAAATGTTTACGACCAACATTTTGAAAGTATACAAGTAACGATGGACTTAATAATATTATAGCCTTTGACATACTTACTGGAAGATTAATAACGGATGAATTCAGCTGCAGTTTACATAATTGAACATACCCGCTTGGCAAATGCTGTGATGGTGTTTTGGAGACTCTATGATGAGTTGAATGAGTAAAATAAACTGTAAATATGTAACTAGTAATCTTTCAAATGAAACAGTTTCGATAGGAAAACAGGAAAGGAACGGCATTCCGAACCAGCGGTAGATTCAATTGACGAGTAAATTGTCGAAGTAAAAGTTGTTTGAGATTTCGTTTTAACCAAATCTCTCTTTTATTCTATACATACAATAAAATCGAAGACTTGCCGTGTCTGTACATCAAAGATTTTTGCATAATAATATTAACTGGTGTTAGGGATAAGTAATGGAACGCAAAAAAGTTATTTTTCAAATTTTTGTCTGTTTGTCTGTATGTTTGTGCGCACATCACGCAAAAACTACAATGAAACTTGGCATGATTTAAGTTCATATTACGGAGTAACATATTGAATACTTTTTAACCCGAAATTCACCACGGTTCCCTTGGGAGAGGTGATGAAAGTCAATATGTGTACTTAACTGTAATTCATTAACGCGTGATCCGATTTCATTCATTCTTTTTTGTTAGAAAGGAAATACTATAAAGATTACTGACTAATCTCTAAAAGGCTGGATCGTTTCGAAGTTTCGTTTCAATCCATTCAGTAGTTTTTGCGTGATGCGCGCACAAACATACAGACAAACAGACAAAAATTTCAAAAATAGCTTTTTTACGTTCTATTATTTATCCCTAACATTTCCCAGTTAATATTTTGCAAAAATCTTCAATGTACAGATACGGCAAGTCTACGATTTTATTATATGTATAGATATAGAAGATAGACTAGCTGATGCCATTGATAATGCATTAAACTTTTACTAAAGAACAAAGTAAATGATTTTCCGGGATTCTTGTTCTTCTTTTTTTTTTTTAGTTGACTTTTAAAAATAATCAATAACTTTATTGGGGCATTTATTAGTATGTACAGAATTTAATATAATATAAGTATATGTAAATAATTATGCTATTGTTTTTTTTTTGTTTAATTCTCTTGTTTTTCTTGTTTAATTCTCTATCTGCTTGTGAAAGTCCTGTCTAAATCGGTTCAGCGCTTTGGAGATTAGCTAGGAAAACTTTCGCAAGATTTAAACCAAATATTATGATTAGGGACAATAAACTGTCCAATAACGCGCATCGTAATATTGAAAAAAAATATCGAAAGCGAACTAAAGAAAAACAAAACCTAGTCTGTTTACGCTTTACACGAATTGATGGACATCTCATTGATCAAAATCCATCCAGCCGTTGGGCTGCGAGGGTGTAGAGAATCTCAAATACATACACACCCAGATACGCGTGAAAAACATACACTCTCTTTGTTGTCGCGCACTCGGGTAAATGGTAGGTGAACGATTTTGCCGTCTGCAGCATTCTGAGAATCATCTATCAAGATATGATTGCTTCTTCAATCGGCAGTAATAATATTATTTAACTTTTTATTGTAATAAAATAAACAAACTTTAATAAATAAGCTCGAGAAAAATATTTATCGGAACTCAATTTTGGGGTTTATGAGCAGTGGGTATCGGTGTAAATAAACTTAAAGTTCACTTCTGAGAGCTTGCTATAATATTCATAGCTAGCTGAGGCCCGCGACTTCGACTACTTAGATTTTATAAAATCCTCTGTTACTTCTACAATTCAACGGATTTGTCCGTGTACGGGATGTCTATGGCAAGATCGGTTTATCACTTAAGCTGTGAAAATTTGAAATAATCTAGGTATAGTATTATATCCCTAATATCAACGGGTTTTTCTTATTTTACAAAATACCTTTATTCGCGAGATAAAAAGTAGCGAAGATTAGCTCATACAAATAGAGAGACATACCCAAACATTCTTAAAAATTCGATTTATTTTTGTATGGATACCTAATAAAGCTAAATAAATTATAAATTAAAACTCTTAAACTTAAGAGTTTTAATTTATTTAGCTTTCTCTGCTATTTTATTCGCTCTACTTTAGTGGAGCGCCACCCTAACTGACGGCTTACGGGCTATACCTCCCAGCAGAGGGACCAAATGTTTGAATCAATCTTTGTTAGTATTTCCATTCCATTCGACACTTTCGCCCAATTTACCTTAACACGTCATTCGTTTTAGAACTACGATAGTAACAATAAAACGATAAAACGGTCTATTTAGTTTACACGATTGAGTTACTTTTGAGACCTGGTACATTAGTGTACACGTTTTGAGGTCAGCTGTGTTATTCTAATGCTTTGCCTATTCGCCGTTGAAACATATAATATCTACTTAGATTAAAGTGTGCCCAAATAACTACTTTGAGTATACTTTGTGCAACTTTGGTTTTTTCTGGTTACCCTAATCTGGGTATTGTATAGAAATATGCGTATTTTGTGAAGCGAGTTCAAAGTACCCCATTCATTAGACGAGCCGCGAGCCGCTCCCGAGCCTTCGACAAATCTGTCATCGCCCACACACTACGCGAACGCGTCGCACGTATCTCTACTGCTTGCTAACTCCGTGCGCGTACCGTTCTGCGCGACCGTATGCCAATAGTCCTAATGTTAATTATGCAGTGTGAGCCTCGAGTTCGCGGACAAATCTACCGCACGCCCATACACACATAGATTGGTCGTGCCAGGCGTGGATGCGGCTCGCCGCTCGCGTCGCCGCAGACAAATCTGCGAAACTCATGACGAACCGCGAAATCTACCATTCACACGAAGATTGATCGGCGGACTTGTCGCCAGCGACAAACCTCGCGCATTGGTGCCCCGTGAATGGTAAGCCTACTAGTCCTGGGAGGCTTTTTTGGAAATACCTGTCACCAATTTCGAATTTCGTTTAGTTTCTTACCTACTGTTATTTTTCTGTTAAGAAATTCTCAGTAACATCCTGAAGTTGAAAAGTTGACGGTGTTAAATATACCCTCGTGCCTAGGAGAGCATATCACGCCGTCGGTCCTGCACTTGATGTTTCTCCGGTCATGTCGCATTCTCTTCCCATCGGACTATGAGAGTGAAGCAATAGAGTGTGCACCTGTGTTTGCTCACATACTCGTGCACTAATATATCTCTTGCATAGTTGGGTCCGCCATAGGCCATAGCCTCCGTTTAGCCCAAATTTTAATATTCTTGTCAGCTCCATGATGGATTTGCGGATATTTGCGCACACACTTGCAGATGAGGAAGTCTGAAAACCGGGTATGGTGGCACTTATTAGCCTTATAGCCCAAGACGGCCAGACCTTCGTTATTTTATAAAAGCTGAAAGTTCTCTGTGTACTGTCCCCAATACAGGGAGGAGGTCTAGCAGGGGGGTGCAACGACACTAAAAGTCTGGCAATTGCATGACGTGATTTCTAATAATGTCCCCAACAAAATATAAAAAAATTAGACTTTATACTTTGACGTAAGATTTTTTACACCTTTATTACCTGTTATCTCCCAAAGTAACCATGATCTCAACTTCATAGTCGCTGATCGTTCCTCCCTGTGTTGGGGACAGTACACAAAGAAACTTTCAGCTTTTATAAAATAACGAAGGTCTGGCCGTCGTGGGCTCTTGCTCTATTAGAGAGATTTCATGTGGCCAATTAAATGTTGTGTGATCATGTGTATACGCCCTTAATATTGAATAAAATTAAGTACTTATATTTTTAATTTATCAGCATAAAAAGCGAGGCTGTGCGGTTAGAGAATATAAGTTAGAACTGCTGGACAAACTTGAGCGTCCCCGTTGAGACATTCGATTTTATTTTACCTTCCGCAGCTTAAAAGCCTTGTTAGAGAGGCACTTAAGTTTTTTTTTTCCATTCTCATCGAGGAAGAAAGTTTGTTATGATTCTGAGAGCCCCTAATGGTTTCATTTAGTCTTTTATGTAGGTAAGAAAATTAGTAATTTAAAGTTAAGTCAACCTTCTATACCTTCCTACGGCATTCCGAACCAGATGTACCAATCACTTGAGAATTGAAAAGCACTTGTAAAAGTTTATTTGAAATTAAATTAAATACCTTTATATTTCTATTTATTTTTACCTAATTAAACGAGCATAATATGCTTATTATTAATGATGATTTTGGTTCAGGTCAGCGTTATTCATTAGAAAACGAATTAAAAAAAAAAACACATTTTTGACTAGGTATTTAACTCTATTATTTCTTAAATAATTAAATAGTCAAAAAGGTAATTGAGAGAGAGAAGATTGTATTTAATTCTAAATTAAAACATTACACGTTAATTTCACAATAATTTGATTTGCCTGTGCCAACTTAATGTTAAGATGTCTTTATTAATGTCTCTGTTACTATTTCTTAGCTAAAGTCTTAAAATATTTTAAACATGAAAATTTACCTGAGATTCTTATTAAAACCCTCATAAGATGAGAGCCTTTGTAGAGAAACTATGCGTAATTTCTCTACAAAGAATGTCATTATCTATAATTAAATTGTAACAAGTAAGTACATACCTACCTAAGTATATCTTAAGAGTAAAATAATGTAGCTTCTGTTAAGAATTTCATAAAGCATAGTTATAACAAGTATAAATTAAAAATTAAAAAAAACCCCGACATTCGTCATTTTGTGGCGGCGGCCATCTTGGATTTGCATAGTGCTATTCTACTAGTGAAGCCCTTTCATTTGATACCCATATTAAGGAAGTTGTGAAAAAATATGTAATCCGCCCTTTTGTAGCGGCGGCTAACTTTGATCGATTTTCATCAATCAGAGCTAACAACACTCTCGACTAATTCACCTTTCAAACAAAAAATAAAACCGGTCAAGTGCGAGTCAGACTCGCGCACCGAGGGTTCCGTACTCCAGAAGTATAAGTACAATCTGTTTTTCATTTGTTTGTCTTAAAAGGTAAGGTGCTAATTAAGCTAGGCCTCTAAATTGTATGAGCGCTCATACAACTCAGAGGTCTACCTTAATTGGCTCTACTATGTACGTATGGGGACACCCTTTAATTTCCAACTTTTTTTAGATTTTGGAATTTTCCCTTTATTTGTGCTGTAAGACCTGGCTTTTTGCCAAATTTCGTAATTCTAGGTCAACTGGAACTACCATTTAGGTTTTCGACCCAAAACCTATAGGATACTTCCGGTTGACCTAGATTTGTAAATTTTGGTTAAAAGCAAGGTCTTACAGATCAAGTAAAGGGAAAATTCCGAAAAATAAAAAAAGTTGAAAATTAAGGTAAATTTTGGTACTTACAAGGTTTAATGAAAATCTAAATTTGCCCATACCTTTTTCTTGTGTGGACTCAGGACCTTAATTTTTATACACCTAATAGGGACTATAGACCTTAGTATCTGGTATAAATTTCAACTTGCTAGGTCCAACCGTTCCTGAGAAAATCGGTGGTGACACACAGACAGGCAGACGGACAGACAGACGGATAGACGGACAAGAAATTCATCTTATAAGGGTTCCTTTTTTTACCCTAAAAAACGCATTCAAATCGGTCCACCCGTTTGAGCGTTACAGGGGAACAGACAGACACACACACACACATACACACACACAGACACGTCAAACTTATAAACACCCCGTAGTTTTTGCGTCGGGGGTTAAAAAGTACGCAGAGGCGGTGCATACTTTACACCTAACAATATTCTTCCAACCGAATTTTGCCCACGGCGGCCAATCTCAACAGAGACCGTGACCAGCCATCTACCCAGGAGATACTATAGTGCACAAGTGTACGACACGACCGCAGAGAGATTAGGTACAAGACCGACAGCTTTACCATGCTCTCCGAGGCACGGGGGTGTAATAATTCCGGGCTGATTCTGAGCATTTTTTATATTCTTGTTTTTGGCCGGGACTCGAACTCAAGACCTTGTCCAGCCGAAAAAGCTAGCCACTAAACCCACTAGAGGCTAGACCAATGTGGCAGTTGCATGTAGCTTCTTTTAAGGATTTCATAAAACACAGTAAATATTATAAGAACGTACAGCCGGTACATACTTTACACCAAAGCAGTTGATACAACACCCGTCGTTATGAAATACTGCAGTAAAGCGGTAACTGTTTGCTTAGTTTAAAGCGGAGCACTCGAAAACGAACTCGAAAACTATTGATCGATTTCAGAGTAAAATAGACCTAAAATGTCTTGTATTAAGGTTTGAGTTCGCCAATACATTCAGCATTGTTCGAATGCTGAATGTATTGGCGAACTCAAACCTTAATACAAGACATTTTAGGTCTATTTTACTCTGAAATCGATGAATAGTTTTCGAGTTCGTTTTCGAGTGCTCCGCTTTAGACTAAGCACACTGGTAATGAAGTCCCTTGATTGTATGATGCACAAGAACCAAGAAAAGTATTAGAGCTTATTTACTAAAGAAAACTCTTCTCATTAAAAGATAAAATGCTTGCTCCTCCCACACGAAATGCAAGACTGCATTGAACTCATGGTGCATGAATTTCTTGCTGCTATCTTAAGTAACTACCTATTTAACAGTATATTACTTAGTAATACCTACCTACTTAGGTACTGTTTAAAAGTAAGTACTAGGTAAGTAGTAGTCTGAAGACGGAACATAATTAATGAGGTTATGGGATTAAAATACCTATCTCGTTGGTCTTGCGTTTAGTAAGTTTGAACTCCGGATCACAAGGTCCTCAGTTCGATTCCTGGGTCGGTCGAAAAATGGCATTTTATTCATGTCAAGAATTCTCATTGCCAGTTCGGATTTGGCGGTGTTCAACTGTGCCTCGGACAGCACATTAAGCCGTCAGCTACGGTTATTATCACTATCATTTGAAAATATCGTTAAAGCCCACCAACCCGCATTGTAGCAGCGTGGCGGGTGTAAGCTCTAAACTCCCTCTCTCTTATAAGAGAGGAGGCCTGTACCCAGCAGTGGGACATTAAAGGGTTGTGGTGGTGATGGTGATTGCCATAAACATTTCTTCGAAACCATTTCTCGTAGATCTATACAAGTAACAAAGAAGATCTAGACAGTACAGTAAGTACAGTACAGTAAAGTAAGTAAGTAAGTAAGTAAGTAAGTAAGTAAGTAAGTAAGTAAGTAAGTAAGTAAGTAAGTAAGTAAGTAACAAAGACCTAAAGAGAATATAATTACCGTTAGAATTGAAAACTGATTTTACGCTACTGTGTGTAAGAAGACACTCAATCGAAAGTGATTTTATGTTATTGGACACCGAAAAAAAAAACGAAAGAAAATGTTTTTCTATTATGTATTCGATTAATACAAGTTTATTTTTGTTTCCCTGGTACTTTTATGGCTTTTTATAACTATGCGCGCACAGTAGACTTACACCCGTATTCTTAGTTCTAAACTCATGATTTACTCGACTCGACTCAACCTCACAGAGGTGTTTTGATATTCATAGTTGTAATTTTTGTCCTTACCTCAAACACTTTCCTCACTCGAGGTGAGTTGAGTCGAGTCAAATGTAAGGTTGATCGGCATCTACCTTGAGGATGTTTTTATGTGATTGTTAGCTACAAAAGAAGTATTTTATTAATTTTTTATAATGTCTTTTGATAGTTTTATTGAATATATGTACTATAGTCGCGATAATTAGTCGTAAGGACTATCGTTTGCGCACGCACCGCACGCAGCGCACGCACCGCACATAGCGCACGCACCGGACGCAGCGCACGCACCGCACGCAGCGCACGGACCACACGCAGCGCATGCACCGGACGCAGCGCACGCACCGCACGCAGCGCACGGACCACACGCAGCGCATGCACCGCACGCAGCGCACGGACCGCACGCAGCGCATGCAGTGCACGCAGCGCACGCACCGCACGCACCGGACGCAGTGCACGCAGCGCACGGACCGCACGCACAGCACGCAGCGCACGCACCGCACGCAGCGCACGGACCGCACGCAGCGCACGCACCGCACGCAGCGTACGCACTGCACGCAGCGCACGGACCGCACGCAGCGCATGCACCGCACGCAACGCACGGACCGCACGCAGACACGCACCGCACGCAGCGCACGCACCGGACGCAGCGCACGCACCGCACGCAGCGCACGCACCGCACGCAGACACGCACCGCACGCAGCGCACGCACCGCACGCACCGCACGCAGACACGCAGCGCACGCACCGCACGCAGACACGCAGCGCACGCACCGCACGCACCGGACGCAGCTCACGCACCGGACGCAGCGCACGCACCGGACGCAGCGCACGCACCGCACGCAACGCACGCAGTGCACGGAACGCACGCACAGCACGCACCGGACGCAGCGCACGCACCGCACGCAGCTCACGTACCGGACGCAGCGCACGCACCGCATGCAACGCATGCAGCGCACGGAACGCACGCAGCGCACGCACCGCACGCAGCGCACGCACCGGACGCAGCGCGCACGCATCGGACGCAGCGCACGCACCGGACGCAGCGCACGCACCGGACGCAGCGCGCGCACCGCACGCAGACACGCAGCGCACGCACCGGACGCAGCGCACGCAGACACGCACCGCTCACAGCGCACGCACCGCACGCAGACACGCACCGCACACAGCGCACGCAGACACGCACCGCACACAGCGCACGCAACGCACGCAGCGCACGGAACGCACGCAGCGCACGCACCGCACGCACCGGACGCAGCGCACGCACCGCACGCAGCGCACGCAACGCACGCAGCGCACGGAACGCACGCAGCGCACGGAACGCACGCAGCGCACGCAGCGCACGCACCGGACGCAGCGCACGCACCGCACGCACTGCACGCAGCGCACGCAACGCACGCAACGCACGGACCGCACGCAGCGCACGCAGCGCACGCACCGGACGCAGCGCACGCAGACACGCACCGCACGCAGCGCACGCACTCGCACTCGAAGTCGCACTCGCACTCGCACTCGCACTCGGACTCGAACTTGCACTCGCAAACGCACTCGCACTCGCACTCGAACTCGGAATCGAACTCGCACTCGCACTTGAACTCGCACTCGCACTCGCACTCGAACTCGCACTCGCACTCGAACACGCACTCGCACTCGTACTCGCACTCGCACTCTCACTCGCACTTGAACTCGCACTCGCACTAGCACTCGAGCTCGCACTCGCACTCGAACTCGCACTCGAACTCGCACTCGCACTAGCACTCGAACTCGAACTCGCACTCGAACTCGCACTCGCACTAGCACTCGAACTCGAACTCGCACTCGCACTACACTCGCACTCGAACTCGCACTCGAAGTCGCACTCGCACTCGGACTCGCACTCGAACTCGAACTCGCACTCGCACTCGAACTCGCACTCGAACTCCCACTCGCACTAACACTCGCATTCGCACTCGCACTCGCAATTGCACTCGCACATAAAAAAAATCGTCCATTATTAAGGTTAGCTAACGTCATAACCACGTCATAACAAACGAAACATTCCTCCAAACGATGACGTAATCCTTGAGTTTTACCTTGACTCCACTCATTCGAGGAACCTCGAGAATTCCTCAACCTGACAACTATGAATACCGATCTTGAGGTTCTTTCAAGTCATTCCTTGAGGCCTCCTCGAGTGAGTTGGAGTCGAGTGGCTTTTCGAGTTACGACTTAGAATATGGGTGTTAGCCAATGTCACGTAGCAAGAAAAAGGCACGGAGGAGACTTATCGACGAGATGGACTGTTCAATAATTGTTCATTTCGTCTGTAATCTTCTATCTATCTATCTATATCTATACATATAATAAAATCGTAGAATTGCCGTTTCTGTACATTAAAGATTATTACAAAATAATAACTGGGGGATGTTAGAGATACGTAATTATAGAACGTAAAAAGGCTATTTTTGAAATTTTTGTCTGTTTGTTTGTTTATCTGTTTGTCTGTATGTTTGTGCGCGCATCACGCAAAAACTACTAAATGGATTGAAATGAAAGGCATGATTTAAGTTCATACTACGGGAGTAACATATAGGATACTTTTTATCCCGAAATTCAGCACGATTCCCTTGGGAGAGGGGATGAAAGTCAAAATGTGTACTTAGCTGTAATTTACTAACGCGTGGTCCGATTTCATTGATTTTATTTTTTAGAAAGCAAATACTTTACCGGGTAATCTTTGAAAGGCTGGATCGATTTTGATGGGACTTTTACTGGCGGATGTTTACATTTCGATCTACCTAAGCATCCGCCAGTGAACTTTAAACAGTTTTTAGCAAGGTGTGAGCTCAAAGGAGCTTAGGAACAACAAAATGATTCCCACGGGATTTTTAAAATCAGTATCCACGCGAACGAAGTCGCGGGTATCCGCTTGTATAAAAATAAAACTGATCTTTGCCTAACTAAAACAAATACTTTAAACTTTTACTTAATATCCATTTAATTATAAATGCGAAAGTAACTCTGTGTATGTTACGCTTTTACGCCTAAACCGTTGAACCAATTTTGAAGAATTTTACTTCAGAGATAGATTGGACTTTGTAAAAGAACATAATAATCATGGCAATCGTTGTTGTGCGATTGAGAACAGTAGATAAGTATTCGGCTGAATATTGTTTATATAGAAGCAAAAAGGTTCAGCTAAGCTCTAGTGTAACTTCTGAAGTTAACTATAACTACGTATCGATGTCATTAAAGTTGACTTTTAAAGTTACACTTGCGCCTATGAGCCTCGTTGTAACATTTGAAGTGCCAGAGCTCTGAGTTGATAGTTGGCGGTGTTTCACCCCCGTGCCTCGGAGAGCACGTTAAGCAGTCAGTCCCGGTTATTATCACTATTTTATTTTTATTTTATTTTTATTTATTCGAGACATTAAACAAGTGTACGTACATTAAAAAATACATAGAGTATAATATATAACGTAAGAAAAATTAATGTACAATTAACGACACTATCCACAACTTACTGTACATATAAATTGTAAAATTAGACTATCATATGTGACAATAGTCGTCAAAAGCCCGCCAACCCGCATAGGAGCAGCGTGGCGGATCTAAGCTCTAAATTCTTCTCTCCTATGAGAGAGGAAGCCTGTGCCCAGCAGTGGGATGTTAAAAGGCTGTTGTAGTGATGGTGGATGAGACACCACCCACCTGGTGGTGGACTTAGCGAGGTAAAGTGCGAGGTGCTAGGTCCGCGGTGAGGCAACTTTGACATATTCGGACCCTAAAGCCTGTCAAAACAGTATCTCCTTACTACATGATAGATTAGTTACTAAACCTCATTGTTTAAATAGCGATACAAGATCGTGTTCTATGGCAATCCTTGCAAGAGACCTATGTCCAGCAGTGGACGTCTATTGGTCGAGACAACGACGACGACGATAGTTTAACTCAAAAACTTATACTTGCCTCGGAATGACACGGCACTGATGTATTTTCAGACCTACTGATTAGATTTGCAGAGATTTTTTAATACTCATACCTAACTAACAGTCTATCACAAATTGGAAAGTAGTTCATCGCATTAAATTTCATTATTTTTAGATTCTGCCGCCCGTAAATTGGTTCATCGTTTCTGTTCTCAAAACTATATTAAAATAATTTAATTAGAATGAACGTTTTTATAAATTTAAAATTTTATTAAAATCTTTTAGTGAAGGTAAAGTAAAAATTGTTACTTTTAATTTTAATTGTTACTTTTAATATTTAGAAGGTTGAATTACCCAAGGTTCCTATTATCGTTTTTACTCAAGAAATATTCTAAATACGAAATACTCTTACTTTATAGGTCTTGGAAAAATCTCAATCACATTCAAAGTTTTAAACGAATAATTCACTTACAAAAGTGCGAAATAAAATTCGTGTCAGCGTTTTAAAGATGGATCACAGATGTTTTCTTCTATCTCGTTTTATAACTTTTAAACACTTTTATTTTGTTCGTAACTTGATTGACGAAAGAATTTTGCTAACACAGTTTTACCTATTAAATATAATAATACCTACATATTTTACTACTTTAATTTTGTGTAACCTCAGCTAATTTTTGAAGTAAGTATTCTCTAACCTTCTAGGTATATTTTCTTGAAACATTATGATTTCATTACGCTTTAAAATTTATATGGAGTTTGAGATATATCAATAGTAGTATTATGTGAGATTATCCATTTCATTGGAATTGGTTGAAATACAAATTTGCAAGCAAATAATATAATAATAGATTGCAACGATTCAGTGACACTTAACCCTTAGGGCGCGCTCGCACAAGAAATATAGTTTTAGATTCTCTTATTTTTAATGGATTTTTATAGCCGTAGATCTATTTCTTAATCATTAGGTACACTCTAGATCGATTCTATAATATAAAACCTGTAAATTTTTTTAAAGTATACCAATATACAATACATATTTAAAATTTTAATTGAGTTCATCTTTGATCACACTTTGATAAAATCACTAATTTTTTATAAAATCTGTTAAGTATTCTTGTAATTTTTCTTATTTTATTTTGATACTTCTAACTTAAATTGATATCTAGATCCAGTGTGACCGCTTCATAATAATAATAAAGTAGTATTGTCGAAAATAGTAGTATTTTGGGCTTACTCAGGACAGGTCAGCCGCGAGCTATACGTCTAAAGTCTAGACTCTGGACGGATTACGTCCTTGCACAATAAAATTGAAATAAACCCTTGTTATACGGGCATTAAGTGTTTTTATTTATTGACCATGCGATGTGTACGTTCTAAATATGAAACTTTTATTGAACATCTGGTTGTTTGATGGGAAAATAATATAAATGTTAGTTTTCTAAGCTGGTATGTTTATTTTAAAAAAAGCTGTGATAGCCTAGTGGTTAGGACGACCGACTTCTAATTGGAGGTGTTGGGTTCGATCCCGGGCACGCACCTCTAACTTTTCGGAGTTATGTGCGTTTTAAGTATTTAAATATCACTTGCTTTAACGGTGAAGGAAAACATCGTGAGGAAACCTGCATGCCTGAGAGTTCTCCATAACGTTCTCAAAGTTGTGTGAAGTCTGCCAATCCGCTTGGCCAGCGTGGTAGACTATGGCCAAAACCCTTCTCACTCTGAGAGGAGACCCGTGCTCTGTAGTGAGCCGGTAATGGGTTGATCATGATGATGATGATGATGTTTATTTCAATATGATGGCGATGAATTTAGAAACAGAGAATTTATTTATTTTTTGATTATTTTCTATGTAATAAATTTTTCTCTTTTTCTACAATTGGAACATTTTATCTTGGTTCATATTCAACAACGGGCACGTCTAGACGTTTGTTTGATCTTTTCAAAAACACTTTTGTTCTTTCCAACCTCTGAAATAAATTTACACGTAAATCATTGTGAAAACGCACTCCGAGTGGAACGAGTAAACGCTTTGATCCATTCTCATTGATAGGGAACTTTTCCGCTATACTCAACCGTCACGACGATTTCGTCATCATAATCTATCGATAAAATTATCGCATAAAAACACTGTCAGCGTTTTAGATAAAGCATTACCTCAATAGTAAATTCAAACTACAGTCAACAAATACTACCAAACCATTTACTGAATATCATTATTTTATAAATCCTGGTTTAGGCCAAAGCACACAACAGTGCGGCATGCTGCACATTTGCATGACATTTGTGAAGCCCTCTTGTGATATGCCACAAATGTCGATTTGTGGCATATCACAATATCGTTAGCGGTAATAAGCATGCTTATTTAATGCCACGGCAACATCGTGTTGTAAAATTGGAATATCTTGGTCTACTTGATTGATTGGGACAATGAAGGAAAATGGCTGATTAAAATAACTGGTTGCAGCAACTTAATTAGTACTAATTTATGTGGCTAGAAAGAGGTATAGAAAATGCCGCATGCTCGTGAATTGCGCAAATGTTATAATTTGTAACATAGGTAGATATTACTCGTATATGTTACACAAGAAGATACACTTCACAAATGTCATTCAAATGTAACGATATATGGCATACCGCAATGTTGTACTGTGGCGTAAACTAGGCATATGACTATTTGTACAATTTTATCTTTAAAAAATAACCTCGGCTTTTAAGATCATGATAGACATTAGCAGTTCACTCCAAGTCCTTTTAACAAATTTTAAGTGTACTTTGGCTCTGTAACGATTTTCAAATCTCTACTCACCAAAACTATTTATTTTAGACCTAGCCCGTAGCCGTATCGTGTTCCTACAATGGAAATGAGTTATAATATGTGGCAGACGATGTAACCTGAAGATTTGCCATTGCTTTAAAGCAAACACTGTCGCGTCTTACAAAGGTGACGTGCAAGATTTTTTTTTTATATATTTGAGGCAAACACCGTTTATTAAATGTATTGGAAGCAGAGACTACTTTCAAACTTTTACATATTCATTGTGAGCTAAATAAGTTTCTTCAACTTATACAGATACGACAACTTATTTTAAGTACTTATATAATTATATATATTATATACTAGCTGACCCCCGCGACTTCGTTCGCATGGATATAGGTTTTTATATAGAATCGGATCGGACCCCATAATTCTTTTTTGTACCTAAACTAAATGTATCCTAAGTTACTCCTTAACATCACCTATCTGCCATTGAAAGTTCCATCAAAATCGATCCAGCCGTTTCGGAGATTAGCTGGAACAAATAGACAGGCCTACAAACATAAATTTAAACGCACGCCAGTTTAAAATAAGCCGTACGTACAAACATCCGCATCCCAAGTTAATTGAACCCAATAAATGTCTGTCATTTCTGAACTAAAAAACCTATGACCTTGAAACATTTACGGGACAATACTTAAAGTACTACCTTTCTAACAAAAAAG
This sequence comes from Melanargia galathea, assembly GCA_920104075.1. Classification (NCBI taxonomy): domain Eukaryota; kingdom Metazoa; phylum Arthropoda; class Insecta; order Lepidoptera; family Nymphalidae; genus Melanargia; species Melanargia galathea. The sequence continues at coordinate 11,569,223 of OV049870.1, forward strand.
AATGAGTAAAATCGAACGACGCGTTAACGAATTACAGCTAAATACACGTTTTAACTTTCTTCCCCTCTCCCAAGGGAACCGTACTGAATTTCGGGATAAAAAGTATCCTATGTCCTACCTCGGAGTATAAACTCAAATCGTACCAAGTTTCATTTGAATCCATTCAGTAGTTTCGGCGTGATGCGCGGCCAAGATACAGACAGACAGACAGACAGACAGACAGACAGACAGAAAGACAGACAGACAAAAATGAAACAAATTGCAGATTTGGCTTCAGTATCGATTATAGAGTGCCCTCCAATAAAGATTTTCAAAATATCTTCAATGTACAGAATTGGGTCTGTTACAGTTTTATTATATTATAGATAGAATTTTACTATCAGCGAGAAAAATCTAAACATTATGCTTTACGGAGAATTGTTTTATAATTTGCCTTTAAAAATTATTTTAATTTAAGTTTTACGATTTAGTTAAGTTTTAGTACATACTCGTACCAACCTCATATGATTTTATCAAAATATATTAAAACTAGCAGATGCCAGCGACTTCGTCCGCTTGGATTCTTATAAATCTCACTTGGGGGTGGAATTTCCAAAATTCCTGAAACACGTAATTCTTTATTTTTAACCGACAATACAAATACCGATTTTCATTGATATAACTTTAAAAATGACGGACTTTCATACAAACTTTCATCCCCCATTTAACCCACTTGGGGGTAGTTTTTCCGAAATTCTTTAATAACGTTACTCTTTATTTTTAACCTAAAACCTAAATACTAATTTTTATGGATATAATTTGAAAAATGACGGACTTTCATACAAACTTTCATCCCCTATTTAACCACCTTAGGGGTGGAATTTGCAAAAATCCTTTCTTAGTGTGCGCCTACGTTATAAAAGGAAGCTGCTATGAAAATTTCAAGTTTCTAGCTTCAGTAGTTTTGGCTGTGCGTTGATTGTCAGTCAGGACAAGCTACTTTATATTATTATATATAGATATAGATAGATATAGAAGATAGATAGATAGATCAGTCGTAATCATTGGTAAATTTTATTGCCATATCACTTTGAAATAAATTGATTTGGTTTGCTAGACGCGTCCATGCCCTTAAATTGCTGTTAAATTTACGACTATCATCAAACTAAGCTATTGTATGCGATCTAAGGAACATAACAAAATACGTATACGCATTAATGGCAATTTCATATGATATAATTACTTACTTTGGAAGTTTGAATTGATGAATATCTCATATCGTCAACAATTCGCATATCGCTTGAATATCATTCATAATTAATTAACTTCTAGATTAACCCCTAGATGACCCTTATAATAAAACATATTTATCCAACTGCGGGACAGCAAAGATATGCGGTTTTTAAACATAATGTAGATGCCAGGTTATAAACTTTGTCAGGCTCCAAATTCTCAACTACAGTCTAGATCCTTAATAAGCTGTGAGGAATATTTTAGTTAAATTTGAGTTAGTTTATTATATTTTAGTTTTATCTTAGATAATAATGTATTTAAAGGCAGGTAGGTACAGACAAGTGGTACAGATCGTCTTGGTTTTTTTTAAACACTTGTTATCAATGACTTAAGTATCTAGCGATTCGTATAAACAGTGCGATGGTTATAGACTAGGTTTTGTTTTAGTTTTTAGTTCACAGTCGAATTTTTTTGTTCAATATTATGCTTGTTTCTATCTACAGTGAAGATTTTTGTGGATATTTAATATTCAGTCTGTATTTGTGTATAAACGAAATGGCAGGACTCAAGTTCGCAATAAGATCGAAAGAATCGGAGTTGAATGTTGAATTATTCAAGCAAAAATTGAAAGTGAAGTGATAGTGAAAACACATCGCCGACGATCCCGATGTGACGAGACGTCACGTGAATTACAATAAAATATTAAATTTCGACTCGAATCCAAACGATTGACGGTCGAGTGAGCGTAATGGAAAACTAATTTATATCACATCTCGTGATAAAATTGCCATCTCTACCTTTGGACGTTCTTCATAGCTGGACGTAGGTACCTATGTATCTCTATGTACCTATTCGCTTGTGGAGAGTATGCCTTTATCAAGTTAAGCATAGTTGGCTATTTTTGTAGTATTAAAAAAATATTGCTAACACCAGTGAGTTGGCATTTTTTTAAAATAAGTAATACACAGATAGCCAGAATTGTAATCTAAATATATTATGTATAAAAGGATAAAGTGACTGACTGACTGACCTACGCACAGTTCAAAACACTGAACGGAATGGGCTGAAATTTGGCATGCAGACAGCTATTATGACGTAGACATCCGGTAAGAAAGGATTTTGAAAATTCAACCCCTAAAGAGGTTAAACAGGGGTTGAAATTTGAAAATGAGATATACTTGGGTAGTTCTCACGAAATGTTGAAATTCGGTTCCAAAAAATTAATGAAAATTTTTGATGGATATTTGTATTTATTTTTTATAAATTATGTTATAATTATGTAACTAAATTTAAATTATATAGTGGTCCCAAGAAAAAAAATTGTTTACAAAAGTTATAAGGGTATTTAAAAAAAATAGAATGAGGGAATGACGTCTTAGGTGAGGGAATGACTTTTACAAACAATTCATGAATCTCTGACAGTAAAACGATGTTTATTTTTTAATTTGTTTATCAAATATATTTTCTTACATTGCTAGGAACTGTTGTGAAGATAATCATAAAGTATTCAGTCTGTAGATGACAATCTTTGTGAATTTTATTGTCTTATCACTTTATCATATTGACAGTTATAAAAAAAATCAAAAAAGCTTAGATTCCTTAAAAATTAACATAAATAGTATTTTTTCAATCAAATAAAGCTCTTATCTTATCTATTCATTATCAAAGTTAGTAAAAATCTTTACTAAAACTAAAAAAAACTAAAAAAAACACAAAAAAATACTTTCTTGAAAATTAAAGAACTAAAAATAAATCTACAAAAAAATTCTCTTTGCCAAAAAAAACTAAGCTCTTTTTTCAAGTATAAAAGTTAATAAAACAAATCTCTTTAACTCTTTATTATCAACTAGCTGATGCCTACGACTTCGTCTGCATGGATATAGGTTTTTTGAAAATCCTCTGGAAATACTTGGGAAAGTGGAATTTTTCGGGATAAAAGTAGCCTGTGTCCGTCTCCAGGATACAGGCCAGCTCTGTGCCATATTTCATGAAGATCCGTTCAGTGGTTGAGCTGTGAAAAGGTAACAGATGGAGAGCTACTTTTGCATATTTATAATTTTAGTAGATAAGGATTATTATCTTTAATAATGACGGACTCCCATAAAAATCTTCATCCCCTATTTCAACCCCTTCCAGCCTTTTTTACCAACAAAAGCTAGCCTATGTTCTTCTCCAAGGTCCAATTTATCTCTATACTGAACATCAAAATCGGTTCAGCGGCTTAGGCGTGAAAGCGTAACAGTCAGACAGACATAGTTACTTTCGTATTTATAATATAATATAATTAGTAGGGATTAGACATCTGACTGATCTATTTTCTTCACAAAATAACATCCTCTTTTGATTAATTTTGGGGGCTCGATCCTCTGCACTACATCTTTCCTGGCTACAACTGTTCATCTTAGATTATTATTGAACATATGCAAAATTTGTGTTAATTTATCTTCTTCTTCGTTAATCTTCTTTCTTCTTGGCATTATTTGATCCTACAACAAGATGGCATCGGTAAATTTGAAGGTTAGTTCGAAAAAGATAAACTGACTCAGTCGAAAACGATTCCCTTATAAATCATCATTCCCTCACTAAACATTAAAATGAGGGAATGACGGCGAGGTAATGACGAAATCAAGCATAACTAAAAAAAATCACGTGATATAATCTTATATGAATAAAGATTTTTTGCATAACTAAACAAGTCCCTAAAACCCACATCACGATATAATTAATAATAGTTAAAGTACTTACCTTTTGTTTTTATAGAATGTGATGGAATGACGGTCACAAATTAAATATTAAAAAAATATAAACTAAACCTTTTTACAACAAAAACTCTAACACGCTAACGATAATTTTGCCATATGGAAAAATCGACAGTACTGCCAACTATCTAAAACTAATTTTAGCGTTCGAGTTTGATTAAAAATGCGTTCATAAAACGACTGTCAGTAAAGGTGTGAGGGAATGATTTAATTTCTTGGGACACGTGTATGTTATTTTTTTTAAATTCCGGTCCGCACTTTATTGACCAAATGAGAAATATTTTCTTAAATCTGGTGTATTTTTAATAGATTAGTCAAACATGCATCGCTTTTAATTGATTTTTTTGTGTCTTTAAAAATACAAAAGTAATTTAATCTGGAGCTTGGGACACAGCGAGGGAATGATTTTTGGTACATTATATACAGTGTAATTTATTTATTTATACATATAGTTCGGAAATAATAATTGACATTCTTAGGCACAGTAATGCAGATTGCTAGAAAATAATATCTACCAATAAATCTTTATTAGATTTTTGTAAAAACTGAAAGAACAAGAATTTCATGTTTTCGTGAGAATTACCCACTTATAGATATGAATCCACGCGGACGAAGTCGCAGGCATGATCTCGTTAAATAATTTAATTAAAGAATAAGACTTTCAAATAGAGCGACAGGCAGGAATCAACAAAAAACTCCTATAGTTTGGCCGTTCAGAGAATGCGTTCCTGACACGTCGCGATTGAACTGACGACGTAGCTTTGTAATGGCGTTGCAGTTACGATAAAAATATTTTTGCTGGTTGTTTACCGTTTTAACAATTGATGAGCATTAAAACAACATTATTATATCAATAATCAATGAATGTAATAATTTTGTGCCAAACTGAGTGTCAAATAACTTGGTAAACAATATTTTTCTAAATCTATACTGCGCTATTACAAGGTTATGTCAGCGCTTTATATTTGTATAATAGTGCTGTGCTAAAATTAACAGGCAAGTATCGTAATCTGTTCTTATACAGTTATACTTATAATATAAAATAATACGCTTTGTTTTTCTTTTTAAGAATTTTAAAATAATGGACTATAAGATAACTTTTATGAAATATAAAAATAAAACTATGACCAAACCAAACGCGCGAAAGAAAGTAGCATTTTTATATTTAGGTTGAAAATGGTAACCCCAAATGGCGTTGGGCCGCCATTTTGTGACGCTAAAACAGTCGTCTGTTGTCGTTTCGTGCGCATAGACCACGTTCTTCAAGTGTTTTCGATCTGTTTTTATTTGATTAGTAACAAAGAATAAATAAAACAATTTTATTATATGAATATTAGGTACCTTTTTTGGTTTCTACTTAAATAACTAAAATATAAATTTTAAATGATTCCGCCAATTTAAAACGAAAATAATCTTAAAATAATGCGCCGGTTCATTTTGGAGGAACGGTAACGAACTCAGTGTTATGTTCTGCCCATCACTAGTCGTGACTAACTGATAGGTGTCAGGAACGCATTCTCTGAACGGCCGAACTTTAGTTATGGGATTTTAGAAACCTAAATTTTACGCAGATCAAAAACAAGAATAAGTCGTCGGCGAAAGCTGGTCAATATCTAAAAATTTAAACATAAATATCGAGTCATAACTATTCAGCTATATAGCAGATATACTTAGCTGAAACCGAAAGATAGTCGTATCAAAAATGGACGGCAGATTTATTATGAAACCTTTTTAGGAAGCGGTCTAGCAAAATCAGATTATAAATTCAGATTTATTCATACCGAAGTTAACGTCGCTTTAGTCCATATTATAGAGCGCAATGACAGGTGGCAGGCCATCGACGATACATCCCATAGACACCTCATGTTTATTTTAATTCTACTGAAACAATTCTGGCAACTAGCTGAAGTATGAAGGCGCGGGGAATCGCGTTCTGATTGGCCCGACCAAGGTCAGTACTTACCTAGGTTGCGAAAAGTACACGGACTAGGGATGGGACACGTTTGATTAAAACACGATAAGTAGATACTTACCTACCAAACATATTGTATGAATGTTATTTTATATTTTGTATTACAGATTGCTATATTGCCCCTACCTCTACATCTACCTACCTCTACCTACCTACCTAGAGGTAGGGGTAGAGGTTGGGGTAGGGGTAGAGGTAGAGAGGAGAGGGTTGTCAGTCACTGTCAGTCATTCAGTCAGTCACTGTCAGTCATTCAGTCAGTCACTGTCAGTCAGTCAGTCACTGTAAGTCAGCCAGTCAGTCAGTCACTGTCATTCATTGTCAGTCAGTCACTGTCAGTCAGTCAGTCACTCACTGTTAGTCATTGTCAGTCACTGTCAGTCAGTCGGCCAGTCAGTCAGTCAGTCACTGTCATTCAGTCAGTCACTGTCAGTCAGTCAGTCACTGTCAGTCATTGTCAGTTACTGTCAGTCACTGTCAGTCATTGTCAGCCAGTCAGTCACTGTCAGTCATTGTCAGTCAGTCACTGTCAGTCATTGTCAGTTACTGCCAGTCACTGTCAGTAACTGTCAGTCACTGTCAGTCACTGTCAGTCATTGTCAGTCACTGTCAGTCATTGTCAGTCACTGTCAGTCAGTCATTGTCAGTCACTGTCAGTCATTCAGTCAGTCACTGTCAGTCATTGTCAGTCAGTCACTGTTAGTCATTGTCAGTCACTGTCAGTCAGTCGGTCAGTCAGTCAGTCAGTCACTGTCATTCAGTCAGTCACTGTCAGTCAACCAGTCAGTCAGTCAGTCACTGTCAGTCAGTCAGTCAGTCAGTCACAGTCAGTCAGTCTGTCAGTCAGTCAGTCACTGCCCAACGACGTGACGCGATTGTCGCGCGAATGCCTATTAGGAGTTAGGACACCTATTCGAGATCAGTATGTTTGATCGCGAGTTCGTACGAGTAAAATTCGCGCGAACTTGCGATGATCGCGCATTCGCGTTGTATTAGGACAACGTCTAAGAGAAAAACAATTCGGTCTACGGCTTTATTATGTTCATACTATCGACAATAGAATAGAATTGATGTTGAACATCACTATCGTTCAGAAGGTAACTAATGAAACGAGATAAATACTTACGCGGCGAGTATGAATAAAAGAGATGCGGCGATAACGCGAGTAGATTTCAAGCTCCTCCTACTCTGAACATGACCAACATAAGATGAACCCCGCTATAAATTATTTTATTTATGATTATTTTGGTAAAATTAGTTTTACTGACTTATCGATGAAATGTTATGCTACCTTTCTTTACCTCGATGTTTGAGAGATTTTACCACACCATTTTACAAATCAGCAAGGCATCCTTGTATTTTTTGTCACTATATTTCATTCGCCAAAGCGGACGTGTTTACGGCGCTCAGAACTGGTCGATACTAATTCGGAATTTTCGAGCAGCCACTTATATAAGACTAAAAAAACTCAACTGTTACCTCACACCGCGTGCCTGTTATCATCCGTCTATGGGGTATGTCGTCGTTGTGGCAGGCGTATCAGCTCGATCGGTGTCGGCGTGAACGGCTGTGCATAATGCGGGTGGAAAATGAACCGAAGCTGGGTGTCCCCGCTAAAAATTGTATTTTCGATCGATGCTATATGATCGTGCACATGCACTATCATGTAGGACAACTTACATATACGGATACTTGCCGTATCTGTACATTGAGGATTTTTGCAAAATAATACTGGGGGGTGTTAGGGATAAGTAATGGAACGTAAAAGAGCTATTTTTGAAATTTTTGTCTGTTTATCTGTTTTTCTGTATGTTTGTGCGCGCATCACGCAAAAACTACTGAATGGATTGAAATGAAACTTGGCATGATTTAAGTTCATACTACGGAGTAATATATAGGATACTTTTTATCCCGAAATTCAGCACGGTTCCCTTGGGAGAGGGGATGAAAGTCAAAATGTGTACTTAACTGTGATTCATTAAGGCGTGGTCCGATTTCATTGATTTTTTTAGAAAGATATAGATAGAAGATGCCTATAGAATAGAAGATATAAATTAGAAGGTTGACTAGAAGGGATTGCTTATTCGCGATAAGGCGGCCTATAGTATAAATTTTTGTATTAAGTTTTCATTATTGTTGCCCCTAATGGGGTACAATAACGTATGTATATTTTCGTATGAGCAGCAATATAGCAGAATATAAAGCCGAATATTTCCGTACAACATTTTAATTACCTAACAATAAGTAATAAATTGATTCATTGTGTCATCAGCACAGACCAGACATCAGCCCAGTAGGCTTACTGGCCTGTTATGAGTTAACAGTAACCTCGACTTAATAAATAAGTTCGTTTCTTCATATTGTTTCGACTATCTTCGTTAGTCCTTATTTATCCATTGTTGGACATGACCTCCTCATTTGTGCGCCATTCTTCACAGTTTTGGGCGAGCCTCCTCCAACTTTTGCCCGCCTCCATTGTTTAAACTTGTGTAGTGGCAAATCTGAAAATCCATAGGGAATCAAGTTATAAAAGCGTATACACAGCCCCACAAAGGATTTCTGCACTTTGCGCAGAAGACATGACAGCCATATCCAAATAGGTACTTTGGTCACAGAGGACGGAATTTGGTGACTGGACAAAGCACAAACGTTTGTTCATCACGTGTCTACCGTCTGCTCAGGCTGGCAGGCATGCAGATTTACGGATAACACCAAGTAAATCCTCATATACCTATAGGACAAATCGTAAATGGTGTGGAATGAGATACATCCATACAAAAGTTTAAATATTGAACAAATCTATTCAGTTCTTAACTACTAAACTATTTGTCACTTAACTTTAGCCATGCGGAATAGCAAAGTATTTATCAATCGATTTTAGTGCAATTGCGTAGTAATAAACAAGGCTTAATGGCTATATTGCGTTCAAAAGTATCGTGTTTCATCGGGACAAAGCGTCAGATCGCTATTTTCTATCTATGCTGTAGATTGTAGACCGTAGTTACCCATGTCAGTCTCGTAATCTATGTCTGATAAACAGTTGTTTAGCTGTAGTAAGGTAAAAAAAGGTAGGTACAACATAATTATGAGTATGTTGTAGAGAACATTCTTGTTGTACCATTCAAACAAATTGGTACTAACAAAAATTGGAACCAGTTAATATGGAAAAGGAATATTTTGTTGCTTTTTTATAATAAACTACATGAAATAATTATTATTGTAAACAATAAAAGTTTTCCTATTTTAAAAAACACCTCATTGAACAAGGACGAAAAACTTCACAGTTTATGTTAATGTGATCTCTCCCCTATAGAAGTAGATACTAAGTTTCTAATATTATGATCGCTTGCTAACTTTTTCGATTACTACATTACCTACCTACCTAACTTTTTTTTCTATAGATTTGAACTAAAAATATCATGTACGAGTAGAGATGCCCAATGTAAATCTGTTAATCAATTATCGATGTAATTGAACTCTTGTTCATTTTGAGCTTTATATATCTTTAATCCGAAACTCTGTAATTTTAATATTACGCCCAATTTTTATTTTGAACATGTCATCGTCGTCAACAAGATCTTCTTCTTTTCAAGTCGGTAAAAAGATAAGCGTTATAAATAAATACATCCATCTTTTTATTAGAAAACGAGTACAAAAATATGCCAGTCAAATTATTTATTATTCAAGTATATATTTTATAAAAAGTTAATAAACTACACCATTTAGGTTTTAGTATAGTATAGAAATATTACCTAAGTATTATGATTATTTTTGCAGAAAAACAAAATATTCCATTACTACACCAACAATATTTAAATAGGCTGCGCTGCATTTACCTTTTTGCTTTCACGGGAACTGTAGGCATTCGTATACATTAATTAATTAAGATAATTTAATTAAGATAATCAATAATGATAGTACATTATATTGTGTGGCGCCACAAACATTTTCAATTAACCTGACAAAAATATTTACTCAGATAGCGACTGCATTATGGTACGGTTTCAATGGCCATTTAAATTATCACCGCAGTAAATTAATTTAAATCAATAGGTACCTACTTACAAGTATATTGAAAAGTTAACCGCCTGAATGTGAGAGAAAGGTTTGCTGAAACTTTAAAGTTTGAAGCACGTTACTTTGTGTGTTGAAGTAAGTGTAGGTGCCACTCTTCTTAGATTGTCTGAAATTCATTTATTAGAATGCTAATATTTGTACATCCCTAAAGACTTTAGGTTCGCAGTTGGGTTGCGTCTCCCCATTTCGATAAAGGGTCACTCGAAATTTCCATCATCTACCATCTTAAATGCGATTATGTGACCGTGTGTTTCGCCATAACCCTCTAGGCTTAGTCAATTTACTAACGTCTTGATCCCGGCTAAACTGTCCAGTTTAATCAATGTAACATGTAGGTAGGTATGTATCTGCCAATGTGTCCGGGGTCTACAATTAAGCTCGCCTAAAGTGATGAACGTTTGAAAGCCCCTTGTCTGACGTCCGGCTGAGGTGAACAACCGAACATTTGTGTTCTACGGAATTGGACGTTGTTACGTTAACTACTAAGCTTTTTTTCTCATTAAGTAGTCTATTACTATGATCATATTAAATTGACTTTAAATTGGAAATCGAATCTATCTTTGCATTGTCCTCCTCATTGCTGAGGGTATGACCCCATTTCATTAATCATACAATGGTAGAGGTTTTCTTAGGGATATTAATGATATTCTTTCTCCTACGTCTCAACTCAACTTTTTATTTCATAACACCAAAATTCAGGTTTACACAATTATTATACTACAAGCGCAAACCCGCGACTTCGTTCGCGTGGATATTGTTTTTAAACATCCCGTGGGAATCATTTTGTATTTCCTAAGCTCCTTTGAGCTCATACTTTGCTAAAAACTGTTAAAGTTCACTGGCGGATGTTTAGGTAGATCAAAATGTAAACATCCGCCAGTGAAAATCCCATCAAAATCGATCCAGCCTTTGAGAAATTAGCCAGTAATCTTTAAAGTATTTCCTTTCTAACAAAAAAGAAAGAATGAAATCGGACCACGCGTTAATGAATCACAGCTAAGTACACATTTTGACTTTCATCCCCTCTTCCAAGGGAACCGTGCTGAATTTCGGGATAAAAAGTATCCTATATGTTACTCCGTAGTATGAACTTAAATCATGCCAAGTATTAATATTATAACTTAAATCATTCAGTAGTTTTTGCGTGATGCGCGCACAAACATACAGACAAACTGACAAACAGATAACCAGACAAACGGACAAAAATTTCAAATATAGCTTTTTTACGTTCTATTACTTATCCCTAACATCCCCCAATTATTATTTTGCAAAAATCTTTAATGTACAGATACGGCAAGTCTACGATTTTATTATATGTATCTAGAATAGATTATATATTATATATAAATATATTAATATTATATTACTACCGTATTTACGACATTATTATTTATTACATAGTATAAAGTGTCTTACAATATTTATCTACGCACCAAAGTTTACATTGTGCTGAAATCATCCATTGTATTCTATTACGTATTTACATAAACGCACATCAAAAAATATATGTACGTGCGTGCGTACAGTGCCACCATTTCTTAGAATACCGAAGTTTCGTCTGGAATTCCAAACAAATTCCTTTGTGAGCCAACGGGAAACCGACCTCGTAAATCATTTATCATGCCGTGCACAAAAATGTATGTTACACATATGTATTAGTAATTAGGTTCGTACCTTTATGACTTAAATAAAACTTCAATTATTTTAAATCGTCTCCAAAGATGGAAGAAAAACTTTCTTAATTCGTCTATATTTGCAAAAATTAAACGAAATCACATACTTCATTAGTCATTACATTGCATTTCGATTAAACTTTTCTTAAGTATTTTATTAAAATTACCTACCTAACAACGTACATGTAAATTATATTCATATCTAATAGCAAAAGTAATTTTCGATAAAGCTTGATTTTCCAATACTTACCTACTACTTTTTTATGAAACTTGGCTAGCTTTAACTTTTTTTAACCCCCGACGCAAAAACGACGGGGTGTTATAAGTTTGACCTGTCTGTGTGTGTGTGTGTGTGTGTGTGTCTGTCTGTTCCCTCATAGCGATCAAACGGATGAACCGATTTGAATGCGAAGTAACTTACACTATAATTTCCGAAGGCATAAATTAAACGGTTCTAATAAATGATTTCAAGTTAGTGAAAATATACGAAACTGTATTAATTTATGCGAAACAGCGTGCTGCGGATGAAATCTATTATTATCGGTACGCCTGGTTATTCGTGATTGGCGTTATTTATTAATTGTTAAATCAATGTGCAGTGGACGGAAAATCCAATAGAAACAATAGACCAATGGGACAGACGTATTCGTATTTCGTATTGTACAAATGACGTAATGGTCGAATTATTACAAATCGAACTCTGTAATTCTCTAACTAAGCGAAAAGCTTGTGCAAAGAGTTTGGTATAAGGGCATGCTCCCGGGAATTATCATTATCAAAATTCTCGCGAAATCCTGAAACTTTTGTATAATTCTATACAGAATGGATGGATATTAATCCGGTTCACCACGCACAATTGCGGTACTTTCGATACTTTCGTTTGAAGTCTTTTGAAACTTATATTCCTGCCAGTAAAGACAATTTGGATCATTCTATTGTTTTTTTTTTTTTTTTGTGTAAAATACTTTTTTCGAACCAATCGGAATATTGATTCCTTATCATCCTTTTCGGCTCATCGCTAACTATAGAGTCATCAGTCGTCATCACTCATCTGTTTATTCATTCATCATACCTGTTTAGATATAAAGGCTATAAAATTAAATATCTTTAGCTCTCCCTGCTCAGCATGTACGGATTAGTGGATCACAATCCTTAACGCTGAAAGAATTTCGAAATTTCGATCTTATTGCACTATTGTCTATTAAAGGGTGAGGGTGCTCCCTAGCCGTCCAGATGTCACAGTCGACTGTAATTTCCATTTTTAGTGGCAATTTGAAACAATCAAGAACTGGGGGTGTGAGATTTCGGTGCTAGGTGATATTGCTGCGCACTTTGCAGGGTCTGTCCAAAAAATGTCAGGGATGCCTTAATTTCACTTGGTATTTCAATATGGCAAAGTTAAATAAGCTAAAAATATTGGAGTTTAATAAGCTCTCGTCAATGCAGAAAATAGTTGTATTAGATTTTCGGATGAGTCGATTTTGGATTAATGTATGAGATATCAGAGATGATTAATATATCTAGTAGAAAAAGGGACTTAAAATCTATGCATATTCTATCTTTCTGTGTTGCTTCAAATCAATGAGACAGGAGACATTTTCTTAGCGGATTCGTTTAGCAATTAGGAAAGGTCAAATTTTATTAAGACATGAGAGCTTGTCACCATAGCCTAGCATGATTGCTTCTTAAGACCGCATACATTAGTAAAAATCTTAGTGTGCCCTCATCCTAATGATTCAGATGATAAAATGAGGGCATATTTTTCCTTTCACAAGCTTAGGTTACTCAATCAATCATTATGCTTAACACACATAAAACCGACACACGATATGGTTCACTATAGTTTACGACAAACTAGATATTTGTTTATGGTTTGTGTTTGCAAACGAGCCTACCAGTCGTCTGACGGTAAATGATATACCAGTCTAAATGCGCATTAAATAGTGAACCGGACTTTTCGCAAAGTGAGATACACTGTAGAGATAATGCATGACCATAAAAGTTTTCTTCTGCACCATAAGTTTACATCACAGAGGTGAAGTAAAAAAATTTCACAATATTGTAGTTAAAAGCCCGCCAACCCCCATTGGAGCAGCGTGGTGGGTCTAAGCTCTAAATTCCTCTCTCCTGTGACAGAGGGGGCCTGTGCCCAGCAGTGGGACGTTAAAAGGCTGTAGTCAAAAGTGGTTTAAATGTATGCACATTTCTGTTTAAAGGATTTTGCTGTTATTATTAGCTTGGCGTGAGTGCGTTTATTACAAAGGATTTTATGCTTATTTTCCAACACAGGCGAATAAATTCATAATTAAAAAAAAAATCCAATGCTGCAATATGTTTTTGTGAATAAACTATAATGGTTATGGTTACAATTTACCGAAGATAATTATCGCTGATAATGTGTTATAATGGCACCTACGTGCTACAATTACCGTGATGATGCAAAATATTCAAAATAAACAGCTATGGACATTATGAACATTTTCATTAAATTTGAAATTATTTCGGCAGTTTATAGTTTGAAACTTTTCAGTTAATTTTCATCATAAAAGTTTCGATGTTTCGTTTTAGCTTTAAACAATTTCAAACTTTTACAAAGAAGTTAAAATATCATGAATTAAGCATGTACATAAAATTACGATTTGCCAGTAAACAGTACCTAGGTATAGTGTCCCTAAAAATGTGAAGTGATGAATGGACGTAAATTTCAGACTTTTGATGCAAGTTCTACCAAGAAACTAGTTAACCCACTTGGGTTGTATTTAAATTTAAATTCAATTGTTATTACTTATGTCAGAAAGAACGAAAGCATATTTCGCACTTGCACACTAAGTATTGCCAATTTTATTTGCTGACTCTACCAGTAAGACAGCCAATATTACAAGAAGATTAGGTGGAATCCTTTAATGTTTATCCGGGATTCAAATTTTTATCTCCCTCAGGAGTGAGAATTTTTGTTCAATCCATTACTATAAGCTTCGATATTTAATCCATATATAGTACATCCATCCCATCCATATAGTAGGTACATCCATATAGTCACAACAAGCGGATACCCGCGACTTCGTTCGCGTAGATATTAAAAATCCCGTGGGAATCATTTTGTTTTTCCTAAGCTCCTTTGAGCTCATACCTTGCTAAAAACTGTTAAAAGTTAGCACTGGCAGAAGTTTAGGTAGATCAAAATGTAAAAATCTGCCAGTGAAAGTCCTATCAAAATCGATCCAGCTTTTCAGAGATTAGCCGGTAGTCTTTAAAGTATCCTCTTTCTAACGAATGAAAGAATGAAAAAAGAATGAATGAAATCGGACCACGCGTTAATTACAGCTAAGTACACATTTTGACTTTCATCCCCTCTCCCAAGGGAACCGTGCTGAATTTCGAGATAAAAAGTATCCTGTATGTTACTCCATAGTATGAACTTAAATCATGCCAAATATTAATCAATATAATCTATATATATAATCTACGCGAAGGAAGCCGCGGGTGTCCGCTTGTATTCAAATATTAGTCTACCTAGAGCATTATTTAATTTATTGGTCTTAGATATGTATAGTACTTTTGCAGTAAAACTAAATACCTACTTAATTGGCACATAGCGTGTTGTGGTTCTTTTGAATGCTATCCAGAATGGGTTCTGGCAATGAGAACTCACCACAATGCTTTGTGGACGCAAATTAAACTTGCATATATATTGATGTCAATACAATAGATCTGGCCCATTACTTCTTGTTCCAATCCCAGTTAGAAAATTCATCTGTAAAAGGTTTTCAACTACAATCTCAGTTTTCACTTGATTTGCAAAATAAAATTGATCATTATCAACTGCATACCTAATAATAATTCTCTCTTCTTCACTTACCATCAGGTGGAACGCAACGTTAACTTGTAAATGAATAATAAAAAAAATCTCCTTACCTATGTAATTAGCCTGGATTATGTAAGGTATACCTAGGCACACCTACGTAAGCCTAGGTAAACATTACAATATAATCCAGGCTTTGTCGATATACATCCATAAGCCTAAGTACATATATATATGTATGTACATTACACTATCTAAGCAGTACAATAGTTTCATGAAAACGCTTGAAAATATAATATGTATAGATAAGATAAATTTCGTACACTAACCCAACTACGCTTAGTAATTTAATTTAATATAAAATAATAATTTAGCGTGCAGAAAGCGCGGCTAGTGGCGCCATCTGTTATGTCTATCCAAAACTAATTTAATAATCTACAATAGAAAGCCACGTAAATGCTACTTCTCGATTTTACGTAAATCAAATGTAACCTATGTTACCCGGACCATCACAACGAATCAATAGACACCTCATTCATCAAAATCGGTCCAGTAGTTTAGGCGCTACAGTGGTACACACAGAATCTCATACAAAAATCGAACACAAACATATATATGTACATACATACATACGTACGTACATAGACTGTTAAAATTATAACCCTTCCTTTTGGCTTTGCCGTAGTCGGGTAAAAATGTAAGGGTTGTATTTAGGGTTGGACTTAAGCCTTGCCCGCTATCAGTGGCTGGCCGTTTATCAGGCAGTGTGAGTTCGGTAGCGGCATGGTGCGAACGTGCCGCCGCGAGTGATTTATTGCGAAAGTCGAACTCCGTAACTTTTTGCGAGGTAAGTATTAACTGAAAGGAATATAAACATAACTAAAAATAGTCATTAATACCTGTAATCTGAAGGAAAATTATTTTCATTTTCATATAATATATAGAGAATCATGATTAATATTTTCATGAATATTTTAATTTTTCAATTTATCGAATACTTCTGAAACGTGTAATTTTAATGATTAATTTTTAAAGAAGCGGAGTTTTAATACGATAAATGTGTTGTAAATAAAATAATAACATTTTAAAAACTGTAAGATAATTATGCGGACTTCGTCACGCACAATCGTCAACAAAGATTTGTGAAAACACAAAATATATTGCATCTATTCTATGAATTCTCAGATACTAAAATCGTCCTCAATCATATTCTTATTATGAAAGATTTTTCTCGTTCGTCTCATAGTCAAGAGATTAACTGAAGTATTTAAATGTTTTACTGTCGCTAAATTTTTCACATTTCATAAAATTTTTATTTGCCACATTTGTTAAAAGTCTGGACGTAAATCTTTGCGAAACAGCTTGTAGACATTTTTTGGAGGGGAGAAAATCTTAAGGCAACCCTTTACTTAGAACATTTTTTTCAGTTTGCAGAAGAACAATTATTTATGAATTGGTACCTACTCATACCGTACCTACTTGAAAATGTTAATCATTAGTTTAATAGTTCTTGTTCAGGCATAACTTCGAGTAGTTACCTACTGAAAATAACTTCACTATCTACGATAAATTATTCCACAACTTGGTACTCTAAAACTTGCGAGTCATATTAGTTTTAATTTAAATAATTCATGATTAATGAGAAAATATGACTTTAGTTTCAGTTTATATAATAATATTTACGTAATAATATAATAATACAAGCTACTTTATATTATTATAGATTACCAAAGCATTAACCAAATGTTTTTAGTCATCTGTTTTCTGTTTTAATTTATATACTGCTATTATTTTTTTCTTCATTTAAAACTATGTCTTGATTATGGCTTTATGATGTCAAAAATAAATATCGATTTATGTTTTAACAAAATAAATAATTAATTATGTCCCATCAGTCGTCCATTTCAAGTCGTAAAACTTGTTGTAAAAAACTAACAATAAGTCATCTGTAAATTATATTCGTTGGTGTACATAATAACATTTGACACTATGTATCAGGTGCAATAGTTAATCTTAAAGGTGTTACGAAGCAAACACTTCTCTAGTTATTTGACGATCTCACTGGTGCAGTGGTGAGTGCTTTTGTCTTATGTGGGATGTTTGATTTCTGGCATTTGGCACTTTTTGGCACAATTTGGCAATTTACAGTTTCTAAAATATCTTTTTTCTAATCTAGTGGTAAGTACTCTACCAGCAAATACTTGCCGCTAAGCGTTCCGGAAGGTGTTGCGTAGAAACCGATGGGTCCCTATGGATTTCGTGAAACTGCCATACCTACTCCTTCCAGGCTAGCCCGCTTCCATATTAGATGGCATCGACACTTATGTAGGCACCTCCAAGGACCAGATGAGCTCGTAGTCAAGAACTTATTAACCCAGATAAGCCTACTGTCCTATATGTAGGACAGTGAAAATAAAAAAATATATCAAAGTACCCATTTAAATGGTTGATTTCTTTTGTTGTGATATGAAGTAAGGAGACTATGTTTATCGACGTTTATAAATAGGTATGTATATTATTAAAATCGACGTTTTATTTAATATTTTTCGATATATTTCACTAAAAAGTGTGCAATAAAAGCGCGGTACAGAAACGGCTCACAAGAGATATGTATAAAAATCTGAAATTTATGTTTAGGTTGCAAATTTCACATTTCACATGTTCTGGATAACCTCTTCTTTACTTTGTATAACAATTTTATTGATATAATATTTCGTAAGTGGAAATAATTTACGACAAAAAGTGGTGGACTATATATAGGACAGTAGGATAATACAGGTAACTTTTTATGTTCGGACCGCTAACTGCTTATGGGATAATAGACGCTTTGAACAGCTTCCGATGGTGAGAAAAATGACAGAAAGGTAACAATATGTATTCTACCACCCCTTGTTCACCCCAATTGCCCTACTGACGAAGGTGATGAAGACAAGGGTGATGAAGATAACGTGGACGCTGAATAACTTCCTACGTAACATATTACTTCAACCTGTAGAAATATCTCTCCAAGTTAAGTATCTCATTATTGATACCGAAGAGCAACTTGCTGTTAGTTGATCAGCTCAGAGCAAAAGAATTTATGCGTGGAGGAAAAGAGGCTTAGCAACATCTTCAGTGGTTTGGCTTGAAGTTCAAGGAGTTTTCCAAGATAAACTTCAGATTGACTGGTTCGAAAATTTACATGATTGGTTACACAGAGTAGGTATTAGAGTCAAGAAATGGCACATGCCATTACTTACAAATAATATCTTTCTGAACGTTTTTGCATGGCAATTATTGTATAAAACAAAATACGGGAAATTGGATCACCTAAGCTTCCGCAGGAGAGTAACAACAGCTTTGATTGAGTCAAACAGAAAATTTGGAAAAATGGGGCCAAGTCAACCGTCCCAATATGAACGTGATGACAGCTGGAAAGATCAAGGCATAACCAATTAAATCATTTGGTTATTCTTCAATCAAAACAAAGACTTTACCGTCAATGTCAAAAAATGTTTGACGCGCTGCATAAATTTGATATAGAAGTATGTGCTATGTGTTTTATAACTTATCATACATAAGTCATCACACTGCAAAATTGATATCATCATCATCATCATCATGATCAACCCATTACCGGCTCACTACAGAGCACGGGTCTCCTCTCAGAGTGAGAAGGGTTTTGGCCATAGTCTACCACGCTGGCCAAGCGGATTGGCAGACTTCACACACCTTTGAGAACGTTATGGAGAACTCTCAGGCATGCAGGTTTCCTCACGATGTTTTCCTTCACCGTTAAAGCAAGTGATATTTAAATACTTAAAACGCACATAACTCCGAAAAGTTAGAGGTGCGTGCCCCGGGATCGAACCCACGACCTCCGATTAGAAGTCGGTCGTCCTAACCACTAGGCTATCACAGCTTTTTAAAATTGATATACTAACATTAAAATTCATTATTTGTACCCTTTTCATAAATAGATAAATATATTAGTCCGTTTTCAGTTACGGTCAATACTAACCCTTACTTACTACCTATTATCCTACTGTCCTATATATAGGACGGGCATTTCCCGGAAAACCTTAAGGTAAATATTTTTTTTAATATTTTTTTTCTTCATTTTAAAGGTAATGTAACTAAAAAAATTTGTTTATTGTAAAGATTTTGAGTAAAAATAGTTTCAGGCTTATCTGGGTTAATTACTTGTAGTAAAATGAAAAAGCTGATAGCCTAGTGGTTAGGACGACCGACTTCTAATCGGAGGTCGTGGGTTCGATCCCGGGCACGCACCTCTAACTTTTCGGAGTTATGTGCGTTTTAAGTATTTAAATATCACTTGCTTTACGGTGAAGGAAAACATCGTGAGGAAACCTGCATGCCTGAGAGTTCTCCATAACGTTCTCAAAGGTGTGTGAAGTCTGCCAATCCGCTTGGCTAGCGTGGTAGACTATGGCCAAAACCCTTCTCACTCTGAGAGGAGACCCATGCTCTGTAGTGAGCCGGTAATGGGTTGATCATGATGATGATGATGAAAATGAAAAATACCCAAAATAGGTAGGTAGGTACGAATACAATTTCTTAAGTATAAAAAAATAGTCCGTTTAATTTCCATCGTAGACTCATTTCATTGCAAAGTGTGTCCTAGATATTTACTGTGTTATATCAACAGTTCCATAAAATAATATTATAAGGTCACGTTTAATTAAAAAGGAACCTTTGTTTTAGTACAAGGAAAGAAAATAACATACATCATCTTACTTCCCATTTTGTTACGTTAATATCTTCGAGCTCTTATCTACTTGGGTACAACTTTATTTCGATGAACAGAAAACGTTATTTTACCGATTAATTCATATAAATGTACCTACTCGTAATTATACCTTTGCTGCATTACCTAGACACACATTGCTTTCTTTTGTTTTTTTAATGTTTTATTCATCATCATCATCATCATCATCATCATTATGATCAACCCATTACCGGCTCACTACAGAGCACGGGTCTCCTCTCAGAGTGAGAAGGGTTTTGGCCATAGTCTACCACGCTGGCCAAGCGGATTGGCAGACTTCACACTCCTTTGAGAACGTTATGGAGAACTCTCAGGCATGCAGGTTTCCTCACGATGTTTTCCTTCACCGTTAAAGCAAGTGATATGTAAATACTTAAAACGCACATAACTCCGAAAAGTTAGAGGTGCGTACCCGGGATCGAACCCACGACCTCCGATTAGAAGTCGGTCGTCCTAACCACTAGGCTATCACAGCTTTTATGTTTTACTACGATGACATTAATTTTACGAACCTTTATTTAGAGAGTAGATAAGAGTATGTATGTATTTTCTGACTTAAAATTTTGATTTAAAAATGTTTTTTAAGTTAAGGTTAATAATTCTTCCATGACTTTCGATTATCAAGTAAAAATCGAAAATTAGAAAGTAAGAAAGAGCGCTTAGTTATTAAAAGACCAAAATCCACAAATTAAGCTGAAAAAGTTAAAGTTATTTAGAACAAAGTTTTGAACTTTACGGCTGAAAAAAGGAATCACTGCTTTTCTATTTATAATTTTCTTTTAATTTACTTAGTTTGGAGGGAAAATAATTAGCTAAATACCGTCAAATGTTTGGTCAATTATTATGAAATAAATCATTAAACTTACTTAGTAAGTATTCTTAAGAACTTTTAAAGGAGCCTAAGGAAAAGTTAGATAAGAAAGCTCAATTAGCGCATTTAATCACTATAATTACACGGTTGAACTTTTTTATTCCTTAAACTTAACTCGATAACGACCCAGTTCGTGTTTTGCATATTTCTAGGTTTTCTGAAAAATATAGTGACGTAGATACTGAAAATTATTAATTACTAGAGAATGCCCGCGACTTCGTCCGCGTGGATTTAGTTTTTAAAAAATCCTGTGGGAAACTTTCGCCTTTATAATATTAACTAGCGGTCCGCCCCGGCTTCGCCCGTGGTACATAATATATAGCCTATAGCACTCAAGGATCACGTACATATCCAACGGTGAAATAATTTTTGAAATCGGTCCAGTAGTTCCTGAGATTAGCGCGTTCAAACAAACAAACTTTTAAGCTTACTAACTACAATATTAGTATAGATGTGATTGAGCTGAAACTTTGCAGACTATAGCAGCAAAAGCAGACGAGGAGACGGAAAAAGGATACCTCTTTGTGTACTTTTCAGCCCGAAAAGAAGTCGCGGGCATCATCTACCTAGTAGATTGTAATATCTTCTACAATTATACTTACGTAAATATTTGTGCAATAGAGTATACATATTTTCAACTAATTAACTTTTCACGTGTGTTCATTTGAATTCGTAACTTATAATAATATTCTACTAATGATAATATTTACTTATCTTCCACGTTCATCAGATTTTCCATAGTACTACAAATTTTAAAGTAAACAATGTTTTGAAAAGTCAAAATTATTTCATGTAATTTAATAGCACGTTTGAAAAGTCTCAAAACGAACATTTCACTAATACTTTTAGCGGGAATTGAACTTACGACCTTCCGGAGTTTAGGTTCAGGTTTCGAAGGGACGGAAAAAATTCTAGCAAATTATTGCTATTGGCATTAGCCAAAAGATAACTTTTTCAAAAAAAGCTTTTTGTCATGAAACTCTCAGTAGGTATAACAATTCGGAGTTGGGAAGTTTGCGGTTTTATACACAGCCTCATGCCTCGAAGAGTACGTAAGCCGTCGGACCTGCATCTGATCTCTTCGCAGTCGTGTAGCATTAGCGTCCCATGAGAGAAGAAATACAGAGTAGACCCGTGTTTGCGCTCACGTGTGCACTATAACTGCCTCGTTGGTCTAGTGGTATTCGACTGCAGATCACGAGGTCCCGGGTTCGATTCCCGGGTCGGGCAAATAATTGTTAGGTAATGGGTTTTTCTGTCAAGAAATTCTCAGTGCCAGCCCGGAGTTGATAGTCTGCGGTGTTTCACCCCCGTGCCTCGGAGAGCACGTTAAGCAGTCGGTCCCGGTTATTATCACTATCATGTGACAATAGTCGTTAAAGCCCGCCAACCCGCATCGGAGCAGCGTGGTGGGTCTAAGCTCTAAATCCCTCTCTCCTATGAGAGAGGCCTGTGCCCAGCAGTGGGACGTTAAAAGGCTGTAGTGGTGGTGGTGGGGTGGTGGTGCACTATAATATCTCCTGCGTAGTTGGCTTGTTTCCGCCTCCATTAAGATTGACCATGGTCGGGAGGAGATTACATTATTTAGCTTTAAATACATCTATCTATCTATCTATCTATAATAATATAAAAAAGCTTGTCCTGACTGACTGACTGATCATAAACGTACAGCCTAAACCACTGAAGTTAGAAACTTGAAATTTTCACAGTAGCTTTTTTATGACGTAGGCGCACATTAAGAAAGGATTATTGCAATTTCTACCCCTAAGGTGGTTAAATAGGGGATGAAAGTTTGTATTAAAGTCCGTCATTTTTCAAGTTAAATATCCATGAAAATCGGTACAATTTGTACTGTCGGTTAAAAATGAGAAAATACGTGTTTTAGAATTTTTGCAAATTCTACCCCCGAGTGGGTTAAATAGGGGATGAAAGTTAGTATCAAAGTCCGTCATTTTATTAATATATATATAGCTGTTCGTTCTGATTCACTGACTCATTCATCGCCTCTCCTGAACAATTTTGTATGAAATTTTTTTTTTTCAATAATGGTGTCGTATAGAGGATAAAAATTCATTAAGAGGAAAAATATGGAGAGAGCTGATGATTGAAGATTTCAGAGACGAGCGACGGGCACGCTTAAGGTATTAAAGATAGGTGGGGGGTGCTCGAGCAAATGTCATTCGAAACGTCATCCAATTGACAGTTAGCTGAAAAAAAATTCAAAATGGCGAAAAAAACATGGCCGCCATACAAATTTCGTCGGTGTCCATCTCGAAGGGTATAAAAGATGAAAGAGTTGTTTCTTAGCAAAACATGATCAGGATCCAAAGGTCTACTCGATGAATACAAAAAAAATTCAAAATGGCGGACTTTATTTTTCCATAGAAAATGTATGGCGAATATTGAGAGAGAGTATAAAGTTGTGAACTAGGTATGCAAGGCGATTGATGCGGTTCTTTGGAGAAATCTCAAAGAAAAATATGGGAAGACATGATGATTGAGGGTTTGGAAGATGATTGATGAGCCCGGGCAGAGTTTTGTAGATAGATGGGGGCTGCTCAAACAAAAAATACTCAGAACCTCATCCAATTGGCACTGAGGTGAAAAAAAAAACCAAAATGGCGGATTCAAGATGGCGGCTATACAAATTTCGTCGGTGTCTATCTCACCAAGTATAAAAGATGGAAGAGTGGTTTCTTTGAAAAATATGATCAAGAACTAAAAAACAAGATGGCGGAATTTATTTTTCTACACAAAAAAAATTTTTGATGGTTTCGTGTAGAAAACAAAAATTCATGCGGAGGAAAAATACGGAAAGAGCTGATGATCGAAGACTTTGGAGACGGATGAAGAGCACGGCGAGGGTATTGAAGATAGGTGGGACGTGCTCAAACAAAAACTACTCGAATCCTCGCGGTCCGCTTGCGGGCCGCGCACCCACGCGCCGTACTAGTAAGTTATATCCATGAAAATCGGTATTTCGGCTTTTGGTTCAAAATAAAGAATTACCTACTTGTTTCAGGATTTTTGGAAATTCTACCCGCAAATAGAGTATGAAAGATTGTAACTATGAGATTTGTATGAGTCCACGCGGTCGAAGTCGCGAGCATCAGCTTGTTAAGTGCTCGTATATTTGTAATGTTTGTTTTAATTTGCTCGCAGCAATGTTTTTTATCCTGCGTTTCATTTTGACATTGGAATTACAAGTAGGCTCCAATTTATATCATTGGGTTCAATTGAAAATCAGAGTTTCATTTTATATGGGACCATTAACCGTGTTGCAGGGGACTGGTTTTGCGGACATTGAATCCATTGTATTGTTTTTATGCTGTACAGTGGAATGAAAGGTAAACAGTGTATTTGCATTTTTTTAATAAAGGCTTTAAAGCGCTCTACACACCGGAGCCTCCTGTCGTTCCGTTGCGGTGTGCGTAATAATATTATATCGGGTTAGGACACGTGGCTTTATAATTTAAAATATAATAAATTTAACATAGGTACTTAATGAAAAGGTACTTATTATATGTACTAAACTACAGCCTTTTAACGTCCCACTGCTGGGCACAGGCCTCCTCTCTCATAGAAGAGAGGGCTCCTAGAGCTTAAACCCGCCATGCTGCTCCAATGCGGGTTGGCGGGCTTTAACGACTATTGTCACATGATAGTGATAATAACCGGGACCGACTGCTTAACGTGCTCTCCGAGGCACGGGGGTGAAACACCGCCGACTACCAACTCCGGACTGGCTTTATAATATGTATTATTCAGTTAAAATCTATACATATAATAAAATCGTAGACTTGCCGTATCTGTACATTAATGATTTCTGCAAAATAATAACTGGGGGATGTTAGGGATAAGTATAATAGAACGTAAAAAAGCTATTTTTGAAATTTTTGTCTGTTTGTCTGTTTTTCTGTTTATCTGTTTGTCTGTTTGTTTATCTGTTTGTCTGTATGTTTGTGCGCGCATCTCGCAAAAACTACTGAATGGATTGAAATGAAACTTGGTATGATTTAAGTTCATACTACGGAGTAACATATAGGATACTTTTTATCCCGAAATCCAGCACGGTTCCCTTGGGAGAGGGGATGAAAGTTAAAATGTGTACTTAGCTGTAATTCATTAACGCGTGGTCCGATTTCATTCATTCTTTTTTTGTTAAAAAGGAGATACTTTAAAGATTACCAGCTAATCTCAGAAAGGCTGGATCGATTTTGAAAGGACTTTTACTGACGGATGTTTACATTTTGATGTACCTAAACATCCGCCAGTGAACTTTTAACAGTTTTTAGCAAGGTATGAGCTCAAAGGAGCTTAGGAAAACGAAATGATTCCTACGGAATTTTTAAAAACCAATATCCACGCGAACGAAGTCGCGGGTGTCCGCTTGTAACAAATATATTATACCATGAACTCAACTTATTATCAAAAGATTGCTTTTACGTAAATATTTTATAGTACCTAGGTAAATTTTCTGTTCACGGTAGTTTTATTAATATTCATCATACTCGTATTTTGAGTGGGTACTTTTCGTTTTCCAATATATTGAGTTCTGCATGTGGCATGGATATCGCCCTTTGGTATAATTACAACCGGCCACTAATAATTTAAGGATTTATACAGACGGCACGTTTTTTTTTTTTTGGCGAACAGATGTGTTTGAGTGGTATTTTTGTTCAAAAGGCAATTCTTACTGATGTAAAACGTACTACGTTTTGGAGCGAAAATAAACGATAAAAACGATATATTTTTTTTTTACCTCCGTGATTATGAAGTAGGTATAGATCGACCAGAATCTCATGAAAAATAGGGAAATTAAATTTTGTAGTAAGCAACACTAGGTTAACTCGGCTGCCCTAGTGATAAACAAAGTAATTACATTCAGTACACCTTACCTGGGATCGTTTCAAGAAACGAAAAATCAAGCAACTGCATTTTAAATACAAAAACAAAGTAATCAACATCCAATTACTTTGTTTTTGTGTTGTACTTGTTGTTTACTTGGTTTTTGCATTTATATTCCGGGTTAGTGTGTGCAGTTACTTTGTTTGGGCAATTCAAATTTCAGTAAACGGTTCAAGTTATTTGAAATATTAAACTGAGGTAAAAAACTACTCGACATAAAACTTTTGTTAATGCAAAGAAGTCAATTTCACAAAAAATGTCAGTTACTTTGTTTATCGCTAGGGCAGCCGTAGTGTTGCTAACTTTGGAATTTCATTTCCCTATTTTTCATGAGATTCTGGTCGATCTATACCTACGTATCGCTCGCTAACTCACTCAAGCTTATTTTTTTAACAACTATTATTAAAGGATTATTATCAGTAGGTAATAGGACATGGCACGGAAAGTTACTGGCATCTATTGGACGCGAAAGGCCGAGGAAATAAAGAAAATAAAGAAAAATTTAAAGAAGCCTCTGTCCAGCAATACATATTGGCCTATGATGATGATGATGATGATGATGATGATGATGATGATGATGATGACGATGGTGATGATGTACCTATAAAGTGATTGGGTCATTGAACTCATCTGTGTATAAAGACGATAAAATTCTTGCATTTATTAAGTGACGACCTCCCTGGCGCGGTGGTGAGCGCTGTGGTCCTATAAGTGGGAGGTCCCGGGTTCGATTCCCGGCAGGGGCAATTTGGGATTTTACAATTTCTAAATTCTCTCTAATCTGGTCTGGTGGCAGGCTTTAGCCGTGGCTGGTTACCACCCTACTGGCAAAACCGTGTCGTCAAGCGATTTAGCGTTCCGATACGATGCCGCGTAGAAACCGTACAGAGGTATGCACTATGCATCAAGTTAGCCCGCTTCCATCTGAGACTGCTTCATCACTTACCATCAGATGAGATTGCAGTCAAGGGCTAAGTTGTAATTGAGTACAAAAAAAAGTAAATATATGTCTATTATTATCTGTTTCACATACCTACCTACCCTTGTGGAACGTATCGACGGCTTGTGGCTCAGTCGTGGCATGAACGTGGCCAGCAGGTCTAGCATGCGACACACGAGAAAATTATCTCTACAGTTTTTCTCGTCGAATACAATAGGAAGAGAAAAACTGTAGGTAGAGATAATTTTCTCGTGCCGCATATTACACACTCTGGACAAGAATCGAATCTAGTGTTTGCAGCTAGCCAACACTAGTTTCTCAATTTTAACTGTGCTATACACTGTAAAAGCACTCCAAAACAGCGACGGTCTATCATACAAGGAAAATATACAGTAAAGAGTAAACTGTTAAAGCGATGGCCTCAAAAGGTTTTTCCGATACGTGTATTTCTTGTCATTGCGAATTCAATATGGTAGTTTTGTTGGCAGTAGGTAACTACATTGGGTTACTGGTTTACGTTCATGTGTGAGCCTCTTTATGAATATTAATTTAGTTAACGAAAACTTTTAATTATTCGAAAAAATAAAAATCGACATTTGCATTTTATCTTAACAAGCTTTTTAAACGATCGATAAGATCTTTTTGACCGTATTTAACAGTTACAGTATCAATTTTGTATTATTAGTGAACGTTAATGAAGGCCCTTTTCTTATATTTATCATAAGTATGTTTTAACAATCAATTAACAAAATGTGAAAGTCAGATTTTGTATAATAGGTAACTCAAAATACTTTGAAAAAATAACTCTATAATAATTTATTTAAATGATTTTATATATTGTACATTGCTTTTCGTCTCTATTCGATAGGTATGTATTGGTGTATTGAATTGTTCTAATTAAAAAAAAAATTGAGACAGAATATATTTCGAATACTTTCCAGGGCTGACTTTAAAAAGTCTAGGTAATCTAATAATTAAAATTATTAGATTACCTAAGGAATAAATTACGAAAAAACGTCACATTTATTATCCAGTTAAAGATAATTTGGCCAAAAATCAACTCCTAATTGCTCGAACACAAGTATTAACAGCTGATAATGACACTGGCGTAAATACCCGCCAAAACAAGAGCTGTACGTTAAAGTTAAACAAGAATTTAATGAATGAATAAATTCTGATTTCTCCTGTATTTGTCTGCTGCCGAAATTCGGCTGCACATTGCACTAATAAGTGAACTGAATTAATTTATTTTTAATTTATTTTGTTAACCGGTTCATAATTTATAAGATGCGATAATTAAAAACGCCCATCGGCTTCGTTTGTTCTACACGTAAAAGTGGAACTAATTATTTTTTCGTATATTTTACGATTCTAAAGTTACTTTTATATCGATTTCAGTCCAAGCCTTTAACTACATTACATTGATTTTACTAAGTATGGAAGTTGAATTACCCTTCTCGGAAAATGTACATGCCTATGTTAACATGAGGTATGGTAATAGATTTATACAAACGGATTTAAATTTTTGCCTTCATTAGAGTATGTTGGTTTTAATTAAAATGTACTTATAATAATTATTTTTGTTTACTAAACTTCGTAATACGTAAATTTTCGTAAACTATACGTAATAATAATTAATGTATTAAAGTATGTAAAATTCGAATGAATACGTATCATACTGGGCTGGGAACATAACATGTTGTCTATATTTTGACTGAAAATAATTTCATAGCTTATCTAATTAAAAATAGTATCTGATATTGTTCTGTAATTATATTATAATTGTTCTGATTTTTTGATTGTTCTGATAAAATTGTTCTGAGTCTGCGTAGGTAGACGTGGAAAGGAACTGAGTGAAATTCCAGCATATTTAATAAGCGAGAAATGTAAAATGGTAAACATTAAAATTAAATATGAGCAATAAGAACCAAGCACGAAGTTCAGTGTCATAAAATTAAATTAATAAAGATAACTTCGTTATTGAATTCCATTACAGTAACATTAAAACAAAGCGCGCCGCTCGCTTACTTATGTGACTTAATGGAAGTACAAAATGAGAAAAATCTTCAACAATAGGGTACTTTCGTTAGTGAAAAATAAATTATGAAATTTGATAAAAATAAAAATTTATGTAGAAATATACTTAAATATTCTGATTTTGAGTAATAAAAGCACGTGATTATTTTATTAAATTAAAATTAAAAGTCGTAATTTCCCATATGTATATCACGTGACCTAAAACACGAGCCGCCTTGTTGTGACGTCATAATGATAAAAAATACTAATATTAATCTGTGGTCATATAAGCAAAAACTAATATTAATCTGTGGTCATATAAGAAAGATAGAAAACCTATGGAATCTAAACTCCAAACAAAAAAGGACTGTTGATATTTTTTAATATATTATAAATAAATAAATATTTTCGATATATCTATATTTTTAAATATATCGATATCGGAGTTCGATATACCGAAAAAAATATCGATATTTCGATATATCGGCTTTATTTAAAAAATCGTAAGTCACTTCAAAAATGATTACACAGTTATATTATAGTCCAGTATCTTTATTAAACAAATTAAATTATAAATATATATATGTGTTAGGTTATAGTTCTTAGTAATTATTTTATTTAAATAAGGTACAATATGGCCTGTTCCACTACCTTCTGATAAGTGTCGGGATAGCCTAAACGTAAGTTTTGTCACTTCCTTACTTATGTCAAGTGACAAGGACTATAGTTGTGAATAAGCTATCCGACACTTATCAGATGGTGGTGAAACAGGGCCTTATACCAATATTTTTAAATGACGTTATCACGTAAAATATTCATCCGTAAGCCGACTTGACAGATAACTAATGATGTTTACAAAGATGTTTTAACATTCTGGAATTCGGCAGAACAGAAGTCTGGGTTACATGCAAAGAACTTTGCAACCATAATTGAATCAATTTTTGGCAGATTAGTACTATCTGCTTTTACACAACTGGTTTGCATATTAATAAATAAATAGCTATCATTATGACGTCACAACAAGGCGGCTCGTGTTTAAGGTCACGTGATATACAGATTAAAGATTACGACTTTTAATTTTAATTTAATAAAAAAATAATGTGCTTTTATTACTCAAAATCAGAATATTTAAGTATATTTCTACATAAATTTTCAATTTTATTAAATTTCTTAATTTATTTTTCACTAGTGAATGTCCCTATTTTTTTACCACAGAGGTATATCTATATACCTAAAATTACATTTCGTTTTAAGATGTAAGTATGTAAACTAGGAATACAGAAAAAACATAATATATTTTAAATGAAATACGGTAGATTATTAAGTTTACGATGATTTTGTACCTACATTTTTGTATCTACATTTCGATATCAAACTATCGATATATCGTCCAAAAAATATTAGTAATAAAGAAAAAGTAGCCCAGGTGAATGACTTTATCTTTACTACAATATTTAACTCCAGTGTTATATAGAATACATTTATAACCTTCTTGTTTAACATTGTTACGTCATGAAATGGCTGACTTATTGGCTGACAGCGTTTTACGCGGGATTAAAAATGTTTAAAATTTAATTTAATTTTATGGCATGAACGCGTGTTTATTTTGCCGAAATATATTTTTTGTGGCTTTTTATTAACAAAAACAACATTTTGAAGTGCTTTTTCAAACACAGTAGAATACCCTATTGTCGAAAGTCCATAGCGCTCGACGTAAGCACCTGCAGTTAAAGTGTGGTTAAGGTTTCGTTAGACGCCCATCTCTCCATACAAATGACGTGTTACGTTGATACGTCTATTATTTTATTGCTCTACATCTACAAGTATAAATTAAAAATTTAAAAAACCCCCAACATTCGCCATTTTGTGGCGGCGGCCATCTTGGATTTGCATAGTGCTATTCTACTAGTCAAGCCCTTTCATTTGATACCCATGTTGAGGGAGTTGTGAAAAAATATGTAATCCACCATTTTGTAGCGGCGGCCATCTTGAATCGATTTTCATCAAACATAGCTAACAACACTCTCGACTAATTCACCTTTCAAACAAAAAAAACCGCATTCAAATCGGTCCACCCGTTTGAGCGCCACAGGGGAACAGACAGACACACACACACACACACACACACACACACAGACACGTCAAACTTATAACACTCCGTCGTTTTTGCGTCGGGGGTTAAAAACGAAGCCAGATATACAATTATTTCTTCACTATTGGTACCTTTTCTCAAAATAAGAGTAAAGTTATAGTTATTTCTTTTGAAAGTTATGACCGTTTGAACATCTCTACTTTAGAGCAAATAAGGAAACTTCGAGTGAAATTAACTATATAATTGAGTTTAATATACAAAACTTGCAAAACAAACAGCGAGTAAATTACTTAACGATAATTTATATATATAAAACAAAGTCGTGTTAGTTCGAACACTTATAACTCGAGAACGGCTGGACCAATTTTCATGGTTTTTAATTTGTTGTATTTGTCTCCGTCCCGAATAGCAGAATAACTATTAAAAAAATTGGAAAATTGACGAAAAAATAAAATAAAAAAAAACAGTTTCCCATACAAAATGTTCACAGGTTTCGTAACTGTGAAACATCCCGTCACGTCGATACGGTAAACTCTCTCACCCGTACCTTATAATTCTTCTGTACGGTGTTTGTTACCTAACTCCCCCAAGCCCCTAAAGGGCCTAAAGGGCTCGACCGATTTGGAAGAAATTTTGTGTATATTTTAATGGGTTCCTGGATGGTTTGAAAACATAATTACCGGATAGGTACAGATAACCTACCGGGTCTCGGTAGGTGGCGCTGATGTTGGTATGACACCGGGCAGGACAACGTCTGCCGGATCCACTAGTTTTGAATATTTTTTAATGTGAATTCTTAGTTGTGCATGAATTATTGTAACGCCAAACGATGATTTACGTTGTCGATATTGATCATTTCACTCTTGAGTTTGTCCTACCCGTAAATGTTGATTTAAATAACATAACCTCGCGCATAACTTAGCGCAACTAACAAGAGGACTTATAAGACTTATTTATAACTGCCGATTCCTCGAAACATCATCGTGGTGATATGACCGGTAGGGTGCTACCGGCAAAGCCATGCTGCCAAACGACTTAGCATTGCGGTAGAAATTAATATGTTTGATATGGATTTAATGAAAATTACCCCATCCAGGTCAGCCCGCTTCTATCTTCGACTGCGACTGGACTAATCGCAGTCAAGGGCTTACTTAATCTGTAGAGAATTAAAAAAAAAATTAAGGGCATGTTTCACCACCTTATGATAAGTTTCGGTTAGCTTCACATATTTTGTCTTTAGACTTGACATAAAGTAAGAAAGTGACAAAACTTAAGTTTAGGCTATCCTACACTCATCAGAAGGTGGAGAAGCAGGGCCGACTCGTAACTGTCCACCCGTTTATTCATAATCATTATGTCGCTCGTTAAGTCGACCACATAGAGTTCGGTGGGTCGACCACATTGTGCGGATTGTAGACGAATTTTAATAAGCAACTAGGTACACTTACAAGGCTTGAGTGGTCAGCTCGCATTCCGTCGAGCACACGAGTAGTAAATCTACAGAGAGGAAGCTTCCACAAGCGGCCCGCTGTAGGTATACTCACACAAACACACTCACCAACGGTTCACGGACGCCCGCTCGTTCCACTAACCGGTACAGTTGGTGACAAACGTGCGCATAATGTGTGAGTGTACCTACAGAGGGCCGCTTGTAGAAGCTTCCCCTCTGTAGGTACTCTGTGCCGTCGAGTGCGCGCGCCGATCCACATTGCTATGCTAGTGACGTGACTGAAGTTCACTTTCGGATTGCATATGATTTAAATGTTTATCAGCTTTGATCTCTAAGACATTTAAGATATTTAGGGCCTGTTTCACCACCTTCTGTTAAATGTCGGATAGCCTAAACGTAAGTTTTGTCACTTTCTTACTTTACGTCAAGTGACAAAGACAAAAGTTGTGAATAAGCTATCCGACACTTATTAGAAGGTGGTGGAACAGGCCCTTAGTATTTTTATTTATTTATGAATACGAGCTAATTAGACGATTAGTTCTGCATTCCATTATTCATCGTAAGCCATAAATGACTGAAAGAGCTAATAAAAATAACCAGATATTTTCATGCGACATCGGCAGGTTTTGCTTTGCACCACAGTCACAGGATGCACGCTCTGACTGACTAATCTATCCAGTTCATGTGACGAATGATGATTGATGTTTGTGTGACCAATATCTGGAACGTACTCGTATTCTTCTTCATCAGTCATTCATCATTAATGATTGACGGAATTGATTAGCGTAGGTACATCGTAAATTGGATACTTCAGAGGGACCTTAAACGAAATGGACCGCAGAATCTTCGCGAATTCACATTTTGTTTCGTAATTCGTATAAATTAAGAGATACATATTTACAAAAATAACCTTAAAATTATCAAGAGTTAATAATATAGTGAGAATATGGTTATATCTATTTAGACTGTTGTATTTCTAGGTACTTTGGAGGCATAGCTTCGCATTATACCTATTTATCATTATCAACCACGATTTCCCGTATTTTTTTTGTATCGAGATAGTTTTATGTTTTCTGATAAGCTAACATTTGTTTATCGCAAAGTTGTATAATAAATCTCACAACTAACTTAAACAACTGTGTAAGTATTCAGTTGTTCTTGTTTCAGGAAAGTCAATGGTGTAGACCAAATTCCTAGTCTCATATTATCTTATGTTAGTGAGATGGATGGCACTTCTAATATCCTGCAGATCGATTACGTGAAAAGAATACAAACAATACAAATTCGCCCTCAAACGAAATTCATATATCGATGTGAAAGCGGGAAAAAGGTCGATTTCGCTGCAAAAAATGTGATCTAATAGGTGCCTTTTATTATGTCTCATAGAATTTTATAAATATAATTTTATAAATAAAATATATTTTTCTATAAGTATAAAGAAGTTTGTCCTGACTGACTGACTGACTGATCATCAACGCACAGCAGTGGCGTAGCGTACCTTGGCGGGGCCCCATATAAAAATTTGTTTGGGGGCCCTTATGAAGGGAAAAGATTTCTCATAAAAGAAAAAAAAATGTTTGCATAAAATTAAAAGCAATATTTACGGCCTGTTTCACCACCTTGTGATAAGTGTCAGATAGCCTAAACGTAAGTTTTGTCACTTTCTTACTTATGTCAAGTGACAAAGACAAAACATGTGAATAAGCTATCTAACACTTATTAGAAGGTTGTGAAACAGGCACTTATTCATCATAATTTATCTGTCACTTTTTCTAAAATTTTTACAAACAATTCAAATTAAATATATACACTCCTTGCCTTTTTTTCGGCAAACTGATTTATTAAATCATTTATAGCTGATGATGACTTTAGTTTTTCTAAAGATTCTGCCTCTATGGACAACTTTTTGGACAACATTTTTTGACTTTTGTCATTTTTGAAATGAACAAAAATTTGGGAAGTTTTTGTTAATTTTTGCTTACGCACGTCGGGGGGCCCCGTGGCTTGGGGGCCCAATATAATTGATACGGCAGATACGGCGGTAGCTACGCCCCTGACGCACAGCCTAAACCTCTGAAGCTAGAAACGTGAAATTTTCACAGTAGCTTTCTTTTATGACGTAGGCGCACACTAAGAAAGGATTATTGCAAATTCCACCCTTAAGGGGGTTAAATAGGGGATGAAAGTTTGTATGAAAGTCCGTCATTTTTCGAGTTATATCCATGAAAACTGGCTAGTTGAACACAAAAACAACAAAACAACAAAAACATGAAAACTTTTTTGGATTTACTTCATCCCCAGGAAATTATATTCGCACCTCAAACGGGTCGTCGATTTTCACTGAAACAAATAAATTTACGCAAACTAAAAACCATCACTTACAGGAATAACATACCCATTCTCTAGAATCTAGATAGTATTTCTTCATTAAAGCTAAGCACTTTGTTTGCCTCTAGCACGGACGTCATTTAATTCATTACGGTGAACTTTAAATCGGTCATCTGCATTCCTGTATGTCTGCTTTTAATATCTTCATAACTGGATCCACAAGGAATTTCTATAAATCGCCATACCATATTTTAGAAATAAATAAACACTCAGGGAAATCTAAGATGCATGATTGAAATATTGCATAGGTAATTAAGACAGGCTGTTAATTAACGTAGCTACAATATCAATTAAAGTCCAGTCTAATGTTTGAAAATTTTCAAAAGCGCGATACAGCAACGTGAATTTCAGAAATAATATTCTATTTAACGGTTATTTGGACATCGAGTCTAATAGTAGGTACGGCAGCCGAGGAACAAATTTTTTAGTGATTGAGTCCTACAAATTTAGTGAAACGATTTCCCATCTGAGTGAATCGAAATTTTTAACACCTGCGCACTCGAGTAGGTACAGCATTCCATCGAGAATTTTCATAAATAAATAATTTTTTTCAAAGAAAAATGAACCGACTTCAAACGAATCGAACTAAAAAGTTTAAAATAATTTTTTATTCATTTAGATTGACGATTAGACTACCTAACTTAAATGATATATAATTTTTTGAAGTCGGCGCCAAATGACTTCAAGTCGAAAATGTGCCCCCCGGGTCCCAGACTCACCCTCCACGACTAGGTTCACCGCGCATTCAAAAGTGGATATTCTGATTTTACTTATACGAATTGAATGTGGTTTGGCGCCTGTAATGTTTCGGGATCCAGTAAAACACACTTTCTGTTTACCCAGTAGGCTATGTACTGTATGCAAGCCCTGGGCACGTCTGTCCCCGTCCCGTGCCGGTGTGCGACTGCCGCCCTCTATCGTAACCTGCATACACTACATCCCTCCCTTATTTTATTTTTATTCAAATAAACTTTTACAAGTACTTTTAAATCGTCCATTGAATCTACCACTGGTTCGGAATGCCGTTCCAACCGAGAAGAACCAGCAAGAAACTCGGCGGTTGCTCTTTTTATAAAAGTAACAATATTACAATTATTATATGGCGGTTAACTAACCAAAATGTTTTTTTTTTATATATTATTATTACAGATTTCTCGTAAAGTTTAACAGAACAGCTTTGATTTTTACTCTATTTTAAATGTGTGTAACAATTACATAAACGTAGTTGATGACAGTAGACGACAATACAAAATACATAAATTAAAAGGCTTTATTCTAGATCATTATTCTCTTCTAAATCATTATTCTACTATTTATACTAACCAAGTAATGATATGATTATGATTGTGTTATTTTTGATTAGGTACAATTTCCACCCATATTTTCCCCTTATTTTTAGGTTGCTATCTGTCGCTTTCCTTAGTCGCTTTCCTTTAGAGATCCACATAATCCTTCCCTTTTTCCTTCATTTGCAGATATCAATCTCTCACTCATCTCTATCACTCTTGTATTGTTTTGTATTCCACGTCTGGCTGTTGGAATCTTGCCTCTTCTTTTTCTTCTTCAAAACGAGAACCATTGGTGGTACCCATGGTGAGGGTCCATTTACTTCCTCGATAATATCCGCATCCTTCAGTTCCTTTAACGTTTCTTCTGTACGGTTGGATGACTGGGTTTACTCCTGATTTGAAGCCCAATTTTAAGCATGCTTAATTGAATCGCATAAATGCTTTGCCTGATAAATCGTCTGCCGTCTCTGATGACTTATACAGTATAGTTTATACTTAAAACAGACCGGACAAAGTCCTATGTTCAGTCAATAAATTCTTTATCTACTTCTACTTTCTTTACGTTCAAAGCCATTAGTTTATGGAATGAACTTCTTTCGCAATTATATTATGCTAAAAGTCTGAGTAAATTTAAGACTACGAGAAATAAAAATTACTAACTGTTAAAATCAGCAGTTCCTTTAACAATTTTAGATTTTAAGTTTAATTGAATAGTATTTACTATAAGAATTATAGTCAGAATTATTGTAATTCAAATCAAATCAAATCAAATAAACTTTATTCAAAATTGATACACTGTACGGTTTTGAACGTTAATTTAGGAACAGGCCATGGTGATAATTACTTACGGAAACTTTAAAACTAAAACTACGAGGGTTTCAAACGCGCCCTGGTCTGAAAAGAGCCCACAACAACTCAGCCGGGATTGTAATATGTATTTTTTAGAACAATCTGTGTCCATGGGTTTTTGTCATTAAAAATCTTTTAAGCTATAGTAAGATTTTTCAATTAATTTGTGTTTAATGAAACTCTTGAACTTATTGAGAGATATATCCAAAATGTTCTCTGGCAACATATTGTAAAAAGTACAGAATTACCAACAAATGATTTTCCAACTTCTCGCAGCCTAGTAGTGGGCAACACAAGTTTATCTTTATTTCTAAGATTAATGTTATGACAGTCACTTTTCCCTTAAATTTGTTGATATTTTTGTGCACATATATTAAATTTTCAAAAATATATTGGTTATAAACAGTAATAATTTTAACTTCCTTGAACTTATCTCTCAGTGACTCCCCATAATAGTATGCCATATGACATAATACTGTGAAAATAACTAAAATAAACTAACCTCGCCGTTTCAATGTCAGTCAATTGGCGAGTCTTTTTAAACTGAGTGAAGATGAACTCAGGGCCATATTGTTGCCAAGAACCCACAGCTAAAGGCTAAACTGGCCAACCTAAACAGCGCTCACACTGTGGTGCCAGCGCCTGGTAGCATTGAAACTCATGGAGACGCATTGGGAAGAATCTCTATGCTGGAGCATGAACTGAGCAGATCTCAAAACCATTCATGACTTTCAGTCACAAATAAAGTTATGAAATATAATAAACAATACATAAAACAACAATTCTTACAACGAGCCGCTCCGATGCGGGTTGGTGCGCTTCTCAACAAGTATTGTCACATGATAGTGATAACAACCGGGACCGACCGCTTAACATGCTCTCCGAGGCACAGGGGCACAACACCCCCAGCCATCAATCATTTATTTATTTATTTATTTATTTATTTGACACACAAAACAGCTAGCAACCAAACAAAAATAGCAAATAACAGAACAGAGACCTCAAAACCGGCTGCTCGCCAAAATATGTGTGTACAACTACTTAAAATAAAGAAACAATAAAAATATTCAAGTTAGCTAAATAAAAATAATTGAATTACTTAAGTTTAAAACATATTGCAACAATAATATTTTAGTAAGGGGAATTAGTACTTGCTACGCGAAACAACGCATTTTTTATTTTATTCTTGTAGGGTCCCTCACGAGGGTCAAAAATATCTAGCTCCTCCTGAGCCTTGGATGCCAGATCGTTGTACAATCTGCACATTCTAACTAAGGATTATAAAAAGATGTGTTGTTTCTGTATGTATGTAATATGAAAACATTCGAACGCCTACATGATTGATGCCTGGTGTTTATATTTATATTTATATTTAATCATTTGCCCGACCAGGGAATCGAACCCGGAACCCCGCGATCCGCGTTCGAACATACTAACCACTAGATCCACGAGGCAGTAATTATCCTTCGTGGCTCCCTACTGCTTACTCATTGCGTGACCTTTAAGTGAACCCTTACCACAACTATGATTAGTCTTTTGAAACTGTTATTTCAAAAATTTATAATTGAACTATCAGTCAGCTTTTCTCTTACTCGATAAATCAAACTAAAATCTGATTCGATTAATCTATACTTAAAAACCTTAATGATTAACTATCAGTTCTCTCAACATCACATCAGCTCATATCAAATCTGTTCTAAAAATACTTAAGGTTCAAATTACTTTTACGGTTACATTTTCCAAACTAAACGAATCTAATCTTGGTTTTGAAACTATTCTAAATATTTGTGAACCAAATGTTCCTACTAAATGCAATCCAACTACACTTCTTTAGCTCTAACCCTGTAAGCATTCATCATCCTGATAAACCCTTTCACGATCTACAACTTCTTCACGGCTTTTCACAGCCGGTGAATTCGAACTTGATCACTTCTCAACATCAATGAAGATGTCAGGATATCATGTAGGTAATATTCTAACGAAATCAACTATTATTTAAAAATCTACATTTATCACCCGCAAAACTCAGTTAAATCGAAACAGAAATTAGTTTAACCAAAATGTCGCTTCATATTTCTTTCCTAATTAGTTAATTACACTCAGCAGCCCAATATGGCAATACTCACTCGATTAATGTGTCAGTTCCATCTCAGCTATATCAATTGTGAAATGAAATTTAATAATCTTTAAACCATTTCTAAACATTTATATCAACTTTCAACAAGAAGCTCGGTCGTACCGTATTTAAATATAGGATAATAAATACAACATCTAAAACAAAATTTAAAATGTCAGTAGGTCGGTACAATGTCTTTAAACGAGCTGTAATAGGCTAGTCGATATTGTGTACAGGTTATGGATTTATGATGAAATTATAAATTGTACACCGACCGAGGCTGGTTCACCGTTACAGTCGAACTTTTCAATGAAAGGAATGACACATTTTTTTCTTTATTTTGGGCGGCCTGGGACAATCAATTTAATGAGTTAGATAGCTGTTATCTGTCGTCTTGTGGTAATCAATTTAATGATTCAGATAACTGCCATCTGCTCTTTTGTGGTAATCAATTTTAATGATTCAGGTAAACACCCACCGTTCTGTTTTTAATACATACGCCAAGGACATGTCCAATTTAATCCAATTTAATGGAGGCAAGTTGCCACACGAAGAATTTCAAATTTAATGGAGGCAAGTTGCCACACACAGACAATGTCCGATTTAATCCAATTTAATGGAGGCAAGTTGCCACACGAAGAATTTCCAATTTAATGGAGGCAAGTTGCCACACACAGACAATGTCCGATTTAATCCAATTTAATGGAGGCAAGTTGCCACACGAAGAATTTCCAATTTAATGGAGGCAAGTTGCCACACACAGACAATGTCCGATTTAATCCAATTTTAATGGAGGCAAGTTGCCACACGAAGAATTTCCAATTTAATGGAGGCAAGAGCCACACACAGACAATGTCCAATTTAATCCAATTTAATGGAGGTATCGTGTACCAATACATAACATTTTCTTCCAATTTAATGGGGGTACCTTTGTACCACATATTTCCAATTTAATGAGGGTACCTTTGTACCAATAATTCTAGTTTAATACAAAGTTACCCTAACTTCGTACCAAATATTTCTAATAAAATATTATATTTATATATATTTTACTTACTAGCTGATCCCCGCAACTTCGTTCGCGTAGAAATAAGGTTTTTATATAGGATCGGATCGGATCCCATGATTCTTTTATGTACCTAAACTAAATGTAGTCTAAGTTACTCCTTATAACATTGAAAGTCCCATTAAAATTGATCCAGCCATTTCGGAGATTAGCTGGAACAAATAGACAGACCGACAAACATAAATTTAAACGCACACCAGTTTATAATAAGCCGTACGTATAAAGATCCGGGTCCCAAGTTATTGGAACCCAATAAATGCCTGTCATTTCTAAACTAAAAAACCTATGACCTTGAAATATTTACGGGACAATACTTAAAGTACTACCTTTCTAACAAAAAAAGAATGAGTGAAATCGAATAACGCGTTAATGAATTACAGCTAAATACACGTTTTAACTTTCATCCCCTCTCCCAAGGGAACCGTGCTGAATTTCAGGATAAAAAGTATCCTATAACCTACCTCGGAGTACAAACTCAAATCGTACCAAGTTTCATTCGAATCCATTCAGTAGTTTCGGCGTGATGCGCGGCCAAGATACAGACAGACAGACAGACAGACAGACAGACAGACAGACAGACAGACAGACAGACAAAAATGAAAAAAATTGCAGTTTTGGCTTCAGTATCGATTATAGAGTGCCCTCCAATAAAAATTTTCAAAATATCTTCAATGTACAGAATTGGATCTGTTACAGTTTTATTATATTATAGACTAGCCGACCCCCGCGACTTCGTCCGCCTGGATATAGGTTTTATATAGGATCGGATTGGATCCCATAATCCTTTTTTGTACCTAAACTAAATGTAGCCTAAGTTATTCCTTATAACATCACCAGAAAGTTCCATCAAAATCGATCCAGCCATTTCGGAAATTAGCTGGAACAAATAGACAGATCGACAAACATAAATTTAAACGCACACCAGTTTAAAATAAGCCGTACGTTCAAAGATCCGGGTCCCAAGTTATTTGAACCCAATAAATGCCTGTCAATTCTGAACTAAAAAACCTATGACCTTGAAATATTTATGGAACAATATATAAAGTACTATCTTTCTAACAAAAAAAGAATGAGTAAAATCGAACAACGCGTTAATGAATTACAGCTAAATACACGTTTCAACTTTCATCCCCTCTCCCAAGGGAACCGTGCTGAATTTCGGGATAAAAAGTATCCTATAACCTACCTCGGAGTATAAACTCAAATCCTACCAAGTTTCATTTGAATCCATTCAGTAGTTTCGGCGTGATGCGCGGCCAAGATACAGACAGACAGACAGACAGACAGACAGACAGACAGACAGACAGACAGACAGACAAAAATGAAAAAAATTGCAGTTTTGGCTTCAGTATCGATTATAGAGTGCCCCCCAATAAAAATTTTCAAAATATCTTCAATGTACAGAATTGGATCTGTTACAGTTTTATTATATT
Source organism: Melanargia galathea (assembly GCA_920104075.1). NCBI lineage: Eukaryota > Metazoa > Arthropoda > Insecta > Lepidoptera > Nymphalidae > Melanargia > Melanargia galathea. The sequence continues at coordinate 11,610,901 of OV049870.1, forward strand.
ATAGATTTAATTTTATTACTTAGTTGATATAAATTTCATATGTATTTATTAATTCATTATTACACTAGGCAATACATAAATAACCCAGAAATGACTAACATCTAGTCACATTTAATTCAATAGACTAGATAGAATATCTAGACTCAATAGTCACATTAAATTTAACCCTTTGTTATTTATTTCATTTATGTACCACACCACAGAATCTCATAACATAACCACGTAGAACATAAATAGCTGTCGTATCCACTGTTCCTTTGTAATAATGAATACGACTTACCTACTAACAATAATACTCAACCACAAAAATAGGGATCGAACCTATGTAGTATACCTACTTATTGTTTACGTAGTTAATATCACTGAGCAAGTAAACACTTATTATGCCCAATATTAGATGTTGCAATTCTGACAGGCTTTAATGTTTTTTTTTTTTTATTTTTATTTTTTTTTTTTTAAATGTATATTTTAAGTTATTTAACTATTCGAATGACAAAAACAGAACATGCGAGTAAATACTTTTGTCACGTAATTAAACAGAGTGCTTAGTCTAAGTTTGGAGCACTCCAAAACTTTGTAGTACACTATTGATCGATTTCAGAGTAAAATGGACCCAAAATGGCTTATATTAGGGCTTGAGTTCGCCAATACATTCAGCATTCGAACACAGCGAGCACCCCAAGCAGAAATGTTGTAAAATACATATTCGAACTACGGAACTACGACTTTAAAATCTCTTATTTTAAAGTTGTTGGGGTTCAGTTTCTCAAAACGAGTGAGCAAACGAGTCGCAAACTATTTATATGTGTAAAATCTTAGACTAACCGTACAGGTATCAGTTGTATACTTTTACTAAAATATGTAGGTAGGTAGGTATGTAAGAAACATTGAGATATTTATCCAATACAAAGTTAATAGAAGAAATGTCACCTGCGTACATAACTTAACTCAGGAGATTTCTGTGGTGTAGTCGGAGTGATTAGGTAGGTACTTTAAATATTTTATAATATCCCACCTTATGTTTTTTTTTTTTGTATTATTATTAATAAAATTACTATATCTGACCTTTACTCTCGTCGCCACTTGTAATGTTTCGGGATCCAGTAAAACACACTTTCTGTTTACCCAGTAGGCTATGTACTGTATGTAAGCCCTGGGCACGTCTGTCCCCGTCCCGTGCCGGTGTGCGACTGCCGCCCTCTATCGTAACCTGCATACACTACAGCGCCGACTTCAAAAAATTATATATCATTTAAGTTAGGTAGTCTAATCGTCAATCTAAATGAATAAAAAATTATTTTAAACTTTTTAATTCGATTCGTTTGAAGTCGGTTCATTTTTCTTTGAAAAAAATTATTTTATGCTTTTTAGTGATTTGTTTTCTTTATATTAGGTAATAATAATAATAATAATATAAACGAGAACTATGTAAAATAGATTATGACCTATATACTATTAATTATTATTAAATATCCTGTGACATATACATTTTATGTGTCCTATTATAGGTGAGTGGTTTTATTATGTTCTAACCCAACCTAACCTAACTTCTGATCTATAAAAGATTAGTTTATATGCGTACAACTCTTGTATAATTTGGATAGACCGTAATTTAAAATCTATACGCTACTATTTTCACACCCTTGCGGTTTGGCTTTGTATAGAATGGAAATACACGTAACCATGCACAAACTCCAAGGAATCACTCTATATGCAACTGTACTGACTTCGGCCCAAAACTTTTTGCAAAAGGTCAATGTTACGTAGGCGTAGCAGAGTGAAGTCTTTGGACAGAATAGCTATATCAGACTTCAGCAATAGGTCTGGCAATATCAGAGAACATATTAGTGACATATGTGTACATTTATGCTTATAACTTCGTACGTAAGAATGATAACTCGATGTGTTATATACTAAAACCTTCTTGAAAGTATGTAGATAACGATAGTGAAACAATCATCAAAATCGGTTCATTAGTTGCGGAGATAATCGCGAACATACTTACATACATACATACATACATACATACATACATACATACATACATACATACATACATACATACATACATACATACATACGGGTCGAATATAGAACCTCCTTTTTTTGAAGTCGGTTAAAAAGTTGGTCGTCTCGTCGAAACGAACCTACTCACGAAAATTCAGCTTGTTAATAATTATTATTTAATGATTATAATCATTAAAAAATTTGTTCCTCGGCTGTCGGACTGCAAAAAAATTCTCACGCATATTTAGGTACGAGTATTGATATTAATTTTCTACAGATATCAGATATTTAAGGCTCTATAGACCTAGAGCAACAGGGTATACTGCAGATCGCCGTTCGTTTTTCAAAAATTCAAATTTTATGTCTTGTTCATTAGAAGGAAAAAAAACTGAAAACGAAAGTGTGTAGCTCACAGTAAACATAACCAAACAACCATCAGGGTTTGTTCAGTAATGCAGATCCCAAAACGTAATCTGATATATTGTGGTCTCAGCAATTACTTTACCTCCTTGCTTCTGAGAACCCATGTCGATCTATCATAGTTATTAGTGTTTATTATCCTTCGGCATGATTGAGATGAGTTTTTGGCGAGCGTTCCCCATACAAACGAAATACAATTATTTATTATTTATTTATTTGAATTCAAACCAATCAAATTCAATGTTATGTTGCTCGTTCAACAAGATTTGAATCTGTGATTTATCAGATTTGAGTTAGAAGTTACACACGGGCTAAAAGATTTGTATGTAAATCTTAGAACACGTGAACTTTGAACTTTCTAGAGCATGTTTCATTGGTTGATATTCAAATGGAAATCTATCGTCGGTTTATGAGGCGTGCTCTAGAGAAACTCCTCTAGTGCGATGCTCTAAGTGCTCTAGAGCGCCGCATAGTGATTTTATCGGATTTATCAAACATATTAAACTATTTATATTATAGTAGGAATACAGGTTTGTCATCGTACTTATACCTTACCTTTGTTTTTTGTGTTTGCTCGACTTGGTGATATTGTCAAATGACATTTGGCAGGGTACCGTGTGGAATACTACTTAAAGTGATTTTTCTGTTTTTTTTTTTTTTAGTGACGCGTAGCGACCCGGATGGGTCACGGGCGGACGGTCTATTATACCCAACACGTGTAACTGGTAGTAACAAAAATGAGGAGCGTTGTTTCAAAACTCATTTTGTCCAAAAATGTGTATTTTTCAAAAATAGCCGTTTTGAATTTATGCCTTTTTCTTAAAGTTATATGTAGAAATAAATTTACCATGCTAAATATAAAGCATAATTTAGCATGTCTGAATAAAAAAACAAATAGTGTTCTATAGTTTTTTATTAAGTTAATTAAGCATAAATATTGGACAAAATATGTTTTGAACCATTTGTATGTACATAATACATTTTGAAACACTGGTTTATGGACACAATACATTTTGAAACACTGGTTTATTTTCAAAGCATATTATGTACAAAGAAATGATTCATATTTTGTCCAATAATACCTAATAAAAAATAAAAAAAACGCTTATGGCCTATATTTTATGCACAGAGATGCATAAAATAATGTTTTCACTGTATTAAATCAAATTTATATATAGCATAACATATATTAAATCTTGTTGAATGGAAGCAGGCGTTACTTTGCGGAATTCCATGATATACAATGAATATAAAATTATTTTGCTATAATCCGCTAACAGTGACAAATTTGTAGGCACAACACCACACAATCTTGTAGGCACAACACCACACAAATTCACCACAAAACAAACTCGACGATCGTTTCGCTCCGACACCGGAGCATCTTCAGGAGATGTCGACTTCACAACGGACGATTGCAAAGTGAGTTCGTGTCGAATGAGCGGTCTTATATATACTATCCCCGCTTAGTCATCTACCCTCCTTTCTCTTTCTCTCTGGCCACGCCCCCTAAATATGTTGAGCAACGGTGAAGATGACACATTTATTTGCTCATTCAGCAATTCGACACTTCTACCGCTGTGCCCAACTATTTCCAATTGTTCCAACACGCACAGTCTTAAACTTTTACAGCATGTGTGTAAAATTTCAAATGTATGACCCTCGTCTATCCTATGTCCACTATCCAAAAGATGTTTTGCGAAATGAGATCTTTGAGGCTGGTTGTTTCTAAAGGCAGCCATATGTTCTTTATATCGAGTTACAAAATTGCGCCCAGTTTGACCAACATATATAGCACTACATTCGGGGCACTTGAGTTTGTACACACCTGACTTTTGTCCATTATTTAATTTATCTTTACCATTACAAATTCTTCTGAGCGTATTATTTGTTCTAAAAGCAGCGTGTACATCATGTGATCTAAGAGTCCTAGCAATACGCTCAGATATTGGTCCGAAATAGGTCAAACTGGTTTTATATTTATTTATTTTGTCTGATGGCGCTGGATATAGGTTTTTCTTGACCTGCACTAACTGTTGTTTTCTAAGTATATTATTTACAATATTAGGGTTATACCCATTTGAACGCGCCATGTGATAAATAATATTTAATTCTTTTTTATAATTGTCTTTTGTAAGAGGAACGGACACTAATCTGTGTATATAACTATGAAAAGCTGCAAGTTTATGTTGCCAAGGATGGCATGATGATGCGGGTATGGTTGTGTCTGTATATGTAGGCTTGCGGAAGATCTCAAATTGATGTTTATTATTGACACGACTTATAGTTAAGTCGAGAAAATTTAGTGACTTGTTTTGTTCTATTTCCGACTTAAATGTAATTTTGGGGTGTATTTTATTAAGTTGCTCAACAAATACATCCAGTTGTCTCATTGTCCCTGTCCAACATATAATGATGTCATCGACATATCTGTAGTAATATAGAATGTTACTATTTTTTACAATATGTTTGTTTTCAAAATTATTTTAATATTATATATGTTATATATGTTATATATTATACATATTATATATGTTAATTTTCAAAATTAAAAAAAAAAAAAATAGTAACATTCTATATTACTACAGATATGTCGATGACATCATTATATGTTGGACAGGGACAATGAGACAACTGGATGTATTTGTTGAGCAACTTAATAAAATACACCCCAAAATTACATTTAAGTCGGAAATAGAACAAAACAAGTCACTAAATTTTCTCGACTTAACTATAAGTCGTGTCAATAATAAACATCAATTTGAGATCTTCCGCAAGCCTACATATACAGACACAACCATACCCGCATCATCATGCCATCCTTGGCAACATAAACTTGCAGCTTTTCATAGTTATATACACAGATTAGTGTCCGTTCCTCTTACAAAAGACAATTATAAAAAAGAATTAAATATTATTTATCACATGGCGCGTTCAAATGGGTATAACCCTAATATTGTAAATAATATACTTAGAAAACAACAGTTAGTGCAGGTCAAGAAAAACCTATATCCAGCGCCATCAGACAAAATAAATAAATATAAAACCAGTTTGACCTATTTCGGACCAATATCTGAGCGTATTGCTAGGACTCTTAGATCACATGATGTACACGCTGCTTTTAGAACAAATAATACGCTCAGAAGAATTTGTAATGGTAAAGATAAATTAAATAATGGACAAAAGTCAGGTGTGTACAAACTCAAGTGCCCCGAATGTAGTGCTATATATGTTGGTCAAACTGGGCGCAATTTTGTAACTCGATATAAAGAACATATGGCTGCCTTTAGAAACAACCAGCCTCAAAGATCTCATTTCGCAAAACATCTTTTGGATAGTGGACATAGGATAGACGAGGGTCATACATTTGAAATTTTACACACATGCTGTAAAAGTTTAAGACTGTGCGTGTTGGAACAATTGGAAATAGTTGGGCACAGCGGTAGAAGTGTCGAATTGCTGAATGAGCAAATAAATGTGTCATCTTCACCGTTGCTCAACATATTTAGGGGGCGTGGCCAGAGAGAAAGAGAAAGGAGGGTAGATGACTAAGCGGGGATAGTATATATAAGACCGCTCATTCGACACGAACTCACTTTGCAATCGTCCGTTGTGAAGTCGACATCTCCTGAAGATGCTCCGGTGTCGGAGCGAAACGATCGTCGAGTTTGTTTTGTGGTGAATTTGTGTGGTGTTGTGCCTACAAGATTGTGTGGTGTTGTGCCTACAAGATTGTGTGGTGTTGTGCCTACAAATTTGTCACTGTTAGCGGATTATAGCAAAATAATTTTATATTCATTGTATATTAAATCTTGAGTTATTATGAATGCATGGAATTATGAATGACAAAATTGTTCAGTTCAGGTTCCTTTATTTCATATTGTACCTAGCCAGAATCTTATAACTGCCGATAAAATACAGTTAGAGTCGTATAATAGTACAAAGAAACAATAAAACGATAATTTAAATATTCCTCGCCTCTTTGTTTTGGTGTTTTGTGTCTTTTTTTCTTGAGCCAACTGAATGATTTCCTACTAGGACTCCTTGCTCCATGCTTGTGCAACAATATTAAAACAATTTTGTTTAAATTACTAAGGGCTTGTTTCACCACCTTCTGATAAGTGTCGGATTTTCGGATTATGTCAAATGACAAAGACAAAAGTTGTAGATACTTACCTTACTTATCAGAAGGTGGTGAAACAGGCCATTATTTAAATAATCGTACAGTTTGCCGCCACAGACAGACCATAATAAATTGTTATTTTGCTAACAGGTGGACATACTATGTTTTGAAACACCACTTCACACGGACAAAACATATTTTGAAACAGCGCCTCATTTTGACATTCGATTATTTGCGTGACAAATTCGGTTTTTATGCACTAACTTTTGCTAAGTTAGTTACTCTTGCATTTTAAGGCCATATACAACGAAATCTTTTATTTTGATTACTATGGACAAAATATGATTTGAAACAACGCTCCTCAAATATAAAAATTGGATCGCTAGGTCCAGAGACTACTCCAGACAAACAAACAAACTCACGAACTTCAGAAGTATTATAAATAATATTAGTGTAGGCTTCATGAATAATAATGTACCAGATAGGTAGGTACCTATGCTGTTGATTGACAAAAACTGTCCATGAAAAATTAGTTCTCGCTTACAATTGCGACGACCCCTTTTTCAATGAGAAAGCCATAAGAATACACCTCACCATGCTGCAGTTAGCTTTTAAAAGTTGTAGAAATACAAACACAAATGTAGAGATGTAAGGTTAAAATAATTTGAAGGAAAATATGTATATTAGTAGTAGTATGATACAGTATTTAGCTTATTCTCGTAGGTGAGAACTTATTTGACACGGACACTTTTTCAATAAGGTTTTGTATGGGACTGCACATCTTACACTTAGTCTTACACACTAGAGATAAGGAGACAGATTGTTTATAAATAATTCACACTGTTTAAAGGTGCGTCCAGACTTGAACATTTCACCGAACCGAACAGCGAACATTTCACAGTTCGGCGAAAGTTTCGCCGAACTGTTACGCAGTAACCCATCTCAAGCGCTCCAAACGCGCCGTCCACATTGAGCGTAACAAGTTCGCCGAAATGTTCGCTGTTCGGTTCGGTGAAATGTTCAAGTCTGGACGCACCTTAATATAAAGAGTGTTGCTAGCTTTCTGGGCCTACTTATAGATATTTTTTTACACCTCTTGGCATTCAAGTCACGCGTCATGTGTTTGTGTGCATATATAGGCTTAGATATATTATATGTTGTTATAACACTACATAATACAAATGAGAGTCGTGTACTGTAAGGCCAGCGTTTCTGCCTTATTACTTTTATTCCGCGTCTTGGAGAGCACACTAAGCCGCTGGACCCGCTTAGGTATACCTAATATCTAACTGTACATTCTGGTCTTAGTAGAAGTTATTCTCAGACTGTATAAGTACACTAGTTGCGGAGATTGCAATCGCTACATGTAAATACTACATCTACTAGCCTGTTTTAGGCAGGAATAAATAGGTAGGTATCCGGAAATCATGTTTTTATTACGGCATACCTACATGTCTACAGCCATTAAGGGCACTTTTTTTAGAAAGCCACGGTGTGAAAAAAAATCTAAATTTCAAGAGAACCATATCAGTATACGGATGTAAAGATTATGAGCAGAAGATTCTTACAACAATGAGTAATCGATGGCATTATAATACCTACGTACGCATTGATAAACAGGAAAATCTTTTAGTCCATGCATCGAGTTCGGAATGTCAATTCGGGCAGCGGCTGGAAAGTCCGCCTGCCTCCAACAGACACGGCTGTCTTCCGTGATAAATTATACGAGTAAGATTGGAAGAAATTCGCTAACGGAAACTCCCGTTAAATTATATCTGTACTTTCTTAATTTACACACATTTAAATATTTGGTGTAGAAACACCAATCACTACATATTATAAAACAAAGCCTGTCAGTCTGTCTGTTCGCGATAAACTCAAATACTACCTACTGAACGGATTTTCATGCAGTTTTCACGAACAGATAGAGTAATACTTACAGAGTGATTCATGAGGAAGTGTGTATAATTTGTTAAGGTTTTGTGTAAATTTTTTGTAATGATGATTATTGTTGAAAATGTCGGAAAACGTCAAGTCGCTTTCGATGAAAGCTGGGAGCTTTGCCTGATCTTTATGAAATCAAAAAATGTATGGTGGGATTGTAGCGGGTAATTATTACCCGTTCGAAGGTGGGGCGGGTCGCTAGTATTTAATATTTGATAAAGATCCGTGATGTATGTCACGGACAGACAGGCAGACAGAGTGACACTAATTAATAGGACTCCGTTTTACCCTTTGGGGTACGGAATCCTAGAAACTTATAAACAACGAAGATGCAGTTGATTTAAAAATAACCTACTTATTTTGAAGGCTATAAAAGAATTAGACTGTTCACACCTTTTAACGTTCACCACTTAGAAGAAAACGAAAGGAAAAGGTAAGTAAAGAAAATTTCAGCTGCAGGACTTCTTTTCACAGACATATCAAGTTCAGCCTCAACCCGCACGACAAGAAATACGAATCTAGAAAATTCACAATGTTCCTGTCTATAAAAATACATACGAGAGAGATCACAAAATCGAGATCTTGCTACTTGTGAGCTTATAATTGGGTAGCAGCTCTTGTTAGTAAATCAATCCGGATTTTAATATTCTCTATCTCTAACTTTATCCAAGGAACTACTGAGAGGAGATTATGAATCTCAGAAATGAGGAAAATAATTCAGAGATGAAAATAAATAACCCAAAAGAATAATAATTTTACTATAGATATCTATAGCGTCCAATCTTTGAAAAACTGATTCTTACAGAAGGAAACCAGAAACATTTGAAACTGAATTAAACAACAAAATTGTTTACGACATTTTCGACGTTCCGACAACCAAACCAAACTTCCTTAGACGTTCATAATCCGCTAAAAATGAAATTTTTCCAATGTTTTTAACGAGTTAAAATGAGTAGTAGAGAGAGTTCAACATCAATAGAAAACTTTGAGGCAATCAATTAGAAATTTGAACGGAAAGTACGAAGAATGGAATTGTTAGTCCAAGTATTGTGGAATGTTTTTTCAGTCATTCCGGTTCCATTAGTCCATTGTAGCTGGTATTGAGAGCGTAGGTCTTAGTACTTAGTCTCAGTTTGGAGTGCTCCAAAACTTTATAGTATACTATAAGTATACTATTGATCAAATCACAATGACTTCAGAGTAAAATGGACCTAAGATAAGAGTCTTTGGGTTCATTTTGCTCTGAAGTCATGTGTGATTCGATCAATAGTAAACTTATAGTATACTTTTAGTTTTGGAGCGCTTCAAACTGAGACTAAGCACTCAGGGTGTTGGGCTGAGGTAATTATGAATGCGGTAATCTCTAAGTTTTATCCAGCCCCTTGTCACAATTAGGGCCAGTGAGATTTGGAATGGTTTCCCTTACGTAAATTTGTTTTGATGAGGTTAATTACTTACTTACTGTTTTTCTTATTTTAGCAGCCCAAATTGCTATTCTTAACTGTGGGCATTTAAAATAAATCTAGATGGGGCAGTGATCTCGCAATGAGACTTTTTTTTTATTGGTTTTTTGGCAAGATAATAATTGTACTGATTTTATTGCATTCAATCTGTTAACTAAACCGACGAGTCTATGTTCTCTGCTGAATAAGATAGACCTGCAAATCTATCTATTCTATACATATAATAAAATCGTAGACTTGCCGTATCTGTACATTAAAGATTTTTGCAAAATAATAACTGGGGGATGTTAGGGATAAGCAATAGAACGTAAAAAAGCTATTTTTGAAATTTTTGTCTGTTTGTCTGTTTGTCTGTTTATCTGTTTGTCTGTTTGTCTGTATGTTTGTGCGCGCATCACGCAAAAACTACTGAATGGATTGAAATGAAACTTGGTATGATTTAAGTTCATACTACGGAGTAACATAATATAGGATACTTTTTATCCCGAAATTCAGCACGGTTCCCTTTGGAGAGGGGATGAAAGTTAAAATGTGTACTTAGCTGTAATTCATTAACGCGTGGTCCAATTTCATTCATTCTTTTTTTGTTAGAAAGGATATACTTTACAGATTACCGGGTAATCTCAAAAAGGCTGGATCAATTTTGATGGGACTTTTACTGGTGGATGTTTATATTTTGATCTACCTAAACATCCGCCAGTTAACTTTTAACAGATTTTAGCAAGCTATGAGCTCAAAGGAGCTTAGCAAAACAAAATGATTCACACGAGATTTTCAAAAACCAATATCCACGCGAACGAAGTCGCGGGTGTCCGCTTGTAATATAATAAGACTGTAACAGATCCAATTCTGTACATTGAAGATATTTTGAATTTTTTTATTGGAGGGCACTATATAATCGATACTGAAGCCAAAACTGCAATTTTTTTCATTTTTGTCTGTCTGTCTGTCTGTCTGTCTGTCTGTCTGTCTGTCTGTATCTTGGCCGCGCATCACGCCGAAACTACTGAACGGATTTAAATGAAACTTGGTACGATTTGAGTTTATACTCTGAGGTAGGACATAGGATACTTTTTATCCCGAAATTCAGCACGGTTCCCTTGGGAGAGGGGAAGAAAGTTAAAATGTGTATTTAGCTATAATTCATCAACGCGTTCTTCGATTTAACTCATTCTTTTTTTGTTAGAAAGGTAGTACTTTAAGTATTGTCCCGTAAATATTTCAAGGTCATAAGTTTTGTAGGTCAGAAATGACAGACATTACAACCCTGAGTATTGGGTTCAAATAACTTGGGACCCGGATCTTTGAACGTACGGCTTATTTTAAACTGGTGTGCGTTTAAATTTATGTTTGTTGGTCTGTCTATTATTGTTCCAGCTAATCTCCGAAACGGCTGGATCGATTTTAATGGAACTTTCAATGTTATAAGGAGTAACTTGGCTACATTTAGTTTAGGTACATAAAAGAACTATGGGATCCGATCCGATCCTATATAAAAATCTATATCCACGCGAACGAAGTTGCGGGGGTCAGCTAGTTTTAGAAATAATGTTATACACCAGTGATTTTACTATTCAATCGTTAGAAGTAGAGCCATGGCCTTTTAACAGAAATGCTTTTAGCGTTATCTTCTTCTTCTTAATAATATAATAAAACTGTAACAGATCCAATTCTGTACATTGAAGATATTTTGAAAATTTTTATTGGAGGGCACTCTATAATCGATACTGAAGCCAAAACTGCAATTTTTTTCATTTTTGTCTGTCTGTCTGTCTGTCTGTCTGTCTGTCTGTCTGTCTGTCTGTCTGTCTGTCTGTATCTTGGCCGCGCATCACGCCGAAACTACTGAATGGATTCGAATGAAACTTGGTACAATATGAGTTTATACTCCGAGGTAGGACATAGGATACTTTTTATCCCGAAATTCAGCACGGTTCCCTTGGGAGAGGGGAAGAAAGTTAAAACGTGTAATTAGCTGTGTAATTCATTAACGCGTAGTTCGATTTAACTCATTCTTTTTTTTTTAGAAAGATAGTACTTTAAGTATTGTCCCGTAGATATTTCAAGGTCATAGGTTTTTTAGTTCAGAAATGATTGACATTTATTGGGTTCAAATAACTTGGGACCCGGATCTTTGAACGTACTGCTTATTTTAAACTGGTGTGCGATTAAATTTATGTTTGTCGATCTGTCTATTTGTTCCAGCTTATTTCCAAAACGGCTGGATCGATTTTGACGGAACTTTCAATGGCAGATAAGTGATGTTATATGGAGTAAATTAGGCTACATTTAGTTTTGGTACAAAAAAGGATGTATTTGGGGGGATGTATTTGGGGGGATGAAATTGCTTTATCAGTTGTTTATTTTAATTTTATTTTACAGACGGCCAAGCCTCGTCCCCTACAAAATTTTCTTTGATTAAATTGAAAGTCTCCTGCATACCGGAGCAGTTAATATAAATTAACAGTTGCATCACAAGACGAAACTGCCATCAATTAATTAGACAATATGAAAAATCTTTTACATTCGTCGAGACGGGACTGATAAGTGTGGACAGCGACCCAAATTATGTCCGCCTGCCTCTGACAGACAGGGCTGTCCACAGTGATAAATCAGACCCGGGAAACCCTCCATATACGAGACATTCTTGTAACGGGGAACAGGAAACACGTTTTATTTCTCATTTATAGATATAAAAAATTGAGTTTTGTACAAGTTGTGACGTTGTGTGACTTCTTTAAATCAAGTTGTGTTGCAGACATCGTCACAATTTTTTTTGTCAAAATATATCAGATACTTACATAATATAACTAGATGATGCCCACGGCTTCGCCCGTGTGGATTTAGGTTTTTAAAAATCCCGTGGGAACTTTTGATTTTCCAGAACAAAAAGTAGCTTATCTGTAGAAACCCGTCCCCAAAACGGAAAAATCCCGTGGGATCCCCACGATTTCGGAATACAATTCCTTACAGCATCAGGGTTGAGGAGTTGGATATGTACCTACTCGAGTTCATTCAACGATAAAGTCTTTAATATGGTACCCCCAATATCAATTTAAATAACCGAAAGTTTCTAAAACCCATTAGTTTTGGGGATTAGGTCCCCTACAGCATCAGGATTGAGGAATTGGAATCCAAATATTTTACAGAACAGGGTCGCAATGTTTCTCTATCGATTAAAAAAAAATTACGCAAATCGGTTCAGAAATCTCGGAGATATCGGTGTACATAGGTAGAAAAACACAACTCCTCCTTTTTTGAAAGTCGGTTAAAAAAGTATGTTAGCCTATGTTACTCCCTGGTTAATTCTCTACTTGTATGTGAAGGTCCCGTCAAAATCGGTTCAGCCGTTCCGAAGATTAGCCCGTTCAAACAGACAGACAGACAGACAGACAGACAGACAGACAGACAGACAGACAGACAGACAGACAAAAATTTTAAAAACGTGTGATTCGGTTATGGTAGCGTTCAAATAACCATATGAGCTTAATATGAGGTAGTTATTTCGATATTACAGACAGACACTTCAATTTTATTTATTAGTATAGATATGCGTGCTCCAAAATTTTCTATCCATGGTCTGATTTTAAACCTCCATCGACTATAGTTGTCATCTTAAATAAATACAAGATACAAGTACTTAAGTATAAATTAAATATTTTGAAAAACCCCCGACATTCGCCATTTTGCTATTCGCCACTAAATCACAAACTACATTAAAATGACATGTCTAAATCTATTCCTATCTCTTTCACAACGCTTCCTGCGGAAAAGGATAAAACTATTTTTAAACCTGTCAATTTCGTTTAGAGCAAGTACCTACCTACAACAGAATTAGCAACGTTCGTTACTTTATTCGAAAGTCGATACTTTAAATAATATTATATTTTCACTTAATTAGGTACTCTTAACACTTTTAATCCCTAAGAGGTAAATGGGGTCGAACTCTAGGGGATTAATATTACAGAAACCAGATACCTAAATAAAAAATGTATGTATAAATTATTTTATAAACCCCAATTGAAATGCGATTAACGTCGTAAACGTTATATTACTATGATAAACAATATAGTTATTAGTGATAGTATGATTAATTGGCTTAGTCCAGCTTACTACGTAGTAATTTATGGGCATAATAAGAGTCACGAGACGGAACAAATTGCCCTCTTCCGTGGCCTTGAACCTATCCTAATCCTGCTATCTACTTGGTAGGTATACCTAAACTTTCAAAAGTGGCTTTTGGCCTAGCTTTTGGCATTGTCATGAAAATTGCGTCGACCAACCAATGTAGCCTAAATAAGTTGCGAAGAACAACCAATAAGTTGCGGACTGAATCCCGAAAGGTTGTAGGTTTGACACCCACCCGTTGGACGTATTCGTACCCCAGCACAAGCTTAAGGCAAAGGGAAATATTATTCCAATTTAACATGGCTAGTATTAAAAAAAAAGATGCAAAAAAATCGAGTATTTTTCTTGGCATTAACTTAGGTACACTTCCAAAGAAAATATTGATGAACGGGCTCATATATAATGTACCAACACCCTTCTGGTCATGACGGTTCTTGGTCACGAAGGCCTTGTTTTATTTTTGCCAATATGATGTTTTATTATATCTCGGAGTTGAAATACCTATAGGAAGATTATTCTCTGCCTAAGGAAATGAAGGGATAGTTTCTATCCTGATATGAAGACAATATTTTATATCGTAAAGCATCGAAATAATACAGGCATTCTAACATTTTATTTTTTTATACATAGCTTTAGGAACAAGAAGCGGCATTGATTATCTCAAAAGGTCGTCATATCGTATGTATTAGATTATAGTCTACAAATCCCTGATGCAAAGACCAGCTACGAGGTTAAAATATGCGAAAGAAGGTGAAAAACCTAATGCAAAATATTATTTTGTAGTTTTTTTCCCTCATTCATTATTTCAAAAATTATTTGTTTTTCATTTTTCATATTAGGTAGTCATGTTTTATATCATGTTAGAATTTTTTAAACAATAATTGTATATTTTATTCTCGTTGATATTATACTTCATACTCTACAAACGATTTTACAGTTAGTTTACATTAAGACATGATAGTGAAAATCGCTATGAAACATTCAGTAAGGGCCTGGTCAGACACACGACGGCAGCAGCACGTCATAATTATATACTTATCGTCACCATGAACGCATGTAGAGTGTACAGATAGTGAACGCAGATGACGTGGGCGTTTTTGTAGATACAGACAGTGTGTCTGTCTCCCTGTGCCAGTGTAATCACACAAAACGGGCGGAGAAAAAATTCCCCGAGAGAATAAACTTAGGTAAATATAATATGTGTGTGTATGTCGATAAATACAGTCAAATGAGACAAATATACCAAACAAAGGTCGCGCACAAAGCACCGAGCGCACAAATGAGTTGAACTATAGTTGAACCTTCTAGTTTATTAGTAGGAACGTATTATTTATTTTTAAATCACACACAGTATTAGAACACGTACGCATGTAATAAATGAAAGAATGGAAGCACGTCACACTTCGGAGCGCTATAAAGACTGCACGCAATGATAGCAGCATGACTAACAATTTTCATACAATTCTTCCTATATAAATCCTAGAATTTTTCATGACTTTGAACCGCTTTGAACATATTTCCGTCGCGCGTTGTGTCTGTCCAAACCTTAATTCTCGACTTATGGCAAAGAAGTTGTAGAGTTCTATTTAAATGTAGATAGGAGGAAAAACTTCGCGGTCGTAATGAGATAATCTACTTTTAAGAGTACTATAAAATCTAAGAGGCCCGGGGAATAACCAAGAAATAACTAGCAAAAGATTGTCTGCGTATTATAAATGTTCCACAGGGCTGTTACGTGGGTTTAATTTTGTAGAGCTCAGACATCGTGCCGCCCTCAGCTTACGATGGATTGTTTACCCTTTTATCTACTCTCATATCTTAAAATCCCGAATATGAAATCAAAATGTGTCATATATTGGACTACTTTATTCACATACATCTATAATATTTAAAAAAAAAATTAAAAAAATTCATTATAACACTACTTTGTTAGGAAATTATTGCAAAGTAATGTTATAAAATAATTTTTTCTACATTATAGTACAGGCGAACTGGGTTCTGGTATTTTTGAGCCATGGCGGGAAATTCGTGCGACCTCCTTACAGTAGATGTGTGTAACTGTACAAACGCGTTAAACATTGTGAATTGTGTTAAATTGCAGAAGAGTAACTACTAAAAATTAAGTTTACTTAAAATTAAGTAACTACTAAAAATAACTACTAAAAATTAATAACTATTAAAAATTAAATTTTTGATAAGCTTGAGCTATTTTCCGATCCACTAATTTCTATAGGACATTAGGACTCCTCTACTACTATTAATTTCTCTATGGTAACCCAGGCTGTATAGTCAACGATCTTGGCCTGTCCCGAAAGGGACAAACCGAAAAAGAAGAAGAATCTCTATGGTAACAACTGAATTTTGGCGCCATACGCTAGTTATAATATTTAAATTTTTTATTTGTTACTCAAAACTTTACAAGACATGGTTTTTATTGTGCGGAAAAATGTCTAGCAGTGATACTGAAGAGAATTTAACTCCACCTGACCACCGACCAACAATCTTTTGCCAGCAAAATCAAAGAAAACTCACGACAAATATTACCAAGATTTTATGGTTTGGATTTTAAGATATGAGTTTAGATAAAGTAGTGTATGAAACTCTACATAATTAGTTATTAAAACACTCGTGTAATACTATTAAAAAACTCGCCTGCGGCTCGTTTTTTAAACTAACACTCGTGTTTTAATAACCTCTATTATGCAACCGTTTCATAAACTACTATTAGAGTTTGGTTCATTATTACCATTCACCAGTGTTTTGTGTATTTTCAGCCTGAAAAAACAGTTTATATATAGACCGTATTGAATATTGTGAAAAACGGAAATAGAGTATTATTACGAAGATAATAGGTGCTATTATTATTCCGAGCCGGATGTTGTTTTCTAACAACGCAATAACCAAACCTTCAAATAGAATAAATAATAGTTTAAAAAAACTAAAAAACACGCTTTTTATAGAAAACCAAACTAAAAAATAGAAAATAAATTTTAATAAATATAAATTAATAATAGTGTGCATATGAAAAAAATGTATTTTATTGAAAAAAAGCGTGGGGTGCTTTTAAGATATTATCGAAATGATAATCCTCTATACACCCATGCACCCCACGCTTTTTTTTTATAAGAAAATTTATATTAAAATTTATTTTCTATTTTTTAGTTTGGTTTTCTATAAAAAGCGTGTTTTTTAGTTTTTTTAAACTATTATTTATTTTCTACTTTTTAGTTTGGTTTATTTATAAAACTCTAAAAAAATCATGTCACTTAAAATACTTACAACAGATATTAATTATTAATAAATTATTTTATTTGTTTTTATTGTAAATCTATAATATAATAAAACTGTAACAGATCCAATTCTGTACATTGAAGATATTTTGAAAATTTTTATTGCAGGGCACTCTATAATCGATACTGTAGCCAAAACTGCAATTTTTTTCATTTTTGTCTGTCTGTCTGTCTGTCTGTCTGTCTGTATCTTGGCCGCGCATCACGCCGAAACTACTGAATGGATTCGAATAAAACTTGGTACGATTTGAGTTTATACTCCGAGGTAGGTTATAGGATACTTTTTATCCCGAAATTCAACACGGTTCCCTTGGGAGAGGGGATGAAAGTTAAAACGTGTATTTAGCTGTAATTCATTAACGCGTTGTTCGATTTTACTCATTCTTTATTTGTTAGAAAGGTAGTACTTTATATATTATTCCATAAATATTTCAAGGTCATAGGTCTTTTAGTTTAGAAATGACAGACATTAAAACCCTCAGTATTGGGTTCAAATAACTTGGGAGCCGGATCTTTGAACGTACGGCTTATTTTAAACTGGTGTGCGTTTAAATTTATGTTTATCGGTATGTCTATTTCTTCCAGCTAATCTCCGAAACGGCTGGATCGATTTTAATGGAACTTTCAATATTATAAGGAGTAACTTAGGCTACATTTAGTTTAGATACATAAAAGAATTATGGGATCCGATCCGATCCTATATAAAAACCTATATCTACGCGAACGAAGTTGCGGGGTTCAGCTAGTCGTACAATATGATTAAAGTAAATAAGTACTAATTAATTACTATACTACTATTACTATTATTACTATTACTAATACTACTATTACTATATTATTATTTTGTTTTAATATTGTTTTATCTTCGCATTCGTGCGTTTTGTGTTTAGATTTTGGTTGTGTGTGACATCTATTCTGTTTACATTCACTGTTTCACTGTTCACTGTTCACGTATTCACTGTTTGTACACATTCTGTAACATTTAGTTACAGTTAGTTACCGTGCGATTTTGAATGTTTATTGTTTTTCCTTACCGACGACTTTTGATAAATGAACACAAAATCTTATTTTCCAAATTGAATAATGAAATAATCTTATCAAATTAGTGTATTGTCATCGGTCCTCGATAAATCTACAAAGTTTGAATGAAATCTGACCCTTTAAAGTGGGTCAAAATCGCGTTCAAAGAAGTCGGTTACAAACATACATACAGGTGAAGCTAATATAAAGCGTGTAATAAAATATAAAGCGTGTAAAAATATTGAAATAGTAAGAAATATTTTTAGACGATGTAAATATTATACTTACATAATTTTACTGTGAATACAGTCGTATAAGAATATGTTTTACAATAATCATGATCATATATCAGCCAGTGGAGGTCCACTGTTAAACATGTGCCTTCCCCAGTGACCGTCATTACACCCTCAGCCTTCTCCAGCCCCTTCCCGCCACCCTCTTTCCATCTTGCCGGAGGTGAACACTCATTACTGATTCAGGGCACTATTCAAAGCGCGTTTGGTTCTCATACCGGCCGAATCTCAGGAGTGTGATCAATCGTTCACATTTTCAAATTCAATGTCTTATAAAATATCTCGGCGGTAGATAAAATAAGCATTCTGTGTGCTTAGTCTAAAGCGGAGCACTCGAAAACGAACTCGAAAACTATTGATCGATTTCAGAGTAAAATAGACCTAAAATGGCTTGTATTAAGGTTTGAGTTCGCCAATACATTCAGCATTCGAACAATGCTGAATGTATTGGCGAACTCAAACCTTAATACAAGACATTTTAGGTCTATTTTACTCTGAAATCGATCAATAGTTTTCGAGTTCGTTTTCGAGTGCTCCGCTTTAGACTAAGCACACTGTATCGCTTCGTGAAAATGATAGTATTCTGAAGAGTAGTTGTTTGCACTGTTACCATATTTCCTGTTCTGCGATCTCATTTTACAATAGTAGAAACAAGTTTCATCACCAAGATGCCTAGTATTCATCCAATTACCGTTATTCAAAGCAACTTCTATCTTGCACAAGCAAATCGTGGCACCAACTTTCATCTACGATATTCCCTCAGAACGAGATGGGGATATTCAAAGGATGAACATTTTTTTTTTCAAACAACTTTTAAGCTTTTTGTTCATAATATCAATTACCAATCGACAGTTACTGAAGCCCTACACGTAAACAATACAGCATCAAGATTGAGGAGTAAGACTTGGAGTTGAATAAGTTCAATGATGAAGATGATATATTTGTTAGTAATCGACAGTGCTTAATTCCCACAGTTTAGGTGAGTAATGCCCCCGCAGCATCAGAATTGAGTTTGTTTGTTCAGAAACTTTTGGGACCATTTTGAATACTTCGCCCTATCGATATAACTAAACATGTAAATCGGTCCAGAATCGGCAAAATCAGTATATACACATTCATACTACGAGTAAAAGCAAACTGAGAACCTCCTTTTTTGGAAATGGGTTAGAGGGTTAAAAATCCAACAATGACCGTTGTTCTGGCGCTGCAGATGTTCACATATCACATAACATCGTGACCCGGCCCACCTGCCCACCTGTTGTATATTCGTTTAAAAAAAATACTGCTTTTAAAAAATACCAATATTATTCGAATTTGAATTTCGAAATGCAAACGCACGCATGAGTAGATACTGGATTGCACTTGACGGGTATATTACAAATGGCTACAGTTAATGTTTATCAACCGATAAATTTATGACTGCATCAAAAGTTAGTGATGTAACAGAGCGTTTGCTGCTTTATGTTACGAGCCACCGTACTGAAACAGATCCATCGATCATATTATTGGTGTTATTGGTTGTTTTATTATTGGCTGGATTACAATGTCTGGAGTGAAGCCACAAGACATCATTCCAAATACTTTTGTTAACCCCCGACGCAAAAACGATCGGTGTTATAAGTTTGACGTGTCTATGTGTGTGTGTCTGTCTATTCCCCTATAGCACTCAAATGGGTGAACCGATTTGAATGCGGTTTTTTTTGTTTGAAAGATAAATTAGTCGAGAGTGTTGTTAGCTATGTTTGATGAAAATCGGTCCAAGATGGCCGCCGCTACAAAATGGCGGATTACATATTTTTTCACAACTCCCTTAATATGGGTATCAAATGAAATGGCTTGACTAGTAAAATAGCACTATGCAAATCCAAGATGGCCGCCACCACAAAATGGCGAATGTCGGGGGTTTTTTACACGCTTTATATTAGCTTCACCTGTATGTATGTTTGTAACCGACTTCTTTGAACGCGATTTTGACCCACTTTAAACGGTCAGATTTCATTCAAACTTTGTAGATTTATCGAGGACCGATGACAATACACTAATTTGATAAGATTATTTCATTATTTAATTTGGAAAATAAGATTTTGTGTTCATTTATCAAAAGTCGTCGGTAAGGAAAAACAATAAACATTCAAAATCGCACGGTAACTAACTGTAACTAGGGTAAACAGAATAGATGTCACACACAACTAAAATCTAAGCACAAAACGCACGAATGCGAAGATAAAACAATATTAAAACAAAATAATAATATTATTAATTAGTACTTATTTACTTTAATCATATTGTACGATTTACAATAAAAAAACAAATAAAATAATTTATTAATAATTAATATCTGTTGTATTTTAAGTGACATGATTTTTTTAGTGTTTTATAAATAAACCAAACTAAAAAATAGAAAATAAATAATAGTGTGCATATGAAAAAAATGTATTTTATTTAAAAAAGCGTGGGGTGCTTTTAAGATATTAACGAAATGATAATCCTCTATACACCCATGTACCCCACGCTTTTCTATCTATCTATCTTCTATAATATAATAAAACTGTAACAGATCCAATTCTGTACATTGAAGATATTTTGAAAATTTTTATTGGAGGGCACTCTATAATCGATACTGAAGCCAAAACTGCAATTTTTTTCATTTTTGTCTGTCTGTCTGTCTGTCTTTCTGTCTGTCTGTCTGTCTGTCTGTCTGTCTGTCTGTCTGTATCTTGGCCGCGCATCACGCCGAAACTACTGAACGGATTCGAATGAAACTTGGTACGATTTGAGTTTATACTCCGAGGTAGGACATAGGATACTTTTTATCCCGAAATTCAGCACGGTTCCCTTGGGAGAGGGGATGAAAGTTAAAACGTGTATTTAGCTGTAATTCATTAACGCGTTGTTCGATTTCACTCATTCTTTTTTTGTTAGAAAGGTAGTACTTTATGTATTGTCCCGTAAATATTTCTAGGTCATAGGTTTTTTAGTTTAGAAATGACAGACATTACAATCCTCAGTATTGGGTTCAAATAACTTGGGACCCGGATCTTTCAACGTACGGCTTATTTTAAACTGGTGTGCGTTTAAATTTATGTTTGTCGATCTGTCTATTTATTCTAGCTAATCTCCGAAACGGCTGGATTGATTTTAATGGAACTTTCAATGTTATAAGGAGTAACTTAAGCTACATTTAGTTTAGGTACATAAAAGAATTATGGGATCAGATCCGATCCTATATAAAAACCTATATCTACGCGAACGAAGTTGCGGGGTTCAGCTAGTAATATAATAAAACTGTAACAGATCCAATTCTGTACATTGAAGATATTTTGAAAATTTTTATTGGAGGGCACTCTATAATCGATACTGAAGCCAAAACTGCAATTTTTTTCATTTTTGTCTGTCTGTCTGTCTGTCTGTCTGTCTGTCTGTCTGTCTGTCTGTATCTTGGCCGCGCATCACGCCGAAACTACTGAATGGATTTAAATGAAACTTGGTACGATTTGAGCTTATACTCCGAGGTAGGACATAGGATACTTTTTATCCCGAAATTCAGCACGGTTCCCTTGGGAGAGGGGAAGAAAGTTAAAACGTGTATTAGCTGTAATTCATTAACGCGTTGTTCGATTTAACTCATTAGTTTTTTGTTAGAAAGGTAGTACTTTAAGTATTGTCTCGTAAATATTTCAAGGTCATAGGTTTCTTAGTTCAGAAATGACATACATTTATTGGGTTCAAATAACTTGGGACCCGGATCTTTGAACGTACGGCTTATTTTAAACTGGTGTGCGTTTAAATGTATGTTTGTCGATCTGTCTATTTATTCCAGCTAATTTCCAAAACGGCTGGATCGATTTTGACGGAACTTTCAATGGCAGATAGGTGATGTTATAAGGAGTAACTTAGGCTACATTTAGTTTAGGTACAAATAAGGATTATGGGATCCAATCCGATCCTATATAAAAACCTATATCCACTCGGACGAAGTCGCGGGGATCAGCTAGTCTATACATATAATAAATTTTTAATAAAATACATTTTTTTCATATGCACACTATTATTAATTTATATTTATTTTCTATTGTTTAGTTTGGTTTTCTATAAAAAGCGTGTTTTTAGTTTTTTTAAACTATTATTTATTAAATTTTTAATTTATACTTGTTACGTTTACTGCTCTGAGTGTAACTTTTTAAGTCGTCGTTCACTGTGCGTAAATCTGTCATTTAGAATGAAAATTAACTGGAACCATCTTGCAGAGTACTTCATCGATTAAAAAATCACGCAAATCGATCCATATAAATATCGGAGAAATCGGTGTAGATACATGTCTCGGAGGTAGATCTATTCGCGAATGATCATGTTCATGATCCATGCATAAAATTAAAAAGTAGGCACCGAATTGAGAACCTTTTTGGAAATCTGTTAAAACCAAACGCGCGCCGTTTTTAGTTGCGTCTGCTACGACAAAGAAAATAAAAGCTAGAGTTATTGTATATTATATCTATCTATATCTATTCTATCTATATCTATATCTATTCTATATATACTTATAATAAAATCGTAGAATTGCCGTGTCCTGTACATTGAAGATTTTTGCAAAATAATAACTGGGGGATGTTAGGGATAAGTAATAGAACGTAAAAAAGCTATTTTTGAAATTTTTGTCTGTTTGTCTGTTTATCTGTTTATCTGTTTGTCTGTTTATCTGTTTGTCTGTTTGTCTGTTTGTCTGTTTGTCTGTATGTTTGTGCGCGCATCACGTAAAAACTACTGAATGGATTGAAATGAAACTCGGCATGATTTAAGTTCATACTATGGAGTAACATATAGGATACCTTTTATCCCGAAATTCAGCACGGTTCCCTTGGGAGAGGGGATGAAAGGCAAAATGTGTACTTAGCTGTAATTCGTTAACGGGTGGTCCGATTTCATTCATTCTTTTTTTGTTAGAAAGTAGATACTTTAAAGACTACTGGCTAATCTCTGAAAGGCTGGACCAATTTTGATGAGACTTTCACTGGCGGATGTTTACATTTTGATGTACCTAAACACCCGCCAGTGAACTTTTTATAGTTTTTAGCAAGGTATAAGCTCAAAGGAGCTTAGGAAAAACAAAATGATTCCCACGGGATTATTAAAATCAATATCCACGCGAACGAAGTCGCGGGTATCCGCTCGTACTTAATATGTATAAAAAGACGCTGCGCATCGACTCTACTCCACTCTGGAGGTGGGCGTTGCGCCTAAGTGCTAAGTGAGGAATCAGAACAAGCCTTAACATTCTGATTCGTCATGAAATATAGGGATCATTTATCAATTCCCTTCCTCTACATTTACGTACAAAGTCTTTGTTCATCACTTTGATTGGCAGGTATGAAAATTGCTTAGATTCTTTCTCATCCAGTGCGGCACACATTTTATATCACGTCGCTTTAAGTCTATGTTAACCAAGACGGGTACTTAAAGTTATGATCATGAGCAAGTGAAGCAACACGGCGAAATGGGGCAACGTGTCTAACATCACACTTAAGTGTTGCCTACTTAGTAAGTAGACTTTAAAAAACATTTTGTTCTTCACAAAGTTTCTTTTACGTAACATAACTTATGTTTTACTTTACGTTTAACATTAAATTTATCTTTGAAGTGATCTCTATAAGCGTTAATATCTGATTTTTTGTTATTCGCATTAGCTAACAGTTTTTAGCTTTCAGAAAAGTCCTTAAACTCAAAGTGCTATTTACTATAACACGAAATGTTACTAGACGGTTAAATACCTACTTGAATATGGTTATAGTTACATCTTAATTATTCATCTCTATAGAATGAATAGTGTGTTAATTGCTAATTTACATACCGAAGGTGGAAAATTTAGGTCACAGTTCCAGATATTTAGCGACTTCATTATACGACTGAATTAGATGCTTAATCAAAACGCCACCCCTCGTGGGTAGGTATAAAATATCATAGTAGAATTCGTAGACCAGACACAATATTAATGCTTAAACATTAAACAATAAACAATAACGGTTAACCGTTTATGCAACAGTTAATGCAGTGATAAAACTGAGTCGGTGGTCTCAGAAAAATAAATATTTAAAATTCAATTGTCTACGAAAGCAATGAGGCAACAAAAGGTTCTAAGCGTGTAATTACAGCGTATGAATGACTGACGAAATGGAATGATGTCTGAAAACTTCTCCGTTTATCTCTTAAGTGTAAATATTGTCCCATTCGTCGTCGTCTTATTTTTATACCCGTTTCGTAGCAGCTTTGTCAGATCACAATCTGCTATATCAAAGGTATAATAAGCAATTATTCTCAACTTTGCTTCAGGATTCGTCTGGATATATGAAAATACGTCCTCGGATTAACAAACGTTCTCGGATTAGCAAGAACGATATCATTTTTAGGGTTCCGTACCTCAAAAGGTAAAAAAAGGAACCCTTATAAGATCACTTTCTTGTCCATCTCTTCGTCTGTCCGTCCGTGTATCACCACCGATTTTCTCAGGAACGGATGGACCTGGAAAGTTGAAATTTATACCAGATACTAAGGTCTATGGTCCCTATTAGGTGTATAAAAATTAAGGTCCTGAGTTCACACAGTAAAAAGATATGGGCAAATTTAAATTTTCACGAAAACTTGTAAGTACCAAAATTTACCTTAATTTTCAACTTTTTTTATTTTTCGGAATTTTTCCTTTACTTGATCTATAAGACCTTGCTTTTGACCAAAATTGACAAATCTAGGTCAACCGGAAGTACCCTGTAGGTTTTGGGTCGATAACCTAAATGGTTCCAGTTAACCTAAAATTACGAAATTTGGCAAAAAGCCAGGTATTACAGCACAAATAAAGGAAAAATTCCAAAAACTAGAAATGTTGGAAATTAAAGGGTGTCCCCATACATACATAGTTGAGCAAATTAAGATAGACCTCTGAGTTGTATGAGTGCTCATAAAATTTAGAGGCCTTGCTTAATTAGCACCTTACCTTTTAAAACAAACTAATGAAAAACAGATTGTACCTACTTATACTTCTGGAGTACGGAACGTGCGCGAGTCTGACTCGCACTTGACCGGTTTTTTTGTAATATAATATTAACTAATGCAATGCAAAATTACACAATATTTAATACCAATTTTAACAGCTTAACTTTTTGCTTTTACTTAGTTAAGCAAAGACGTACAACTTATGTAAGGTATTTGTTGAAAAACTAAAAGAAAAACTTGCAAAATAGGCAATTTTAGGACTCATTTTTTTAATGATATTTACCTAAATAGTAAAAAACCCAAGCCATGATTTAATAATGTTGCATGATTTAATCTTTTGTACACAATCTCTAAACTAGAATAAATTGACGAGTTTATAAATAGTGCTATCCTTTTCTACATCCTTGTAGAAAAGGATAGCACTTATTTTCAAGCATTGTGAAAAGCTATGTCCACACTATGCCTTTTCATCTTCAACTTTCGTCGTCATCTTTCTATTCAACTTTAGTTTGACATTTAATTCGAATGCGTCGACGCACGACGCTAACATAGTCATTTTGTTCTGTCTGTGTTGAAAACATGAGCGACGAGAACATTTTACTTGGTGGAATATGTGCGGCATACGAAAATCCAGAAAAAAAGAACAGCGAAAGTTTTGGATACGAAGCTATTATAATAATCGAAGTAACGTGATTGTAAGTGAACTTAGAGAAGATAAAGATATCCTTTTTAAAAATCTATACATATAATAAAATCGTAGAATTGCCGTATCTGTACATTGAAGATTTTTGCAAAATAATAACTGGGGGATGTTAGGGATAAGTAATAGAACGTGAAAAAGCTATTTTTGAAATTTTTGACTGTTTGACTGTTTGTCTGTTTGTCTGTTTGTCTGTTTGTCTGTTTATCTGTTTGTCTGTTTGTCTGTTTATCTGTTTGTCTGTTTGTCTGTATGTTTGTGCGCGCATCACGTAAAAACTACTGAATGGATTGAAATGAAACTCGGCATGATTTAAGTTAATACTATGGACTAACATATAGGATACTTTTTATCCCGAAATTCAGCACGGTTCCCTTGGGAGAGGGGATGAAAGGCAAAATGTGTACTTAGCTGTAATTCGTTAACGGGTGGTCCGATTTCATTGATTCTTTTTTTGTTAGAAAGTAGATACTTTAAAGACTACTGGCTAATCTCCGAAAGGCTGGACCGATTTTGATGGGACTTTCACTGGCGGATGTTTACATTTTGATGTACCTAAACATCCACCAGTGAACTTTTAACAGTTTTTAGCAAGGTTTAAGCTCAAAGGAGCATAGAAAAAACAAAATGATTCCCACGGGATTATTAAAATCAATATCCACGCGAACGAAGTCGCGGGTATCCGCTCGTCTTCAATAAACTTCAAAGTAATATTTTTTTCTTCGTCCGCCATCTTGTCGTTGAAAGCTTTGTGGCACAGAAATCCACCAGACGCGGGAAACGTGTTTCGCAGCGCGCGCTGTGCTTTCAACTGTCAATAACGCATGCGTCAAGGGCATGCCTCACGTGCGCTGTTGACTGCGCTGTGACGCATGCCCTTGATGAACGAAAAAAGGCACAGTGTGGACATAGCTAATGAGATAGGAACATATTTAGCCCTGTCATTTTAGTTTAGATTAAGAGAATATGTACAACAGAATTAGCCATATTATCACACGGAATTTCCGTTTCTCCTCTGTGACGGAATCACATAAAAAATCAAAAAGGTTTTCTGCACGTATCGTCTAGAGTGTGAGGTTAATGTAGGTACGCTCCAAAAAAACTGATCCGGTCTGAAAAATGATAAGAATGTTAAACAAATTCAATGCCGACCCTGCCCATTTTGTTCAATATCTAGATTTTGGAATGTACTCTGTATAAACGAGTAAGTATAAGATAAACTTTTACTATAGGTACTTATACTTGATAATACCTAGCTTATGATATAAATGATTCACTTTCAAAATGAAACAAGCTAACATTCATTTCATGAATATAATACTTTGTTAAGTGACTTTTGTATAACAGTAGTTACTGAGTTTTGTATAACTCCAAATCTATGGCTGAATTCTTTCATGTTTCAGGTAACATATATCGACCCTGAAATGCAAGATTTTGTTTTATATTATTAAAGCTTTATTTAACAGATGTTTGATATAGGATTTAAGTTGCAAATAGTGAAATGAATGGATAACGGCTAGAAAATTGCAATAAGCAGTACATTCTCTCATTAGCCCATATAAATGAGTGAGATAGAGTTAAGGGGAAATGTGGGCGAAAAGACTTTTGAAAATTAGGTATTTGAAAAAACTATCGTTGTCGCGTTCGACCGTCCCGCGCCTCAAATTCGTGCAATAAGGACAACTGCAAATCCGACTCAATAGCCGTAAGTAAAAAGTCATAATTCGAGGATTGGCTCTCTAGTGTTTCCTCTTCCAATATTGGACCAATTTAAAAGATATTTCGTAAACTGAATATTAAGGATATATACTGTGACCCTATGTTTTGCTTTTTTCATTATTAATTGTCAAATTTGTACATTAGGCCTCTGTTGAAAGCGATCTAAAATAGGCAATTTTGAGCATTTTGTAACGGTTCTAGTGCTTATAAAAATAATTTAACTTCAAAAAGGAAAACATAGGGGCATAGAAGAGGTTGATATTTGTTTTATTGTAAAAAACATTGCTTTAGGATCATAAACCAGGGAGAAAACACGCGAGAGCGTTTATATGGAGAAAAGAGCAACCGCATTTCCTCTTAAAGATTTTATAATACACACCTACCTAAGGTGTAAGAAACCTTGCGCGCAAAAACTGGTATTGTTCTATGAAATCAAGAAAATATTAGAGGAGCTGGCGAACAAAATGGCATAGATACAAGCACTAGGTACATGCAGATATCGTTGTATACAAATGTTTCTTATATTATAGCTAGACAAAATTTTTATTTGAAGAAAAGTTACAACTTACGAGTACAATAGCTATAATAGCAATTGAAGGTATAATATGAATTACTTAATTATTATTTTTGACCCAAGACTATTGTAATTCAATGCCCAAGACGAGGGTAGTTTTGACACTTGACGCAAACCTGACTGTAGTAATTTGACTATATAGATGAGATACTCGTCATCAGTTGTCGATTTTCAACAATGAACTGGTATTAAAACAAAGGAAAGTTTCACTATCAATCACGAACAATAGGCGGCCTATGAATGAAACTAAACCATGCCCACGCATACAAATTCATTCATAGAAACTTTGTACTAAGTCACTCTAAAATAATAATAACACTCTAAAGTTACTTTCACGCAAATAAAATTTTGGACCATATCTATGTATATAAAATGCTCTTGTAATAGGTTGCAGTTTCGTTTCCCTTGATAATACTCATACAATAATATGCCATTGCCCAAGCTTGCGAACTTCAAACGAGCGACGGTTCTATTCAGCCTATTTGTTCTATCCTGTATATATTTTTGTAAAGGATCGACATATTATTATTTCAAGTCTAGGAATGTTTTACTTAATTATATTGGAGACTAGCTGATCCCCGCGACTTCGTCCGCGTGGATATAGGGTTTTTATATTGGATCGGATTGGATCCCATAATTCTTTTTTGTACCTAAACTAAATGTAGCCTAAGTTATTCCTTATATAACATCACCTATCTGCCATTGAAAGTTCGATCAAAATCGATCCAGCCGTTTCGGAAATTAGCTGGAACAAATAGACAGATCGACAAACATAAATTTAAACGCACACCAGTCTAAAATAAGCCGTACGTTCAAAGATCCGGGTCCCAAGTTATTTGATTTGAATAATAAATGTCTGTCATTTCTGAACTAAAAAACCTATGACATTGAAATATTTACGGGACAATACTTAAAAGTAAGTACTACCTTTCTAACAAAAAAAAAAGAGTTAAATCGAACTACGCGTTAATGAATTACAGCTAAATACACGTTTTAACTTTCTTCAGCTCTCCCAAGGGAACCGTGCTGAATTTCGGGATAAAAAGTATCCTATGTCCTACCTCGGAGTATAAACTCATATCGTACCAAGTTTCATTTGTTTGGATTGTTCATTTGTTTGTTTGGATGTTTGTTACTCAATCACGCAAAAACTACTGGATGGATTTGGCAGAAATTTGGAATGGAGATAGATTATATCTTGGATGAACACATAAGTTACATTTTATCCCGGAAAATCAAAGAGTTCCCACAGGATTTTTAAAAATCCTATATCCACGCGGACGAAGTCGTGGGCATCAGCTAGTAACTACATAATTACTTCATAAATTAAGCTAAGGTTTCGAAAATCTTATATTAAGTTGCTCCTTACGATCGTCATTTGCTTCTTTAGGGCCAAAATTGAAAATTATTGCAAATTCAATTTCCTTAACTCAGGCAATAAATCTCGGCCAAGCAGCTATCTTTATCAGACAAAATAAATTAGTCATTTATATTTCCCAGAAAATATATTAAAAGACACGTAAAATGGAAAATACTGATGGTGCTGCCACACCGCAGTTAACAAATGTTATAAAATATTACTAAACATTTGTTAAGTAGTTAACATTTTGTCACAAATGTTAGCAAAAATTTTCAAATGTTTTCATATTTATGCAACATTATTTAACAAATGTTTATTAAACATTGCAACAAATAGTTATAACAAATTATAAGATTACAAAATATCACAAATGTTAGTAAATGTTAAAGATTTTAGCAATGTTAAATAATGTTATACTTACAACATTTCTAACACCAGTGTAGCAGCACCATGATAGAATACATGGGTGGGCAGACCTTTATTAAAATACAAGCGGACACCCGCGACTTCGTTCGCGTGGATATTGGTTTTTAAAAATCCCGTCGGAATCATTTTGTTTTCCTAAGCTCCTTTGAGCTCATACCTTGCTAAAAACTGTTAAAAGCTCACTGGCGGATGTTTAGGTAGATCAAAATGTAAACATCCGCCAGTAAAAGTCCCATCAAAATCGATCCAGCCTTTCTGAGATTACCTGGTAATCTTTAAAGCATCTTTCTAATAAAAAAAGAATCAATGAAATCGGACCACGCGTTAATGAATTACAGCTATGTACACATTTTAACTTTCATCCCCTCTCCCAAGGAAACCGTGCTGAATTTCGGGATAAAAAGTGTCCTATATGTTACTCCGTAGTATGAACTTAAATCATACCAAGTTTCATTTCAATCCATTCAGTAGTTTTTGCGTGATGCGCGCACAAACATACAGACAAACAGACACACAGATAAACAGACAAACATATACAAATTTCAAAAATAGCTTTTTTACGTTCTATTACTTATCCCTAACATCCCCCAGTTATTATTTTGCAAAAATCTTCAATGTACAGATACGGCAAGTCTACGATTTTATTATATGTATAGACTATGCTAGAGTGGAAAACTTTATTATAATACTAGCTGACCCCCGCGACTTCGTTCGCGTGTTTATAGGTTTTATATAGGATCGGATCGGATCCCATAATCCTTTTTTGTACCTAAACTAAATGTAGCCTAAGTTACTCCTTATAACATCAACTATCAGCCATAGAAAGTTCCGTCAAAATCGATCCAGCCATTTCGGAAATTAGCTGGAACAAATAGACAGATTGACAAACATAAATTTAAACGCACATCAGTTTAAAATAAGCCGTACGTTCAAAGATCCGGGTCCTAAGTTATTTTACCCCAATAAATGTCTGTTATTTCTGAACTAAAAAACCTATGACCTTGAAATATTTACAGGACAATACTTAAAGTACTACCTTTCTAACAAAAAAAGAATGAGTTAAATCGAACTACCCGTTAATGAATTACAGCTAAATACACGTTTTAACTTTCTTCCCCTCTCCCAAGGGAACCGTGCTAAATTTCGGGATAAAGGGTATCCTATGTCCTGCCTCGGAGTATAAACTCAAATCGTACCAAGTTTCATTTGAATCCATTTAGTAGTTTCGGCGTGATGCGCGGCCAAGATACAGACAGACAGACAGACAGACAGACAGACAAAAATGAAAAAAATTACAGTTTTGGCTTCAGTATCGATTATATAGTGCCCTCCAATAAAAAATTTCAAAATATCTTCAATGTACAGAATTGGATCTGTTACAGTCTTATTATATTACTAGCTGATCCCCGCAACTTCGTTCGCGTAGATATAGGTTTTTATATATCCCATAATTATTTTATGTACCTAAACTAAATGTAGTCTGTTACTCCTTATAACATTGAAAGTTCCATTAAAATCGATCCAGCCATTTCGGAGATTAGCTGGAACAAATAGACAGATTGACAAACATAAATTTAAACGCACATCAGTTTAAAATAAGCCGTACGTTCAAAGATCCGGGTCCTAAGTTATTTTACCCCAATAAATGTCTGTTATTTCTGAACTAAAAAACCTATGACCTTGAAATATTTACAGGACAATACTTAAAGTACTACCTTTCTAACAAAAAAATAATGAGTTAAATCGAACTACCCGTTAATGAATTACAGCTAAATACACGTTTTAACTTTCTTCCCCTCTCCCAAGGGAACCGTGCTAAATTTCGGGATAAAGGGTATCCTATGTCCTGCCTCGGAGTATAAACTCAAATCGTACCAAGTTTCATTTGAATCCATTTAGTAGTTTCGGCGTGATGCGCGGCCAAGATACAGACAGACAGACAGACAGACAGACAGACAGACAGACAAAAATGAAAAAAATTACAGTTTTGGCTTCAGTATCGATTATATAGTGCCCTCCAATAAAAAATTTCAAAATATCTTCAATGTACAGAATTGGATCTGTTACAGTCTTATTATATTACTAGCTGATCCCCGCAACTTCGTTCGCGTAGATATAGGTTTTTATATATCCCATAATTATTTTATGTACCTAAACTAAATGTAGTCTGTTACTCCTTATAACATTGAAAGTTCCATTAAAATCGATCCAGCCATTTCGGAGATTAGCTGGAACAAATAGACAGACCAACAAACATAAATTTAAACGCACACCAGTTTAAAATAAGCCGTACGTTCAAAGATCCGGGTCTCAAGTTATTTGAACCCAATAAATGTCTGTCATTTCTGACCTACAAAACCTATGACCTTGAAATATTTACGGGACAATACTTAAAGTACTACCTTTCTAACAAAAAAAGAATAAGTTAAATCGAACAACGCGTTAATGAATTATGGCTAAATACATGTTTTAAGTTTCTTCCCCTCTCCCAAGGGAACCGTGCTGAATTTCAGGATAAAAAGTATCCTATGTCCTACCTCGGAGTATAAACTCAAATCGTACCAAGTTTCATTTGAATCCGTTCAGTAGTTTCGGCGTGATGCGCGGCCAAGATACAGACAGACAGACAGACAGACAGACAGACAGACAGACAGACAGACAAAAATGAAAAAAATTGCAGTTTTGGCTTCAGTATCGATTATAGAGTGCCCTCCAATAAAAATTTTCAAAATATCTTCAATGTACAGAATTGGATCTGTTACAGTCTTATTATATTATAGAAGATAGATTATAATGAGCTTTTTAGTTGCTATCTTGGCTAAGGCTGTGGCTAAGGTTCTGACTCGCGTTTGCTGATGTAATTGTTTATTTGGTGTGCAATTAAGTTATTGTTCTTCTTCTTCTCATAGAGAAGTTCTTTTGAGAGAGAAGATGGCGCCTACAATATTAGGTTCGTAATGAAGACTGAGCGAAACCAGCACAACAAAGTGGACGTTTGAATGGTAAAGTGTTCTATTAATATGATTCATTTTACCGCCTTTATGTAGGTAAGAATTGAGATATTACATTCTAACACTATGAAAAGCGTTGTTATTATTGCTTACCACAAATCCTACAAAACATGCCACACAAAGCTTACGTAGGTACTACGAATATGTGTTCAGACACGTGAAAAGATGATAAATCTAAACGATATTTCGATTCAACGTCGTTAAGAAAACCATTGTGAGAATAGATAGCCAATAAGCCAAAAAACTTGAACCAAAAGAACACCGAACGACTTTGTTTTTTTATAGAATATAATACAAATTTCCTTCGACCACAACCGTTGATCGACGCGATCGTTCTATAGAACGAGACCGACATAATCTTCATAGCCGATTCTGCTTTTCGATTGGTCCAAAGTGGTCAATACGAATAAGCGAAAAAATACATATGTAGATACCTACATCGCTACTTGCGTGAATTACTATATACTTATCTAAGCATGGTGTCGAAGCTACACTATTTTCTATCAGTGTGTATGAAAGCCAGCGGGATCACCTTTTGGGGTGGGAATTTTGGTGGAAAGTATGCCACAAGCATCAGATGGCGTCCCAGGCGGGTTAAGCTGTCAATTGAGACTAACAGACCACTACAATATAAATCAAGGTAGACTTTGAGGTACGCGACCGAGACATGCGACACTTAGAAGGCGACACTCGCACACTGCATTGTATAGAAATGTGTGGAGAAGAATTGATGTAAGCGTCCGCAACGCGCGGCGTTAAAGGTATCATTTGAGATAATATAGGTACGTCAGCAACATACGACACTGGGGAGGTACACTGCTATGTGTAGAAGTATATGGAGAGCATTTGAGGTAGGCGAACGCGACGCGTGACACTTAGCGTAAGAAATCACGGAGCGGTTTGATCCCGCGCCCACCGCAATTGCGGGAGAATAGTTTTATTTCTATACCCACGAGACCGCTTGTTTGTGCGGGAATCGCAGCCGCCGCGGTTGCGGTAGTAGAAATCCCAAGACCGGCGGTTATTTACGACTGCAAAGAAAAATTAAATCTACTCTACTACATTCTAGAGATCTAAAACAACATACTAATATGCGACCGCGCCCGCCGATAAACCGCAGAGCTTGCGGGCGACGCCCGCAAAGCTCGTGGTCGACCGCGTTCCGCCGGTGCTGCGGAACCCGCAAGCAACCGCGCACTCCGCGGGAGTAAATCGCGTCGTGAGTTTTGCTCTCTACATTTTTATGTATTTCGTGATCGTACGAGTGTTGCGGTCCCGCAACCGCGGCGGGCGCGGGTGAAAACCGCTCCGTGAGTTCCTACTCTTAAGGTAGAGTTTTAGGTATACGATCGTGACAGCGCACATGGCTTTGTATTACGTGACATGAAGCCATAGATAGGAGTCGATGGCGCGACACGGTGCTGCGTGTCGCTGTCGCGTGCCTCAAAGTATTGCATAAGGAACCGTTTCCTAGACCTTTATACATTTGAATATCAGATAAATCACAGTTGCTCGTGGCATTCCACGAGCAACTGTGATACGGAAAATATCTCGTTTCCAGTAATAAATAGCTCTCCAGCGCTCCGGACGAATTAGCACCGATTTCATTTACATCTCTTACTGTTCCATTCCAGTGGTAGCGTGATTAATATCCACTGCCTGATACATAATATGATTTATTAACTGAGCAACATCTGCGGATTGGTCATGGTGCATGATACTTTTACCCGGTCCCCAAAGGTCAATATTGTAGAGTTCGAGCTGTCACTTTTCGAGTTATCGTTAACTGTGCGTAAAACTGACATTAAATACGTAAATTGACTTTTTGAAAAACGCCATGAAGTTAAGTAACTAATATAAAGAGAATATTAGATGACAAACGTACCTACAGTTTATTTAATTTTTTTTAGTAATTATTTCCTCCGGGCTTCGTGTTTTTTATATATTTACTTTTTAAGTTAGATATATAAGTATTTATTTGAGTTACAAGTTAGTCCTTGACTGCGATCTCACTTGATGATAATTGACAAACATTGACACTTACTACCTAGCAACTTAGCACCAGACTTTTTTGTTGTAGGTAGTATGATAAGACAACAAACGAATACTCTTAACTCAAACCTCTAGATCAGTGTCAGTGAAATAGACACCCTAGTTATATCACTACATAGTATAAAACAAAGTCGCTTTCTCTGTCCCTATATCCCTATGTCCCTATGTATGCTTAAATCTTTAAAACTACGCAACGGATTTTGATGCGTTTTTTTTTAATAGATAGAGTGATTCAAGAGGAAGGTTTATAAGTAGAAAAATTGGAACCGGTAGGTGGCGCTAATAGCGGGCAGGACGACGTCTGCCGGGTCTGCTAGTTGTATTTAAAACGATGATATAAATAATAATTGCTGATATGTTTCTGTGGAAAACAACTCGTCGCAAGGAAGGTTCTGAGCAATTAATAGAACTCTAGAGCGCTGCGGACGAATTATCCGCAATTTCATTAAGTACCTACTCTCAGTGTTTTACGGACGAAGTGATTAATGTCTGCCGCCTACCGTGTAATATAATTTATGAATTGAATAACATCCGACGATTGTTCCTTACCAGCGATTTTCACTGCCCTATATGAGGATTCCCAGATTTTATTTTATTGCAGAAAAAAAAATATTTTGTACTCTCTTCTCAATGCGCTCAATTCAAATTACAATAATTACATCTCACATGCCATTAAGAGAAAAAAATATTTTTTCAGGCTGCTTTTTCATGTGGGGACCCCCTGAGAAAAATTCTAATTGAATTTTTAATTTAATATAATATTATTCTGGTTAGTCGACATTTTACTTCAAATATTCTCCAAATATTTTGGGTATGTAATTCATTTCGTTCACTAGCTTGAGATCCGTGACAATAATAATAATATAATAATAATAAACAGAGAAAAATAGATAAACAGACAGACATACAGATAGACAAACACAGAATGACATTAAAAGAGCTTCGTTTTGCCCTTTGTATTTTGAAGCCTAAAAATATTTGAACTCCTCGAAATGTATTTTAGTATAATTACTTAATATTCAAAAAAAAAATTCAAAATTCAAAACTCATTTATTCAAAGTAGGTACACTGTACACTTTTTGAACGTCAATATATAAAGTACATGAAAGTGATGCAATGGTGATAATTACTACGGAAACTTAAAACTAAAACTACGAGGGTTCCAAACGCGCCCTGGTCTGAGAAGAGCCCACAACAAACTCAGCCGGGTTATTTTTTTTTTTATTATCACCAATTTTTTTATTATTATTAAAAAAATTCTTTTTAATAATAATAAAAAAATTGGTAAAATGGCATACGGAGTTAAAAAATCAATCTGTTGTGGTCTCATATTCGAGAAGTCTTGTTGTCTGACGGATAAACCTCAGTTACTAATAGGGTACTGAACTTAAGCTTAGCCTCACAACCGACCCTTATCCGGCAATTTAGCGACAGCAAAGGTGGTGAAATGACGCCCTTAATGAGGCGTAGTCGAGCTTTCGTAGTCGAGACATAATATTAATAAACATTAAAATATTATAACGGATTGTGTTTGCAGTGAAGAAAATTAGCTGAGACCGTGGATTATCTAAGAAAAGTTATATTTGAAAAGTAATGTGACAATAAAATAAATAAATGATTCCTAAATGCAGCAAGCTATGAATGACCAGCAAAATGGAATGATAACGAAAAAATAGTACCCACGCATATTTTACAGATTTAGTAAATGTTGTTCCATTCCTTTGCTGTTGTTGTATTAAAACAAAATCAGATGATTCAAGACATAACAACCGCATTTACAGAGCGACCAATATATCTGTGAACTGAGAGAGGTCGTTAGTGTCGCTTTAGTGTTGCCATACAATCGTTTTTTCGACTTAACGGAAATACAATAGCAGTACTTACGAGGTGCGGCAAGTCGTCCACGACTAGTAATCCCAATGTGGGACTCACTGCGACTCGTCGCATCACATGCAGTCCCGCCAAAACGCATTACTATATCATCACTTTAATGTTTATATTTTACATATTACGTGGGTATATTGATGGTAAATTTTGTCTGTTTTTAAATGGTTTTTATCAGGTCGCAAACCGGTTACTTGATAGCACTGACCTGTACCGGCAGATAGTCGCTTTTATATTTGATTAAATGAACTATATGGAATGATCGGAGCCAAATATCTTTTGGTATCGTTATAGCTCAGAAATAATTACGAATGAGGAGATTCTTTAATAATTTCCGAAAAGATTTTTCATAGTATAATTAATTAGGTAGGTAGGTATTTTATATTCAAGGAACTGACAACACTAATATGTTGTCAAATTGAATGACTTTCCAAGATGGCGGCCGTAGTTCCACTTTTCGCCATTTCAAAGAAAGGTTGGTCGCACTATACGAGACGACTGTAAAATTGCAGCTTTGATGCGGTTCTATTACAATTAATATCACTATATTGAAAGTTCTCACCGACAGCGTAGTCTGCATGCAGTTCACACTATGTACCCGTATTCACCATAACCACCACAGCCCTTTCACTTCCCACTGCTGGGCACAGGCTTTTCTTATAGGAGAGAGGGATTCAGAGCTTAAATCCCGCCACGCTGCGTTGCTTCAATTTTTATCGAGCTTGAACTATTGTCACATGACAGTGATAAAATAACTGCATACGATGGTTTAACGTGCTCTCCGAGGCACGGGGGTAAAACACTGCCAACTACCATAAGCCTTAATTTTTTTTTTTCAAAGAATAACTTCTCAGGCAACGAACTAAAATACTCTCTTAGTTTAAAAATAATAATATTATTGATATTTTTTCCCCAACTTGCTATTGTAATTTACATAGGATCAAGAAATTGTGATTACATTCCCCCTTAAATCTGAATTTACATAAATACTATTTAATAATAATACCAGTTAGAACCGATGAATTATTCATAGAATTTACTTCCACTTCTTTTACGTTAAAAAATCCGTAGAGGACTAATAATACGAAACCGAATTTTCTAAGGAATTTTATTGCGTAGATATTGTATATATAAAAAAATGTATAATATATATTATATATAAATGCACCAAATTATTTTATTAGCAAATAACACATCATGGGAATACTGAATACTTAATAATAATATGATCATGTTTAAATCATGGATCGTTGTCATCAACATATAGATGATATATATAGCTATAGATGTTCATTGCTGGACATAAGTCTCTTGTTGGGACAACCACAAGCCGCGGTCTTGTGCCGCGTGTATCCAATGGCTCTCTCGACTGATGTCGTCAGTCCATCGACGTAAATTTCCTCGGGTAAATTAATAATCATCTGGAACACATATCATGCAGAGATAAGGATTTATTTATTCAGAATCGTGTACAAATAAATTTTTTACTTGTTACAGGTCATACTATCGGCTGTGCGAAATGTGAAGTGAAGAAGTGAAATATACCAATTTATTTTCAAAAATGCGACCATCAAACGCGAATAACAATGACTCTCCGCCGGTGTGACAGTCTGCCCACAAAGCTCCGGGACGCGCCGATCACCGCCGAAGTAGCCCAACCACTGAATAAAATACCTGATTCCAACACTGACCCAGATATCGATAACGCTGTAGTCCGCGACGAAATCATCGCCACTTGGAAGTCCCTTTACACCGACGTCAAGAATATAAAGAATGGCCTCACTGCAAAAAACGGCCCGTCGGTCCACGGCGCGGATAAAAGGTCCATTACGCACACTTTCAGTCCAGCGCCAGTGCGGAACAATAGAGAAACGCAGAAGAAAATCACTCACGGTAACAGGCATGTTTCTGTCGGAGCGCGGGACTCCGATCGCTGCCCGTCGTTTCGCCTGGACGTGGGCCAGGGCGTTTCAGACAGGAAACCTAAGTCGGCGCGGCGACGGACCTTATTGGAACGCCTTCTCTCCTGGAGGACACCGGAATGCGACTGCCAGATTGAGTGCCCGTCAAAATGTCAGCCAATACCACGACCGACGCCCGAAGAAGTGTTGTGCACCTGTGGCGTCGCTCAGCCAAAGTTTACGAACAATCGGAATAAGTACGCCGAGCGTGGACGTTCCAAAAGTGTGGGATATGAAGCTGCGCGAGAGGTGACTCAGTTTCGCCGGTTAGTACTTTTTTGTATTTAGGTTAGGAATTTTACCATTTTTTTTTTGAGGAATACAATACTTAAATGAAATTAGTCTATGCTACGTAACGAAAGAAGTTGAGATTGTATTTGATACTCGTCGTGACAACAATCTATCTGAATTGATGGAAAGGGTACCTAATAGTGTTTAAGTAATTAACATAATTACTGCTCATTCATTTGTATACAATCTCTGTACTAATTGACAGGTCTAAAAGTAGAAACATTTTCATTGAGAGAACATTGTGAAAAGAATAGGGTCCTTTTCACAATGTTCCTTGAATGAGAATGTTATCTAATTATTTAGTTCGGACATTGTATACAATCGAATAAGCACCATTGCAGTCTAGAACGGAACGTGCTCACTTACTTACTTTTGCCTGAATAACCTGAGAAGATATCCCCAAGAAGAAGACATACATTTTGTTAAATATGTGGTGTATTAGGTGCGCCAGTGCGGGCGCAACCGTGGGCGCTGAAACAGCAGCGGCTTTGCGAGGTCGCACTGCCCTCACATTGGCAAAGCGGTGCTACCCTGTCACCTATTTACTTTTACCTATAAAATGTCTTGCGAAGTTAACAACATTTTGTTAAACATGTGGTGTGTTAGGTGCGCCAGTGCGGGCGCAACCGTGGGCGCTGAAACAGCAGCGGCTTTACGAGCGCGCGCTGCTCTCACTCTGGCAAGGCGGTACTACCCTGAAGGAGGCTGGGGCTGGACCGTGACCGTCGTGGGCACCATCGTGCAAGTGTTATCTCACGGCTTACAACTCGGCGGCGGCACCGGAGCGATAGCGTGTACCGCCTCCGTGAAATACCGCGTCCCCCCACTCTACACTTACGGTGAGTAATCTGATACGTTGTTATAGATAATTCGCAGCGCTGCTTGCCAAGAGATCCACATTTCTAGTGTTACTTAGGAGGAAATAACTTGCAAGATATCCCCAAGAAGTAAGTTTATATCAAACTAAAAGTTTCGCATAATTAGCATTCAATGAATAATTTACTTGGTAGGTACATTTACTTATAATAATAGGTTCCCTCGAAGGAGTGTTGACCTCGAATTTGTGATAATTGATCATAATAATAAACTTATAATAATTATCATCAATTTATATAAATATAAAAACTTTAGGTATATTTACGTAAAATAAATTAATAAAAAACTTGTCATCAGCAGGTAAACTATGCAAAAACCTGGATAAGTCATCAATTCTACAATAAACAGTAACACCCTATGAAAATATCTTGTTTGTGACGATAATTGAACTTGATTTATTCCATAGAAGACATTATTCTTAATTAGAAACTGAAATAGAACTAAGACGAGCGTTTAAACTAATTGATTAAAACGAGTCGGAAGCGAGTAGAAGACAGTCCACGACTTGCGTTTATCTAATCACTGCTCAGTTTAGACTAACTCATTTATCTAATCACAGGTAGTACCTATAAGGTACAACAAGAAATACCTGTAAAAATAGATATTGAAACAAAAGAAACAAATCGACACTATTAACAGGTATAATTATTATGGTTTATTCGGTAGGTAAATGTTAAGTACAATCGTTATCTTTCTCTTATTTGAATGAGGATTCAAACATAATGAAAACCAGTTAAAACTACTTGTACTAAAATAATGTATTCTGTAGTTAAAACTTATATTATTTAAATTAAATGGAGCGCCAATGCTCTATAAGGGTTATACACTTCTGTGGATCCTTGTTAAGGTGGAAATCACAGTTCCGAGGTACGTACTTTGAGGAGTAGGTAATTAAATTGATTAGGTAACCAACCACTACATCCATTAGTAGTGTCGTTTCGTTATTAGAAGGGTTAAAACAGCCGATTTCTGATAAGAAAAGGAAAAGCTATTAAATTATTTTCTCTATCTGCACTAAAAGTAAAACGAGACACTGATCTTTTAAGTCTAAGATAATACGAAAATGCGATTTTCCTCCGACTATTCACCGTTCACCTAAACCAAATCGTTGTTAAACTAAGCCTTCAATAAAACCGAGTGCGGCTTAGCGAGGATTTCCAATAGATGAAAATATGTGTAACAACTAACAACGAGTAGGTACAATTTCAACAGAACTAGAATATTGACTTTGTTGAGAAATATGAGCTTTAAAGCCACGGGACAGCGACGAGCCTAAAGACTATATTGCTTTAGAAATCGTTTTGGTTTACCGCCATTTTTAATTAAGCTGTGTAAGTAGTAAAACTTTAACCTTTTGATCTAGGGATAACCTTTTAAAGAATAATTAAGTATAGAACTATTAATAGGCCTACCAATTCTGTAATATACCTTAACAAAAGGGTGGATGACCGGTGGACCCACCAGATTCTCTCACTAATGGGTGCAAGGGAAGAGATTGGGTGGGTTGGTTATATAAAGTTCTGGGGACTTTGCCTCAGCCTAAGGCAATGAAACAAATAAACTGAGCCATATTTTGACAGTTTTAGTCCGGAATCGTAAAGTCGAGCTTTTAAACGCTTTTTCCTACCTTATATTTTCGTGTGTGTAATCACACTAATATTATAAAGGCGACAGTCTCTCTCTCTGTGTGTGTGTGTGTGTGTGTGTGTGTGTGTGTGTGTGTGTGTATGTGTGTGTGTGTTTTAGCTGAAATTTTTAATGGAGACTGATTATGCCCTGACTTAACACATAGGCTTTTATTTACACTTTTTATCCCAGAAAAATCCACAGTTCACACGGGATTTAGATTTAGCAAACCTTGAAAGTAAAGCCTTAAAAGTTGAAGCCGCGGGCAGAACCTTGTGTGTTTATATAAACTATCTATCTACATAAAGAACTTTTGGTCAAAAGGAAAAAGGAAGGCTTAGTGAGGGAAATATGTCTGACGTATATTTTGTAAGAGAATTTTATTTTGTAAAAATCCTTATCGCCTGCACATGTTTGGTGGCGATCTTGATTCCGGTGTTGGACTGCAGGGTAGTGGAATGTACGGAAACTTTTATTTTTAAATGTTCGCTTCAAAAGAAAAGCTGTCTTACTTAGGAAGCTAGCGTTTTTATACCTCCTGTCTTATTAACAAAATCACAAATTAATCACACTATCACACTAAGTAATATTATTTAAAGGCGAAATATTGTGTCCAGTCTGTAGATATGTGTGTGCATGATTATTATTACTATAGCAAACTTCCTTGAAAGTAGTTATAAAGGTTGGAAAAGGGAGCGGGAACCGGAAATCCACGATTCCTTCGGGATTTGTGAAAATCCCAAATTCACGCGGGCAAAGCCGCGGGCAAAAGCTAGTTTAATAAAAGCCTTTTCAAAGTTTAACGTGTATATGTATATATTTAAAGTATACGAGTAGATTTCGGAGAAAAGCCGCAGAATGAATTTTATACATTCCCGAGCTGAACAAAATATGTAGCTTAAGCTAATTTATTGTCGGTGGGAGCCATGAGGTTTTACTTAATTTAATTTTCAGAACAAGCATACTCCAAATCACGGGAAAATTTTCAAGTGCATATAATATTGTCATAGAAATTTAATCCATAGGTACTAATATTATAAATGCGAAAGTGTGTCTGCCTTTCTGCTAGCACGGCCCAACAGTTTAACCGATTTACTTTAGTGAAGAGATAGCTTATTCGAAAAGAGAGCGGGAACGGGAACCGGAAATCCACGATTCCCACGGGATTTGTGAAAAAACGAAAATCACGCGGGCGAAGCCGTGGGCACAAGCTAATTAATAATAAATTACAATCTATATACTAATAAATAAAATTGAAGTGTCTGTCTGTAATATCGAAATAACTACCTCATATTAAGCTCATATGGTTATTTGAACGATACTATAACCGAATCACACGTTTTTAAAATTTTTGTCTGTCTGTCTGTCTGTCTGTCTGTCTGTCTGTCTGTCTGTCTGTTTGAACGGGCTAATCTTTGGAACGGCTGAACTGATTTTGACGGGACTTTCACATACAAGTAGAGAATTAACCAGGGAGTGACATAGGCTACTTTTTTAACCGACTTTCAAAAAAAGAGGAGTTGTGTTTTTCTACCTATGTACACCGATATCTCCGAGATTTCTGAACCGATTTGCGTAATTTGTTTTTTTAATCGATAGAGAAACATTGCGACACTGTCCTACAAAAAATTTGGATTCCAACTCCTCAATCCTGACGCTGTAGGGGATCTGATCCCCAAAACTAATGGGTTTTAGGCACTGTCGGTTATTTAAATTGATATTGGGGATACCAATTAAAGATTTTATTGTTGAATCACCTCGAGTAGGTATAAGTCCAACTCCTCAACCCTGATGCTGTAAGGAATTGCATTCTGAAATCGTAAGGATCCCACGGAATTTTTCCGTTTTGTGGACAGGTAGTAACCTGTCCACAAAACGAACAAAACAACAAGTCAAACAAAAAGAACAAAAAGTAGCCTATCTGTAGTAAGTACAGTAGTACTTACTACAGATAGGCTACTTTTTGTTCTGGAAAATCAAAGTTCCCACGAGATTTTTACAAACCTAAATACACACGGGCGAAGCCGTGGGCACCATCTAGTTATGGAATATTTTTCCTTCATCCTAAAAAGCAACACGCAATATTTATTACCTACAACATTATACCTACCTACATAAGGTTCGAATCATTGCTTCGCATGTTATTTCAATTTTACATTGATGTTTTTAAGGTAAACCAACACTCTCTATGAGTTGAATTACGCTCTGAATAAACCCTTCTTTTTTCTCAGTATGGAGTAAGTACATACGAGTACACGTACACGTACACGTAGTGTAGTAGTATGTACACACGCTATTTATGATATTTTTATTTATAGCATAATAATTGTTTCTTGAGATATATTATAGCGGAGTGACTCGACAACAACGGCTTATCTGCGTTCTTATTGGCAGACGCGTCACGCGTCACGCGTCACGCCATCAACAAAGTGTCGTGTCATCGTGTCACGGCTTGACGTTATTTTTAGACTTCATTATTGTATCGTGACACCGTGATCTGTTCAATATTAGTTTCAAAGTAAAGTAGCATTTTTAGGGTTCCGTAACC
Organism: Melanargia galathea; assembly: GCA_920104075.1. NCBI lineage: Eukaryota > Metazoa > Arthropoda > Insecta > Lepidoptera > Nymphalidae > Melanargia > Melanargia galathea. The sequence goes on from OV049870.1 coordinate 11,655,598, forward strand.
AAAGGGCAAAACGGATTTGCTAAGAGTATGTTACGCAGTGGCGGGGCAAGACCTAAATTTTATGTGGGCAAGATATATTTTGCGAGGCCCTCTGCCCGCAAAACGCGTTCACGGCTTTTAAGTTTAATGCATAAATCTACGGGGCGCGAGGCCGTCCGAAGCGCGAGGCCATGGGCCTGGGCCCACGTCGCCCACGCCTTCCACCGCCTCTGATGTTACGTATGTATGAAATTTGGATTTATGGTGTATTGAATTTTTCTTTTCGACCCGACCCGACTTGCACTTTACCGATTTTAAGTTCAAGTAAAACGTTAATTACGGGCATAGGTGGAGCGTGTACGTAGAAGATATCTTCACTCTTGATCTGAAAAATAATAAAATTACGTGGATTTATTAAAGGTGACTAAGGAAACGGAAGTCAGAAGGGCATCCCATATTTTTATTCCAACGACAAAGCGAATTTGCTTCGGACGTGTCCGTGAAATGTCAAGTGCAAGAATATAATGATGCCTTGAGATGGTACAGAGCCGAGGAAGGAACTAGTTTTATAAGATTTTGAGAACACTCTCTGTTCAAATATACTTACACAACCTGAATCTGAAGTTTTCAAATTTTATTTTTGAAACTAATAATTGTTAAGTACCTACACAAAATAATCTTCATACGAAAATGTTTTACATAGCCTTGGGCTTTATTGTATATCCTGTAAAATACCTGACAACTTTGCGGAAAATCACTGTGGAAGTGTGGATTAATGATTCCACACTTCCGCAAAGATCCAGGCAGGCCTCTGAATTTTATACAAAACTTTTTGAAATTGTAACTTTTTTTGGAGCTGGAAAACATGGTGATGACTTCACCATTACCTGAACTCGACGAGATGCGAAAAAAGACGACAATGGAAAATGATGCGTGTTTCGCCTACATTTTTGTACCAACTTAGTCCCCTATCCCAATTCTTTATAGGATAAATGAAAGATGAGGCTTTTCATAGAGAAAGTTGTAAGTGGACCACAATAAGCTGTTACTTTACGGGAACAAAAGCTACCGGATGAAAACAATTCACCGAACTCAGCTCAGTGATTCGTAAACAATTTTCAAGTATTTTCCGGTCAAGGTTAAATATATATTTGCGTGGATCAACGCTTTATCCCCGGAGACCTCTATAAATTACCACTTAAAGGCACTCGTTGAGACGTAAACAACACCCACATCTCTATCTATCAGCTCTTAATTTTAAGAGAGATGAAATATGATATGGACAGAAATCTTAGGAAGCCAGGAGGAAAAACTTAGATTCGCAACGAAGTTGATGCAGATGAGCTTAGGTGGGTGTTGCCGTGACGTCTGATTACGCATTTGTTTGACGCGTTCGATGCTGCTGACGTCACTTGCAATTTCAGTACTGATACTCACTCCCTCAGCTAGTCTTCGCTACGGCATCATTTAGGTGAAATCGTGATCGACAAAAAGACGTGTCATTCAACAAGGAATCGATAAAAATCCTATCTACAAAAGCAAAATAAAGATATTTGTTTAGAAATACAGAAGCAATATGAATCCTCTACAAAATTTATTGCTGTGAAAGCTTGTCCAAAGCTAACATTAATGAGCCTAACATAGGTAAAAAGTTATACTAAGCTTAGGGGTAGGTGAGCATATAAATATATTTCCAATAAGTAGCCATTAATTAGTTTTAGTATGGGACCCGTGTAGAGTCATTGAATTGAGTTAAGTTGACGTTACGGCGACGTTAAAGTTAGTGTTGTTTGCAAATAATATTAAAATTAAATTTCGACCAGAGAAACGAGGAATTTTGTGAAACACTCGAATTCTCATACGTTCGTACCTAATAATATATATTTATTATTTTAAACTAAAATATAATTTTTTTATTGAAACTGTCGCCGACAGTTGCAGAAACACCAACCGCTCTTCTGGTCCAGAGCGGGTTGGCGACCTTAACCGACTATTGTTTACATCGTAGATTATAACATGGTAGCACAGTGTACAGATATGGTAGAAGTATACCTAGTGATAATATTAGAACTTGACCGAGTTACTTTTGAACAATGAAAAGTTTTCAGAAACCATAAGTTAGTTTGTGAGATTTAAATCTGAGAAAGGTACTTTACCCTAGTTGAGTTAGATTTTATTTCGGGTCATATTTTAGTCTGACTGAGTCAAATATCGGTTTCTTGACCCAACTTTTTAACTTGAAATTAGGTATCAAAGCTGTAAACTCTACAATCTTTTGTAGGCAAGCTTGCAGTGAATATAAATTTTGCTAACTTTATCTGCTCGTAAAACTGAATAATCAAGTTTGTAAAGAACATTGAAGTTCGGTATATCCATAATGTCTATTTCACAGTGATTTCAGTGTACATTACTTGTGTTCGAGGAAGTAATAATGGAATGAAATTTGAATCTAAAATTCACGAACAATAAGTTGTTTTGTGTGCTGTAAGTGTTCATAATAATATTATAAATTGAAAGGAAAATTTTCACAATATTTCGTAATTATATTATTACTTAGGTTTTGAACACTCAATTAACAAAATAAATGAACACGAATTTCAGAAAAGGTTTTCTCTTTAGATATGATGGAAGATTTAAGAAGTATCTGTGAAATTACAGGAAAATGCAACGTTTTTAACACTATCTAATCGTACCGTTGAATTTTTTTTAAATCTGTATACCTAAACCATAGCTTTGTTTTTATTTCCTTCCCTTGTTCCAATACTAAAATAGGAACTAGTAAAAATGTAGTATCCAAAGATTTGGTTGACTGGTCAGCTACTTAATTGACTCGATGTTTTTTCACGACATCAGTGAAAAAGTTATTACCTTCGCGAAAATTTTCATTGATATTCTGTTTAATGTTAATAACTCAAAAATATTTAGGTTTGGCGGTCAGACAGATATTGTGTTTGATTTAAGTACTATACTATGTAATTAATCTAATAGAATAGAATAGAATAGAATAGAATAGAAAAGTTTTTTAAATAAACTTTTACAAGTACTTTTGAATCGTCGATTGAGTCTACCACAGGTTCGGAATGCAGTTCCAGCCGAGAAGAACCTTTTTTTTTTTTGACGTGGTGGAAACCTTTTATAGGTACCCCCGTTCTGCGGCCGAATGCGGCAGAACGAAGGTTATGTGGGACTCCAACCGGGTATACCCACTAAAACCACCACGGCATGACCCTCATGCTGTCTGTGCTGGACGCCTGGGGAACCCAAAGTATGCATCCCAGGTGTCCGGCAGCCGCCCCAGCTGGGGCTCCCACTCGCCTCTGGGCTGTCCCTCCAGAGGCTCGCGCCCTCCCGTAATTTTTTAACGAGGTTTTCTTCCTCCCGCGATGGGCATCGTTGCCCCCCGCCCCGGGGTGTCTCACCCCCAGTTTCATCCGCAGTGCCCTCTTCTAATCAGAGGGACACGCGGAGAAACCTCCCTCCGCCAGGTCATTGGCCATGGCTAACAATATCCCCGAAATTATTAACCATGTTACCGGGGCGCACCGGCCCGAATACTGCTCTTCCCCTCGGACGTATCCAAGAGGACCAGCAGCACCCAGGCACACTTGGAGGTTACCTGGCTAGCACCCCAGCCGAGAAGAACCTTCAAGAAACTCGGCGGTTGCTCTTTTTTAAAAATAACATAACAATTATTATTATTAATGTACATGATTGAAATGCCGTCTCGCGCATTGCTGGAACGAGTTAAATCCAAGCTTTTTTATCGTTTATATAATCTTCAATTATATAATAAGCTTTTTTTATGAGCATACTTTTAATAAAGTTCTTAAACTTGTGTAAAGGCAAGTCTAAGACATATTTTTTATTCAGATAAACTTTTACAAGTGCTTTTGAATCGACAAATGAATCTACCACTGGTTCGGAATGGTGCTTACAATTCTACACGTTAAGAAGGGCAGACAAAAGTAGCCCCATTTCCGACGGCGGCACCCGTTCACGAGCATGACGCATGATGCATGACGCATGAGTCTATCTAATTCACAGATTAGTAAATTTGTGATCTAATTAATCTAATAGTCGCAAATCTTTCGATTAGCTGACACTCTTTGTTAATATTAGCAAGTTTCATTTCAGAAGTCCTCACGAATCCATCCCAATATTTTAAAACAAGACGTGTTTTTTTAATTAATCAAGTAGGTAGTTATAAAGCTATCCGTTTCAGAACAGTCATTTTATTGTATTTTATGAAACTGGAATAAGCACGTACATCGAAGAGCAATCAACTTGATGGCGTGTGCCAGCTATTGTGAAGATTAAATTGATTTTTTCTTCCCAAATAAATTCCGTAGGTCGCGAAATTATTTTATTAAATTGGTGCAAATACACGTGAAAGTAGATTTCTTGACTCTTAAAAAGTCAACGTTTAGCAGTGGTACACATAATATGATAAATATAATATTTTTCTAAGTAATATTTTTCCAGTGGTTTAACTTATACGTTAATAGATCAGTCAGTTAGTCAGTCACCTTTTCCTTTTCTATACAACGTTAGTTTTACTTTACGCAAAACCTGAAAGTAGTTTGTTCAGAATCAGTAACAAAATCGAATCCAACCATTTTTAGGGCTCCGTACCCGAAGGGTAAAAAACGGAGCCCTATTAATGTCACTCGGCTGTCTGTCTGTCCGTCTGTCCGCCGGTCACAGGTCTCTAGCTCGCAGACGAAATGAGTTACAAACCTGAAATTTTGGTATTTAGTGTAAAACGTTAACCCAAAATCAAATATTGAATTATAAATTGAATTAAATTATTTTTCAGGGGGGCTCCCATACATGAAAAAGGAGCCGGAAAAAAAAAATTTTTCTTTACCCTAGCTTGTGGGATATCATTGTTTAGAGCTCATTAAGTAGAGTACAAATATATATTTTTTTAATTTTTATCTCAAAAAATAAGGGAATGGGAGGCCATCAAAGTTGTCAGTTTTAGACCATTTTTGTGACGGGGGCTATCTCAAAAACTAAACTAGTTGGGAATATGATATTTCAGTATATTATGTACTATATGCTCTATTTAAACAACAAATACTGAAAATAACGATTTATTAAATAGTTTATAAGCTGTGACCAAAATAAACGAACATTTTTTTGGGTTTTTCTTTCACGGTTTGTTGCGATGTCTAGCTCGGAAATTAAATATTTCTTAGACCCAAAATATTATATTGTTCATAATTATGTACGGAACCCTGAAAGAGCGAGGATCGACTCGCACTTGGCTGATTTTTATATTATAGTGTTATATTTTTGTCCAAAAATATTTTCAAATCCTACAAGCTTAGACACAACGATTTACCGCGCATTAGCTGACGGTCGGCACACAGCGGCGGTCATTCAACTCGCGTCGATCGCAAGTTGCTGTGGCGACGGCTTGCGGTGACCATTTTTTTCGAGGACAACGACGCAACATAACAAGCTTATAACTTCGTTACTTTTCATTATATTTCTTTGAAATTTTGTATAAATATTGTTAATGTAAAAATATTTGACACGTGTTTCGGTTTTTGCGCAAAGTAAAACTAACGTTGTATATTATATTAATTAATATAATATAATATATGTAGGTAATAAGGTATGGGTATAACAACAATATAGTATTTGATTTTGTGGGATTCGGCATATCCTAACGCAATTTAATACCACATCGTACAGGTTACCTAGTTACACCGTCTTATTGGCATGCTCGTGGGTCGTGACACCATTTGCAATATCCCGTCTCACGTTTCCCGGTTATTTTCATACCGTATTATGTTTCATTTGAATAGAAACTGACGCTGTGTTTTCTAAGGTAATGCACCATTTTGACCGACTTCAAAAAAGGGGGAGGTTCTCAATTCATCGGATTTTTTTATGTATCTCTATGTTCCCGGATTATTCAAAGACGCCTGGACCGATTTGGAAAATTCTTCTTTTGTTTAAGAGGGTATATTTTCCAGGTGGTCCCATGGTCACCAGGTCAGGACCTGTTGGTGTGATCAAAGGAACTCTTCTTTTATGGTGAAAATGAAAAATGAAAATGAAAATTTATTCATATTTATTTATATTAGTTATGGTATATTGAAGTTGGTTTAATTTTCCTAAAATATAGCTTGTCATTATTGTCAGCAACATCTGTATAATTACTATAAATTAAATATAATAATTCCTTTTACTTTTATGTAATTTATGATTTGTGATACAAGGATTAATTGTGAAACACCCAATGGCGCGCGACTGCAGGAGCGCGGCATCAACGCGCGCTTTGCAGTGTGAACACCTTTATGCATTTTCTTATATTGCGAATACAACACCTTGTAACGATACCGTAGCACCGCACTGGACGTCGCGACTTAAAGCACGAGTTTAAGCTTTATCTTTATATTTGTAGCTAGCTTTTACCACAGAATACATAATAGTACTACGTACTTTTACTAATTAATAGCCTGGACTCAAATATAAACCGAGTAAATTCGCGTCATTGGATCACTTTTCAGCGCTCGGATACTCGCTACGGGTATAGATGTCTATCAGTCGGCTGTTACCTATAACACAGGCATTAAGTTGCCTACTTTAGGAACAGACGACCGTGTGTGTATGTGTAAATATTTATTTATTATTTATTATTATTATTATTATCTGTGACCAAATTTCATTTAAATCGGTTCAGTAGTTTTGGCGTGAAAGCGTGACAGACAGACAGACAGAGTTACTTTCGCATTTATAATATTAGTAAGGATTTAAATAAATCCTTAGTTACTCAAAATGAAGTTAAGTGGTTTTTTTTGCCGGAAATTGTTGTGTTGAATTAAGTAGCTACAATTACTACTTATGTTTGCTATTTTAATAGTAATTGTGAAACCAAGGAAATTTGCTGAATTCGGAAGCACAAATGCTACAGAATTCAAAATTCCGGGCTCTACTAACAAAACAGTATTGTTGTTTTGTAAGCCCCAAAGTTTCTATACAATAGGTTCGTAACCTTCTGGAATTATTTGTACGAGAATAATAAATGATTGACGACTAGACTTGCCCTTGAAAAGTTTGAAGTTGTAAACGTTTTTAGATGATGATGATGCTACTTATACTTAAAAAAGAGAAGCTTTTTACCCACTAAAATTTTAATTTTAATACTTGTCTGTAAAACCCAGCATAGAATTTTTGTGCTGTGAATGTACCAAGCAATTTGTTACAAATTGTATCTATGAGTAAAATATATCTGATTTTCTTTTAATTCAAGATTTTCATATCTGCTGCCTACTCAGGATTTCCTGAGTATCTGTCTATACTTATATAAGCGCATGATGAATATTACACAAGTGTAAATTGAAAATTAAAAAAACCCCCGACATTCGCCATTTAGTGGCGGCGGCCATCTTGAATTTGCAATAGTGCTATTCTACTAGTCAAGCCCTTTCATTTGATACCCATATCAAGGGAGTTGTGAAAAAATATATCATCCGCCATTTTGTAGCGGCGGCCATCTTGGACCGATTTTCATCAAACATAGCTAAGAACACTCTCGACTAATTCACCTTTCAAACAAAAAAAACCGCATTCAAATCGGTCCACCCGTTTGAGCGCCACAGGGGAACAGACAGACACACACACACACACACACAGAGACACGTCAAACTTATAACACCCCGTCGTTTTTGCGTCGGGGGTTAAAAAGGAAAATTCAATGTGGTGAAAAATCATACACTTAGCTATATGTAGAAAAACTACATGTTCTTCTGTTAATTTTATCAGTAGGGAGGTATAGCGAACCACTATCACAAGTATTTACTTCGCATAGATTGCAACATTGTGCAATAAAGCGAGCTGGGACGTGCGCTCAGATGAAAGCGTTTTAACTTGATTAAATTGGTATGCCAGTTTTGGCATCAACTGGCCTTTGCACTTAGAATTTCACTGGCAATATGAATTTTAGTTATTTTGTAGAGCGAGAAAAATTAACAACTAAGAACGTTGCTCTTGTAAATTTGTATTCATACCAAATAACATAATGCTACTGTGAAGAACTAGTGTGTAGAAAAGTTTCAAATTATGAGGATCGGAAAAAATGTTTGTATGTTTGTGCATTTATCTGTATGTTTGTGCGCGCATCACGCAAAAACTACTGAATGGATTGAAATGAAACTTGGTGTGATTTAAGTTCATACTACGGAGTAACATATAGGATACATTAATTTATCCTGAAATTCAGCACAGTTCCCTTAGGAGAGGGGATGAAAGTCAAAATATGTAATTGGCTGTAATTCATTAATGCGTGGTCCGATTTCATTCATTCTTTTTTTGTTAGAAAGGAGATACTTTGTAGATTACAAGCTAATCTCTGAAAGGCTGGATCGATTTTGATGGGACTTTCACTGGTGGATGTTTATATTTTGATCTACCTAAACATCCGCCAGTGAACTTTTAACAGTTTTTAGCAAGGTATGAGCTCAAAGGAGCTTAGGAAAAATAAAATTATTCCCACGGGATTTTTAAAAACCAATATCCACGCGAACGAAGTCGCGGGTATCCGCTTGTTTGTAATATTTGTAAAATCTGATTTAAATCGTGTATAGTTAAAAATAATAATATTATAAGTATGATAAAATAATATAAAAGAAGTATATTTTCTTTTATATTGGGTAGGTATATCGTCTGAAAATATTATAAGAGTTTCTATTTAATATCCTCATAGCAAGAATATGGTCCACCTGAGAATATGAGATGTAACTTATGGGTACTTCTAACTAAGGAAAGTGCGCTCTGCATGGTTGCAGCCACTCGATATGAATCCTGAACAAGATAGGTACCTAATACTAATACCGTATCATGGGGATGGTACGTACGTAGTAGGTAGTTCCGGAATATTGCACTAACACCTGTTTCAAATAGCAAGTGTCTGAGCGCGGTCTATCCCAACCGATTATTCTGCATGATATCGTTGTGTAGGTGTTTGCATTTAAGGATTATAGTTATACCAGCCGGCTCGCTCAGGTTTCTCCAAGGGAGTACAATAGAGTACAAACATATTAATTACTATGTCTCTATATAAATGAGTAGGTACATAATCCATATAACTACTAATATTATAAATGCGAAAGTAACTCTGTCTAGCTGTCTGTTTGTCAAGCTGTGATGTGTGTGTATAATTTGGATTGTGTATTGTGTGTTTGGATTTGTGGATTTTGACGAAATTTGGTACAGAGATAAACTAGAGCTTGGAGAAGGACATAAGCTTTATTCCGGAAAATCATAGAGTTCCTAATGGATTTTTAAAAACCTAAATCCATCATCATCAAAGGCATCAGCTAGTAAGTACATAATTAATGCGTACTGTGAGTCTCATAAGAAAACTCAGAGTCATTCAGCGGGTATACTCGTATGCTCAGAGTGTGTCTCTAAATGATTAAATAAATGAGAAATGGTTAGAAGACCTAATAGATGCTGGGGTCCACGAAACAGAAAAAACAGTTATCTATGCTGGGGTCCTAAATTATTGGAAGGGCAATTTCGCACTAAATATAGCGCAGTGTTGGCAGGTCCCCAAATAGTGGACCGACGACATTCAGACGAGTCGTAGGGAGCCGCTGGATACAAGCGGCGCAAGTCCGCTGCATTTTGACTCTACAAGAGACTTATGTCCAGTTGTGGACATCAGATTGGTTAACAACGACGATGACGTACATAATTAGGTAGGTTTTCCGACAGACATCTATTGGTTAAAATGTGTATAAAATCTTTAAAGCGCTTTTTTTGATATAGACACATAGATAGACGCGAAAAGTCAACTTTACTTCAACAATCATCATCATCACTACATATACTATATGTAGTGATGATGATGATTGTTTGGTTTGTGCGTTTAGTGAGGTTGGTGACAATCTACACATAAAACGTGCACAGCGTGATCGATTTAAAAAATAAACACAGATACTTTTGTTTGTAATCCGAAAAAATTCATTCTAGTTCCAAATAGGATTGCTATTCTAGGTACATTGCACTTAAATAAAATCGGCTTCAAATAAATGGGATACGAACATCAGGATGATAAAAGTTTCGGATAGGGCTGACTATGTGTTTAATGTTTATAGTAGGTATATAGATTGTATTGGTCTAAGATCCTGCTATACAACGACCTTCACCGAGATGTTTATTTGATGAAAAGTATTTTATATTTAATTTAACATGTCAATAAATATTGCATATGGGTTGCCTAACAAATTTCAGTCCAGGATATGAATAATTAATAAATAAAAAAAAATATATATTTTATTAACATTTCACCGGTTTGATTTTATTAGACAAATTCTATACCAATCGAAAGTATGAAGCCCATAGAATATGCAAACGTTAGGTTGCTTATTCTTTTCCGGTCACAACTCTCGGGTAGCCAGGTGTAATTTTTTTTTTTTTTTTCAATTATTAATTAATCATATCCTGGACTGAAATTTGTTAGGCAACCCTTAAGCAATATATTTATTGACGTATTAAATCACTACATAGTATAAAACAAAGTCGCTTTCTCTGTCCCTATATCCCTATGTATGCTTAAATCTTTAAAACTACGCAACGGATTTTGATGCGGTTTTTTTTAATAGATAGAGTGATTCAAGAGGAAGGTTTATAAGTAGAAAAATTGGACCCAGTAGGTGGCGCTAATAGCGGGCAGGACGACGTCTGCCGGGTCCGCTAGTTAAATATAAAATACGTTTCATCAAATAAGCATCTCGGTGAAGGTCGTTGTATAGCGGGATCCTATACTATATCGTAATAGGGCAGCGGATCCAGTAACCGGTTACCCAATTTTTACTGGTTATTTAGCAAACGGATTGTATTGCGACGCATCGTATTTCCCATGTAAAAATGTGCGGGATAGCAAGGGGGTTATTAAAAAAAATATACCTATACTTAGCTTTCAAGTTGCACTTTCTTTTTAACGTCCCACTGCTGAGCACAGACCTTCTCTCTTAAGGAGTTAGGGGATTAGAGCTTAGACCCGTCACGCTGCTCGAATGCGGGTTGACGGGTTTTAACGACTGTTGTCACGTGATAGTGATAAAAATTGGGATCGATGGCTTCACGTGATCTTCGAGTCACGAAGGTGAAATTCCGCCAATTATCAACTCCGGGCCGGCACTTCTTTCTTGACAGAAAAACCATGTAGGTACGTGGTCGATGGAAAAACGACTGCCTACCTAAACCGCGAGAGTTGAGGAATTTGCCGATTATTATGAATTGATATAATAGATAATATCAATAAGATATTGTCGTCGAACGCTTTGATAGCCTAGTGGTTAGGACGACCGACTTCTAATCGGAGGTCGTGGGTTCGATCCCGGGCTCGTTCGATCCTCTAACTTTTCGGAGTTATGTGCGTTTTAAGTATTTAAATATCACTTGCTTTAACGGTGAAGGAAAACATCGTGAGGAAACCTGCATGCCTGAGAGTTCTCCATAACGTTCTCAAAGGTGTGTGAAGTCTGCCAATCCGCTTGGCCAGCGTGTTAGACTATGGCCAAAACCCTTCTCACTCTGAGAGGAGACCCGTGCTCTGTAGTGAGCCGGTAATGGGTTGATCATGATGATGATGATGATTGTCGTAGAAATGTAGGTTCCAACTCTGCAGTCTTGATATTGCAAAAGTAATATCCAGGTAAACCATGAGGATGGAGCATCAGTCAATTAATATGAATTGATATATAATGTATATAAAATTATTTAGTTAAAATATTTCTTAGTTATTAATTTACTTGTGATTAAAGGCATGATCAACGTCGAACCTATAGTCAAAACTGTGAGGACTCGAGGTTCATACTCACGGCAAGTTAGACTTGTGTCGCCGAAGCCTTGAGCTATTTGGCCTTTATTTCATCAATATTATCACACACAAGCCAAACCCTCACATTTTATCGAGTCAATTGGACAAATAAATAATAACATCCACAGCAAATAACATTTCAATTTCTGCTTATCACTGGGGTAAAGAAAGAGGTATCCATCGTTTTGTATCCGTCGAGCGTTCCGTATAATCTGTGGCACCGACGACCGGTCTACGTTGATGGATGATCCCGCCACGATGAAGCCCCGCTCTAATACTGCGTAATGGCACGTGATGCGGCAAATATAAATCCTATTCAATAGAATGTTCATTATTATTACCTAGGTACGTCTACATTAATCTTTACTTTTTACGAGATGTTCAAAGACAAAAATAGTAAAGCGTGAAACTTTGAAGTATAGTTACGCTCTAAAAGCTCTTTACGAGCGCAAAAAGCGCGATTTTGGCCTGGCGCACACCGGGCGCACCCCAGGGCAGAGCATTTTCTGAGAACGCAGAATAATTAACTTTACGACTATTGACGTACGGTCAATATTTGAGGAGCGTTGTTTCAAAACTCATTTTGTCCAAAAATGTGTATTTTTCAAAAATAGCCTTTTTAATTTATTCCTTTTTCTTAAAGTTATATGTAGAAATAAATTTACCATGCTAAATATAAAGCATAATATAGCATGTCTGAATAAAAAAACAAATAGTGTTCTATAGTTTTTTATTAAGTTAATTAAGCATAAATATTGGACAAAATATGTTTTGAACCATTTGTATGGACATAATACATTTTGAAACACTGGTTTATGGACACAATACATTTTGAAACACTGGTTTATTTTCAAAGCATATTATGTACAAAGAAATGATTCATATTTTGTCCAATAATACCTACTAAAAAATAAAAAAACGCTTATGGCCTATATTTTATGCACAGAGTATGCATAAAATAATGTTTTCACTGTATTAAATCAAATTTATATATAGCACAACATATATTAAATCTTGAGTTATTATGAATGCATGGAATTATGAATGACAAAATTGTTCAGTTCAGGTTCCTTTATTTCATAACTGAAACAAAATAAATTCATATTGTAGCCAGAATCTTATAACTGCCGATAAAATACAGTTAGAGTCGTATAATAGTACAAAGAAACAATAAAACGATAATTTAAATATTCCTCGCCTCTTTGTTTTGATGTTTTGTGTCTTTTTTTCTAGAGCCAACTGAATGATTTCCTACTAGGACTCCTTGCTCCATGCTTGTGCAACAATATTAAAACAATTTTGTTTAAATTACTAAGGGCTTGTTTCACCACCTTCTGATAAGTGTCCGATTTTCGGATTACGTCAAATGACAAAGACAAAAGTTGTAGATACTTACCTTATTTATCAGAAGGTGGTGAAACAGGCCATTATTTAAATAATCGTACAGTTTGCCGCCACAGACAGACCATAATAAATTGTTATTTTGCTAACAGGTGGACAGACTATGTTTTGAAACACCACTTCACACGGACAAAACATATTTTGAAACAGCGCCTCATTTTGACATTCGATTATTTACTTGACAAATTCGGTTTTTATGCACTAACCTTTGCTAAGTTAGTTACTCTTGCATTTTAAGGCCATATACAACGAAATCTCATATTTTGATTACTATGGACAAAATACGATTTGAAACAACGCTCCTCATTTGTATTCCAAGATTAAATGCGTGCACGCGCGCGTGTTTTTACCGCGTACCGTACCTACCTCGCGACCGTATGTCAATAGTCGTAAAGTTAATTATTCAGTGTTCTCAGAAAATGTTCTGCCCTGCGCTGCGCTCGATGTACGTCAGGCCTAATGCATGAAACAAACAAAGGCCGGAGCGAAAGCGGATCGAGTCGAGTCAAAACGTTACATTTTGTATGAAACAACACAATATCGCCATGGGCATAGTCCGAGTTTCATTATTTCGCGATGTGAAATAATGAAGCTAAGTAATATTTGGCTAATTTTACGCTCACATATTCAGTAGTTCATGTATGTACAAAGTAAAGTTCACAAACATTATCTTCCGCTACTGTACGTATTTTTTCATTTGGGCAAACAATATGAAACGGGTTTATGCTAAAGTACCTAGGTACATTTTAGATGTAGGTTCTCTCGGAGCTTAAATTTATTTTGTCATAAACATAACAGCTGCAAACAAAATTTGCGTGTAATCTGCAGAGATAATAAATATGAATTGTTATTATTTTTACTTTTATACCTAATTAAATAAAGATGTTTGTTTTTCCGTTGGTAACGACTTGCCTCTGAAACCAGAAACGTCCACGAACGTATTTAAGCTAAAAACATGAAGATAAAAATAGGGGCATTGATCTCACTTGTAATATTGTTTTTGGGTAAGCACGGACGCACATAATATGTCAGTGAAATAATGCTGGCTCAGAAACTACGTAGTACTATTATATATTCTGTGACATGGGGTAGGAACGAGTAATTAAGAAAAAATATATGTACATGTATATGTACAATATTCGAAGAATATTTTTCAATTAGTTCTCCAGGATCCAGGGAAAGTCACACCACTAAAAGTCACTTTTTTCCGAGTTCTAGTGTAATTTGACTATTGATGAAATTACTCACTGTGTGAATGAAAAAGTTACGTTATTTTATTAGTTACCCAGTTTATAAAAATCTTACGGCACACTTCAGCAAATTGATTGTTTTATTATACAAAAAAGTTGATAAAATAAAAAGTTAGCCATATTTCAATTTCAAACAGCGACCCTCTTCGGTGTTTCACACACAGGGCGCCCTGGCTACTTGGGATTAAAGTTTCAGATATTTTTTATCATTGAAAATATATTGAGAATACATTGAAGATATAAATCAGATGGTGTTCAATATAAAGCTTTTGAACCAATATTAAAAACGTGACATGATTTTGGATACATTATCGCGTACTATTTGCGAAATTGTGTATGTCTGTCACCTATTATCTTATCAAGATGATTTTGATGAAAGCAATTCCGTAAGGGATCAAGCTTGCATTCTATTCCGGACTTATATTAGACTATTCCGGACTTATATATTATATTAGACTAGCATTATTCATTGCGCGATAAAATTCTTGCTCATATTGGAAAACAAATTCAACTTATCACATATCGCGCAATTAGTTTCCTTTCATCGTTAAACGATCTCATACTTACATATATCCAACACTGGACATGTCTCGTGTAAGGAATGCCACACGCCGCGTTCTTGTGGCGTTTGTATCCAAAGGCTTTCTTCGACCAGTTTGATGTCATTTGTTCGGTGGCAATGTGATCTAGTTAAATCAGAGAATCCTAATAAAAATGAGAGCTGATTGTTTGTTTGTTTTGTTTAATAATTCCACCACGTCTTGTGTAGTCAAGCAGAGTGTTGTGTTGATTATTATGTTTATTGTTTTTCTTTATTATATTTTCCTGTTTTCACGAACGAAATAAGTCTAATAAATTGTTATCTCAGAACAGCGAAATAACAAATCAAATTGTATTCGTAAATAGAGTGTAAATTATACCTGTGAAAGCTATTATATTCCTTGAATAATAATAAAAATTCACTAAGTTGTGGCGCTGATTGCTAACAAGAAAAGCAAGAAAGTAGTCGGAACATGCGAATTCTGTTAATACGTTGTATTGCTAAAGGCTGGTTTTCATTGGTCCAGTATTTGGTTCCAGCCCAGTAATATAATGTACTGGATCGGCCATGCCACTGGATCCACGCCGTTTAGATTAGTCCAGTAGTTATTTGTATATTGTTGAGGTGACTACACGTTTGAAGTTATGAGTATCTCACGGCTTGATAAGCGAAGGCAACTTAAGGCATTGTCTAAAAAACTTTGTATGTTCTGAAGAGCTAACTAATATGTTAGAGGAAGAATTATTAAAGAAAAAGCGAATATGGATTAGAAAATGGATAGATAGCAGAGATTTTTCTGGAGGATCTGCTTTACTCATGAACCAACTAAGGTGAGAAGATCCGAAGGAGTACAAATCAGCTTTAAGGATGACACCAGAAAACTTTGACGAATTATTGGCATTGATCAAAAGCTCCATTCAGCGTAAAAATACGTTTATGAGAGACGCCTTGCCAGCTAAGTTAAAGCTTGAAGTAACGCTTACTTATTTGGCTACAGGCAATTCTTTTAGGAGTCTAAGTCACTTTTATCGCCTTTTTTTAATTCGCCTTTTAAGCTGGACAAACTCTAAAGTTTCGTCAGCTGTCCACTTTTTATTATTTGCCATTTTTCGGGAATGTGGTTACCTTGTAATAACACGACATCGACTGGATCGATGCGTTTAAACGGATCCAGTGGCACTGGAATGAAGGAGGCGGGGTGCGGGACGCGGTTACTGGAATGAAAAGATAGCGGCTGCTCTATTCGAATCCAGTGCTAATTACTGGATTCTAGACTGGAATGAAAACTGTTTACATTGGTCAAGTATCGATCCAGTCTCACTCGAATGCTGTGCTGGAACCAAATACTGGACCAATGAAAACCAGCCTTAAATGTCAAATTTATGCTGACATCTATAGAGCATACTCTGACTCATCTCAAACTTGAGACAGAGTTGAAACGGGACTTATATATGTCCCTGACATAGAGATAATAATAATAAATAGAGCTGGCATAATGTCCTATAGAAATTAGTGGATCGGAAAATAGCTCAAGCTTATCAAAATTTTCATAAGTGTGAAAGAGACAACATTACATTTTTGACATAATAATAAAACAGTTTGCGGCAGACTCGTGACTTAAGATGGCCTCCCTAAAATGTATACATGAACACTCACACACGCACAACTTGAGACATCACAATGAACACGCGCCATTTTATGTTACAGGATTGTGCGTGTGTGAGTGTATTTTTGGCACGTTTTTAAGGTAGTTATGCCAACTCTATTTATTATTATTATCTCTATGGCCCCTGACATTAATCTGTCTCGTTTTAACTCTGTCTTGAAGCTGTGTCTGTCTGAGTACGCTCTATAGATCTCAGACTTAGTTCCCAGTACTTTCGTTGTGGCGCTTTAAACGGCACAGGAATCAGGAATCATTTTGTAAGGCACTGCCTGTCCCGAATACATACTCGTACTATACCTACCTACACTGATTTTTAATTCGGTGGAATTCTGACAGCTGTCATTGTCATTTACAGATGAGTTATTTGTATGGAAAATAGGGTTAACATCTACGAAGTACGATTTTACCCCAAATTGTAAGCACCATTCCGAACCAGTGCTAGATTCATTTGTCGATTCAAAAGCACTTGTAAAAGTTTATCTGAATAAAAAATATGTCTTAGACTTGCCTTTACACAAGTTTAAGAACTCTATTAAAAGTATGCTCATAAATAAAGCTTATTATACAATTGAAGATTATATAAACGATAAAAAGCTTGGATTTAACTCGTTCCAGCAATGCGCGAGACGGCATTTCAATCATGTACATTAATAATAATAATTGTTATAATGTTATTTTAAAAAAAAGAGCAACAGCCGAGTTTCTTGCAGGTTCTTCTCGGCTGGAACTGCATTCCGAACCTGTGGTAGATTCAATTGACGATTCAAAAATACTTGTAAAAGTTTATATGAATAGAAAACTTTTCTATTCTATTCTATTCTATAAACTACTTTAATTCCCTGTCAGCATAAAAAGCCCTAAGCCGCGTAATAATATTAGTCGTTTCGCCCTAAAATAGAAATAGCCAAGAGTGGAAACTAGAAAGTACACACTAACAGCAATAGAAAACAAAAGAAGCACATTGAAAAAATTTATTCAAAAATGGAAGTCGAATGACATTATCACCATGAAATGTCTGTCAGGCATTTGTCATATTTACATGCGGCAGTTGATTTTTATTTACATAACTTTTGAATTTTTTATCTCATTTGTGGGAATTGTTTTATCTCTGGTAACATTACGAAACGTCAGAATTCCACGGAATTAAAAATCAGAGTACCTATAGTATTATTCGAGGTCAGTTCCTCTCACCCTTTCATTAAGTTCAAATACCTACATTAAAAGTCTTAGGTCATTAAACAAACTGTATGAGAGAAGCTTAATAGTCCAAGACTGGATTCATGACTTCCTGGAGAACAAAACAGCGAAACCATTCACATTAGATCCATTCAAATTAGGAACGGTCTTATTCTACGCACAAATTAATCTTAGCTACTATCATGTGACAGTATCATGTGAAAGTAGGTACAGTAGGTACTACGACACTTCTAAAAATATAAAAGGAAAAGGTAACTGACTTACTGACTGATCTATCAACGCACAGCTCGAACGACTGGACCTATCGGGCTGAAAGGCTTGCAGAGAACTATGTATTATGACATCTGCTTAGAAAAGATTTTTGAAAATTCGACCCCTAAGAGGGTTAAATAGGGGTTGAAAGTTTGTATGAGATTTATAGTATATATAATATATATATATATATATATATATAGTTTATTTATAAGAGCAGGGCGATCTAATTAAAACGTTATTAACATTAATGAAATACAGGCCTTGTATTTCATTGGTTGGCCAAGCCAAAATGACGATGTATCTATGCGACAACCAAAATGATGAACGGATGATGATATTTTACGCGCGGTAGGTAAATGTAGTGTGTTATGTATGATTAGCTAAAATATTTTCGCATCTACTAAAAAAAAATAGGTAGATAAGTACATTTGCAAAACTCGTACAAAAAATAGTACTTAGATATTATGTATTTTATTAAAAACACTAGCTGTTGCCCGCGGCTTCGCCCGCGTGAATTTCAGTTTTTGACAAATCCTGAGGGAATCGTGGATTTCTGGTTCCTGTTCCCGCTCCCTTTTCCAATCTTTATACTTACTTTCAAGGTAGTTTGCTATATTGATCTATAGAATATATAGCTGTAGATTTGGGTTTTTTCAAAATCCCGTGGGAACTGTGGATTTTTTCAGGATAAAAAGTTGCCTATGTTTTAAGTCAGGGCTAATCTCCATTCAAAATTTCAGTCAAATCTGTTCAGTAGTTGCGACGTTATAGAGAAACAAACATCCAAACATCCAAATATCCGCACTTTCACATTTAGATAATTATTTAATAACTAAATAGCTTTACATTATTTATTTATTTATTGATTTAGTTATTAATTTAGTATTTATTTAATTGCCTTCGGCCACCAGAGGGCGCAGCTGTCGTATCGAGATTCCGCCTGCGGCCGTCATTGCAATTGATTCGAGTTTCCAGCTCCGGCCGCAAGAGTTTTGACTATAAGAGGGCACTGCAATCGCTTCGAGTTTCCGGCTTAGGCCGCTAGAGGGCGCTGCGATCATTTTTAGTTTCCAGTTTTGACCGCACGAGGGCGCTGCAATCACTTCAAGTTTCTGGCCTAGGCCGCCAGATGGCGCTGCGATCGTTTTTTGTTTCCAGTTTTTGCCGCAAGAGGGCACTGTGATCGTTTTAATTTCCAGTTTTGGCCGCAAGAGGGCGCTGCAATCGTTTTGTAGTTTCCAGTTTTGGCTGCTAGAGGGCGCTGCTATTGCTCCAAGTTTCCGGCTTAGACCGCCAGTGGGCGCTGAGATCGTTTTTAGTTTCTAGTTTTGGCCGCCAGAGGGCGCTGCGATCGTTTTTAGTTTCCAGTTTTGGCTGCTAGAGGGCGCTGCTATTGCTTCAAGTTTCCGGCTTAGGCCGCCAGAGGGCGCTGTGATCGTTTTTTAGTTTCCAGTTTTGGTCGCCAGAGGGCACTGCGATTGTTTTTAGCTTCCAGTTTTGGCCGCTAGAGGGCGCTGCAATCGTTTGTTTTTAGTTTCCAGTTTTGGCTGCTAGGGGATGCTACTATTGCTTCAAGTTTCTGGCTTAGGCCACCAGAGGGTGCTGTGATCGTTTTTTAGTTTCCAGTTTTGGCCGCCAAAGGGCGCTATGATCGCTTCAAGTTAGACCGCCAGAGGGCGCTGCAATCGTTTTTAGTTCCCATTAAAACTTTCATCCCCTATTTTACCACTCTTAAAAGCAGATTTTTCAAAATAAAATTTACAGAGTTTTATTATTTAAAACTCATAATCTAAATGCCGATTTTCAGGTTTGTAACTTTAAAAACATAGGACTTTCATAAAAATTTTCATCCCCTATTTTACCACCCTTAAGGGGAGATTTTCCAGAATTACTTATACAGGTTTTTATCATTTAAAAATTATAATTTCATATCCTATTTTCATATCTGTAACTTCAAAAACATAACCTTCCAACCCCCATTTTACCCCCTTAGGGGAGGATTTTCGTGAAATATTTTCCAGGCTGATATCTTAGCCCTAGAATTAACCTACCTTCCATATTTCAAGTTGATAATAGCAAAATTATAATTAAAACTTCCCATTAAAACTTTCATCCCCTATTTTACCACCTTTAAGGGAAGATTTTTCAAAATAAAATATACAGAGTTTTATTATTTAAAACTAATAATCTAAATGCCGATTTTCAGGTCTGTAACTTTAAAAACATAGGACTTTCATACAAACTTTCTACCCCCATTTTACCCCCTTAGGGGAGGATTTTAGGGATATTAAATAGCCTATAACCTGCCCCAAAAGTTGGACAATCAAATGCAAAAAGAATTTTTCAAATCCGATCGGTACTTCCAGAGATTAGCGCGTTCAAACAAACAAACAAACAAACAAACAAACAAACTCTTCCGCTTTATTATATTAGTATAGATTAGATTTATTTTATCTACTAGTATAGCCCCAGCCTCCCTTGGCTAGTTAGTACCAAATTGAACCCAGAGGGGGTTCAATTTCTCTTCTGTTATGAACAACTTATAAGTTCAAAGTTACAATAGGTAAATTGTCTGTTTGTAATGCCTACATCAAAATGGAGCGATTGACATGAAACTTACAAAGTACTGCTTTTGATAGCCGAAGCCTGAATTATCCAAAATCGGGACATTTGGCGTCCCAATCACGAACGAATCGGGATAGGTCGACGCACTTCTGGAAATCGGGACACCTGGCAACGCTAATCAAATAATACCGAGCCATTTCCGTTCACTACTTTTGATTACATCCATTACATCAAAACTATTGTAGCACAGCAAATCAAAATTGATGGCTATAAACAGTCTTCGTAAAACAGCGTTTTACGGTGAAACACATAAATATCTTCGGAAGCCGTAATTTCAGACGCAAAACTGGAATTTGTCGTAAAAGACAGGGGATGTCTTCACGCTTACAATGAAGACAGCTCAAGGTCCTCATAAGTAGGAGGTATATTATATTAACTTTAGTGTTATCATACAGGTTAGTATGTTGTTTTGACACCCCTGTTCTATCCCTTTTACTACCTACGAGATAGTCCTCATGTCCATAAAACTGTTTATTTAATTAAGAGGGAATATTATGTTGTTTAATTTAGAGTTACACTATTATGAACTCTGAAAACACACGCACACACGTGCGGCATATTATAGAAGTGAGAAATTGGAATCCCAAGGTGCTTGCTTCAATGATCCCTTACCTGTAAGGACAGCTGTTTATGTATTTATTGTTTGAACCGTCTCTGGTCTACTTAGATACAAGCTATCAGAAACATTGCGTGACAACAGTGACAAATGATAGCAACAACACGGCAGGAGACGGGGACGTCACATAGTACAGATTAGTGGTGACACATGGCGGTAGCAGTTCTTACAGGTTTGTTAAAATTATAAAAACCCCCGACATTCGCCAT
The DNA here is from genome assembly GCA_920104075.1 of Melanargia galathea. Classification (NCBI taxonomy): domain Eukaryota; kingdom Metazoa; phylum Arthropoda; class Insecta; order Lepidoptera; family Nymphalidae; genus Melanargia; species Melanargia galathea. The sequence goes on from OV049870.1 coordinate 11,677,179, forward strand.
TTTGTGGTGGCGGCCATCTTGGATTTGCATAATGCTATTCTACTAGTCAATCCCTTTCATTTGATACCCATATTGAGGGAGTTGTGAAAAAATATGTAATCCGCCATTTTGTGACGGCGGCCATCTTGGACCAATTTGGAAAAATCTTTGAACAAACATATGCGAACACTCCCGACTAATTCACCTTTCAAACAAAAAAAACCGCATTCAAATCGGTTCACCCATTAGAGAGCTACGGTGGAACAGACAGACACACACACACAGACATGTCAAATTTAACACCTCGTCGTTTTTGCATCGGGGGTTAAAAATAGGGATTTGCTAGCTTGGCGGGGACTATGCCGTTCCCCCAGATTTAACCCGGCGTGAATGAGGTGAGAAATTGTTACACCAGCTATGAGGTGGGTATGAGATACCCAAAATTTTGGTGTTCAATTTTTAATACTATGATTGTGTAATTAGCATTTATGCTTGAACTATAATATAAACAATAGTGTCCATTCAACAAGATTAGTAAATAAAATACCAGCATTAAGTACAAAAAGCATTATTTTTTATTGAAATAACAAAGTATCTAAATCTTTGAAAAAATACAAGTTTAGGTAATTAACTTCTTTTCCAATAAAATCTAACAAAATTTCAATTTCTTTGGTAAATTAATATAACAATAGTGTCTTCTAATTTTTATAAATCAAAAAGGAACTGAAAAGTCTTATGAGATCATGTTACAGAGCACGATGTGACGTACCCCAGCCACATGTATGCACGTGTATCTACCGTCACCGCCGGCGCAACACTAAACTCGATACTGTACCTCGACCCTCGCACCCTTACCTCCAGCTACTGAAACGACAGGACTCGCATGGCAACAGTAACATTAAATAATCTGCGTTTAAAAACTTCTCGGGTATGACATACCCGACCTCACTCACGCCGGGTTAAACCTATTGAATATAAATATACCCTATTGAAGTGTTGAATCTAGACCGTAAATGAAAAAGTTTGAGGAGTCTTTCGAATATTCAGTCGAATAGTTGTCGAATATTTATGAATTTTAAACATTTAAAGCAATTATGAGATACTGCAACGTAACAGTTATTTTTGTGTTCACTGTACGATACCTACTCATGAGGTTTTCATTATTGTAGGTAGCATTTGTTCTGAAATGTGTTATATTTCTACTTATTGGTATTTTAAAAATAACGTATTATTTGCTTTTTAACTTAAAGGTCTACTTTATTTTACAATAGCTATACTTACGGGTCAAACTCAAATATAAACGAAAAATCAAACAGTCGGATTTATTCAGACTCTTTTAACTCTTTACTGGTTAAGTGTATGTTTAGATTGTCTGCTAGATTTACCATATAAATGCACAAAGTATATCTATAGAATTATTCAATTCTCTTATAAAGTCAAATAGCAGCTTACTATTTAAGCTGCCATATGAATTCTTCAAGGATAGGTAAGCACATAAATAATGCTGAATGTCTTATGTTTGCGTCTAAACGAACGGTTTTGAGTGATTATTTATAGTGCTCTTAGGGGATATAATGTCGTTGATCGCCCGAAAATATATTTACTTACCCTCAAATCGGCTTAACGATTTAACTTTATTATTATATTCAATGCCTCCAATAACTATGTTGAATGTAAGTAATTGCTTAGAAATTAAAATATGAACGTTATTTGACTCAGACTCTATATCTGCTCTATTATATGGCATATTATGTTATATTGTATGAGTTAAGTAGGGACTATATTATAAAGGTTGCAAGTTCAAGCAAAAGTACATTAATTTTCTTTTTAAAGTATTTTACGTCTTTTTTGTTCGTCACGAAACGTTTTTTGATTTTTCTTACATTAATCTAAGAAACTATTTGCCAATATTGTAACTGTGAATGTTTTTGTTATATTGATATTGTTAATTTAAAAAAGAGCAATCGCCGAGTTTCTTACTGGTTCTTCTCGGTTGGAATGGCATTCCGAACCAGTGGTAGATTCAATTGACTATTCGAAAGTAAACTTGTAAAACTTGTAAAAGTTTATTTGAATAAAAAACATTTCTATTCTATTCTATTAAAGATAAAGTATTTATGAATAACAAGATTAATGCATTTAAAAACATTGTAATGACTATATAGCGTAATCAAAATAAAGTATCTAAATTCAATATAGTACGATTTACATTTATTTTTATATATTATGAGTTTTCTATGACACAAATGTAATTAGCATTTAATAAATCAAATTTTTAATTGAAAAAAAATTGCAGCAGTCACATTTTTGATGAAATTGTATATAATGATTAAAATAAATTTCGAATTCTGGTTTTTCGATTTTTTGCATTTTCTGAAAACATTTACTATAGTAATATATATTTTTTTAACACCATCGGAAACTAGAGATTTCAACGAACAGAAAGCACACCTACTTTTTGAAAAAAGCTGACATTTTGACGGATGATTTTTCGATTGAAAATTAGGGTGCTTTTTCGATATTAAGTCAAAATAAGGAGAAATAATAAACATTTCAAATCAAATAAATTACAGTGTATTTGGGATATGAAAAGGTGAGTTTTCACTAAATTTCGTGAAAAAAAAAATGTTTTTATAAAAGATAATAATAAAAAACCAAAAACATGGTTTTTTGAGTTTTTCACATACATTTTGAGGTTAAGTGAAAAAAGTGTATATACAAAAGTTGTTGAACTTTTTATTACCTACAACTTTGCCATTAGAATTTTTTCCATAGGACTAGTAGTTTTGTCGGAAATCGAGATAAACCGTTTTTTACCCTTAAAACTCCCCCCATTTTTTTTCCCTAGCTCAGATCGCCCGTAAATTATTTTTCCTTCAATTCTTATTATATTCTCCTCCATTTCCAATGGGTTTCATCCTACTGTGATTTTTCTTTGTTTCAAAAATTATCGACACTGGGCTAATAGTGATATTAAGTTTTTGGATATTAACTGTTATATTGAGAAAATGATCGCCTGAGTACTCTTATCGTTTTCACCGTGTATAGATTTCAATGGAGTCAAGTAAAAAATATGGAGTGAAGCGTGAACAGTGAACACTCACCAATACAAATGTTTTGGCCTGAAGCCAGATAATTTAACCGGTAGGTACTCAGTGTCCGGTGAAGTGGCTAGAGTGCTCAAAAACTCAATATCTAGTTAAGCGTTCCTTTGTTTCGTTTATACAAGGTTGTAGTACGTCGAAGATAAAATAAAAACCTTTTAACCGTCGCCGGGAATTGGCTAAAAATAGCTTTAAGAGAATTTCAGTTTTATAACTCTTATCAAGAGTAACTTTGGATTTGTCCTTTTGTAATATAGATACTAGTTGCTACAAAGCTAATTAAATTAGTTTTGATGTTGATACCATGATATTGCAGAAAATGTTTTTAAGGATAGGAAACTTAGTTCTAAAGAACAGGCTAGGTAACGAGATATAGATCCTCCTGGCGCCTACGTTACGCCTCCGCAAATCTTTTATAAGGTTAAGTGCACATTGTATAGGATGAAATTCCACTATGCTTGCCTAAGCTTTTTACGATTTGACTAGAGCGCTGTAAACGCTAGGTAGACCCATATTTTTTATTTTGTCATATTATCGTCTGTATGACTGTCAGATTTTCCGCGCTAATCTTCGAAACTGCTGAATCGATTTTGACGGGGGCTTTCATGGGCATGTAGAAGATTCTGGAGTGAGTGATTTGATTTACTTTTATGCCGAGAAAACTTGTGCTGTAATGCGAACTAAGTCACTAGCAAACGCTATTCGAAATATTCTTGGCCTGTTTCACCACCTTCTGAGAGCCTAAACGTAAGTTTTATCACTTTCTTACTTTATCTCAAGTGACAAAGACAAAAGTTGTAGATACCTATCCGATACTTATCAGAAGGTGGTAAATCAGGCCCTCTGTTTATCAATTAAACTGTTACAGCCGAGCTATTACCGAAATATCAAATTGAACTCCTGAATATCATCGAAGCGGTGGTGTGGAGAAAGAGATATCCAACTCTTTGTAGCCATTTGTGCGTTCCATATAATCTGTAGGATCCCAATGACTGGTGTACGTTGATGGATGATCCACCGCGGAATTAACCTACAGCTCAAATGCCGATAATGGCACGTGATACGGCGAAACTGTACATTAAAAAAATTGGTGTTTGTCTGTGATTTTGAAATCAAAAATTTCATTAATTAAGTCTTTTATTAATGTCATAATAATATGGTTACTTATGCGTTATCAAAACCCATATTTTTTTTACCCGTTGGTCTCTCGGTCTATTTTTCTGAGGTTAAATTCGGAGAACTGATTATGACAGGAATTTCACTCTCATGCAGATTATAAAAGGATTGATCTAAGATTTATCCGGGAAAATCATAGAGATCGCACGGAATTTTTAAAAACATTATTCCAGCAATTTTCCATTCAATTTTATTGATATTGCGGTTTTGCGTTTGACCATGATGTCATATTATTATGATTGGACGTAATAATGCGTACTAAAATGAGTCACGCTAGTGCGGTAGAGGCACTACAGTATATTTGTATTATGGCCTTTTAGGTGTAGGCTCACTGGATCTAGTGAAAAATGGATATTATGCAAAAAATATCATTCTAACTAAAGATATGTACTTATCTGATTAACATATTCATATCCGCTCATTGTTACTATAAGCGCGAATTTGTCAGAGATAAGAGAAATAATAATCTTCAGGTTTGAAATGGCTACTTATTACTTAACAAAGGTGAAGATCGTGTCATTATCATGCATTTTCAGGAGTTAAAAAATGTAGCCTATGTTACCCGAACCATAACAACGAATCAATGGAGACGTCATTCATCAAAATCGGCTCAGTATATAATAATCTGATACAAACATATGTACATACATAGACTGCTAAAATTATAACCCTTCCTTTTCGCTTTGCCGTAGTCAGGTAAAAACACGTTTTTTACACGCTACTAATGAGCCTCTTGTTTTATTGTAAACTTGGCTAGACACAGTCGTGTGTCTTGATGTAAATGCAATGATTTACATTTATATTTATACTAAGTAGTTTAATTACTATACTGCTGTAATTAAACATAAATACACCCAAATACAAGAAATATACACAAAGACAGGGAGTTGATGGCAGAAAAAAATAAAATCATTACTTAGGTACTCGCGTGACAAAAGTAGATATTAGTGAAGCAGTGGTTCTTTAGATTTCTATGTGTCGAGGATGAGTAATTAGTTGTGGATGTAAATATTTGGTGTACAATAAATAATTTCAAACTGTGTCTACGCCGGGCGAACTACTACTAAACACGTTTTTATTTCTCTATGACATCATAAACCACTACCAGATTCTTGCCAAGTCCAGAGGTACCTACCTACTTTAATATTATGATTGTATTGACAGTATGGTCGTAATAATGTAATCTGAAAAGCTACGCGAAGATTGTTAGCTATTGTGGATGGTGCTACGAGAAGGCTACGAGCGTGTCAACAATGACGCGTAGATAGCGCGCGTGACGTAGAGCTACGTCGTCAAGATGAGGTTTATATTATGTTTTATACTTAGGCACTTCGTATTGGCTCAGTGACCCTTGAAAGATTAGGTATAAACTAGGTATATCTTGGCACCCGTTACAAAAAACACCCGCTAATGCTTGCCTTACGCCAGCACCACCACCAGCACTACAGCTTTTTAACGTCCCACTACTAGGCACAGGCCTCCTCTCTCATAAGAGAGAGGGATTGAAAACCCGCCACGCTGCTCCAATGCAGGTTGGCGGGCTTTAACGACTATTGTCACATGAAAAAACGTGACCTACTGAGTACTGCTTAACGTGCTCTCCGAGGCGGGGGGGTGAATCACCGCCAATTACCAACTCTGGTCTGGCACTGAGAATTAAAAAAACCCAATACCTAACAATTATTTGCCCGACCCGAGAATCGAACCCGCGACCTCATGATCTGCTTTCTTCTATTATTCTGCTCCCAACACGTCCGCGCCAGTGAAATCGTACCGTTTGATAAAATAATTTGATATCTGCAATTAAACTTGTAGTAAGTTCTTGGATTGGAAATCTCTTGATTCTTCCTCAGTATCCATATGGGTATCTATTATTATTATAATTATCCATTATTTTTTGCTCAGTCAACATTTTAAAAGTCAAGAGTATAATCTAACAGCCGTTACTTTAATAGTGTTCAGTAAATAAAATACAAAAAACGACCGCACTTTAAACTTTTAAATGGAAAACAAAATAAATAGTGAGCTAGGTAAATGTTTTATCGTTAAAGAGGTATGTAGACGGCGTCGATGTCCCAAACATTTAGCACTCCTCACTGCTTTTAAACACAACGTAGTGTAAAAGCCACATAATTTATCCCATTCAGTTTAGCGAGGGACGGCTGTGAGACAACTCGCAGACACTAAACTTTATCTAGCTTTAGCCTTTGGCTAACAAGCAGATGCATCCTAACTTTATCTGTTCAATAGGTTCACGTGCAATTATATGTATCCACGGTGTGCAATGTGATGCATAAATGTGCAATCTTTCTCCGTTCTCTTATTCTCCTTTTTAGGGTTCCGTACCCGAAGGGTAAAAACGGAGCCCTATTAATGTCACTCGGCTGTCTGTCTGTCTGTCTGTCTGTCCGTCTGTCCGCCGGTCACAGGTCTCTAGCTCGCAGACGAAATGAGTTACAAACCTGAAATTTTGGTATTTAGTGTAAAACGTTAACCCAAAATCAAATATTGAATTAGAAATTGAATTAAATTATTTTTTTTTATTTTAACGAGCCATAACTTCTTGGTTAGCTAATAATATATGGTCCATAAATAGGTAGACCGTACCTCATTAAAATTAAAAGTGCACCTTACTTAATCTTATGAGAAGTATGCCTGCAGGCTACGCTATTGGTAGTTTAGTCTAATGCTAGTTCCCATACGCACACACTATAATAAGATTTAGCAATGTAATTGCAATGCGGTGTAATCCGCCCTAATTTGCGCAAAGCTTTAGCACTTATTTTCAGTATGTTCAAAATGTGTTGCCTTGCGGCTTCTCTAATAGTGTGCGCTCTGTTTTTTTATTTTTTTTTTATTTTTGTATAATTTAGTTACCTACCTACCCGATAAGTATTTCAGAGAAAGAAGAAGTTTCTAAATTCGATCCGTGTTTCAATGTAATGTCAAGAAAGATTTCTGATCTTTGTAAAATTCCTGTTAAAATTCTGCATGAACCTCTATTTGACAGCAGACAAACCAACGGACAACTAAGTGCAGCTTTTAGAAAACACTTAAGTTCCCGAAATTGTATCAATAATATATTTTCTTATCTTTAAAGAGGTGTCTCATAAAGAACATTTGAAAATAAATGGCTGTTATAAGAGCTCTTTTATCATTTTTATTGGAGTTTATAAAACGTAATTGACTGTAAAATCATATTATTGACTCATACATCAGCCAACCATGCCTTGCTTTTAATAATTTTTAAGAACTCTTTTTTAGACTCTTTTTGCCCCCTTGAAGCATAGATAAAGGAAAACATACCGCCTACTTACTTGAAGTATACCTAAGTTAAAAAACGGCCTACATGTCCTACAGCTTGGCTTAAACAGTAGGTAATAAATAATAATATTCACATAATTATGCGACCTTAAATCCTATACGCCCGCGTCGTTTGGTTTGATACAGATTAGGTTTGGTTTGATACAGTAGGTAGGTATAGATCGACCAGAATCTCATGAAAAATAGGGAAATTCAATTTTGTAGTAAGCAACACTAGGTTAACTCGGCTGCCCTAGTGAGAAACAAAGTAATTACATTCAGAACACCTTACCTGGGATCGTTTCACGAAACGAAAAATCAAGCAACTGCATTTTAAATACAAAAACAAAGTAATCAACATCCAATTACTTTGTTTTTGTGTTGTGCTTGTTGTTTACTTGGTTTTGCATTTATATTCCGGGTTAGTGTGTACAGTTACTTTGTTTGGGCAATTCAAATTTCAGTAAACGGTTCAAGTTATTTGAAATATTAAACTGTGGTAAAAAACTACTCGACATAAAACTTTTGCAAAAAGTCAATTTCACAAAAAATGTCAGTTACTTTGTTTATCGCTAGGGCAGCCGTAGTGTTGCTAACTTTGGAATTTCATTTCCGTATTTTTCATGAGATTCTGGTCGACCTTTACCTACCTACTTACACTTATTGCTTCAGACATCTTTACTCACAAATACCTATTAAAAATCCAAAAAAATGGGAAAACTGCAAACTGAAGAGTTTGGTTTGATGGTAGTTTGAAAGGAAAAACCAAGTATAATCCACAAGAAATATTAAACTTATTTTTTAAACTATTATTATTATATTTAAATATAATGTTATTTAGTAAACAAATATTTATATTATTATTGGTAAGTATTTATTGATATTTCATCATCATCATCATCATCATGATCAACCCATTACCGGCTCACTACAGAGCACGGGTCTCCTCTCAGAGTAAGAGGGCCTTGGCCATAGTCTACCACGCTGGCCAAGCGGATTGGCAGACTTCACACACCTTTGAGAACGTTATGGAGAACTCTCGGGCATGCAGGTTTCCTCACGATGTTTTCCTTCGCCGTTAAAGCAAGTGATATTTAAATTCTTAAAACGCACATAACTCCGAAAAGTTAGCGGTGCGTGCCCGGGATCGAACCCACGACCTCCGATTAGAAGTCGATCGTCCTAACCATTATGCTATCACAGCTTGTATTGATATTTATGAACCTGCATTACAAGACATTATTTTTGGTTAGAATTGTTAATTTTGAACGAACAGTCGTTCAAAATTTTCTGATTAGACTAAATCAGCACAATATTATCGACGTCATCTTTTTTTTGCGGTTTGTAAGTAAACAGATTTATCAGACGTCGTGCTGTGCTTAAGTTGAAGCTTATTACCAAAGAATCACTTATTATCTACATTTTTCCCTTTTTTTTTTTTTTTTTGACGCTGGGAAATGCATTTACGCACACCTTCCGGAAGCAGCGCAGCGGACTGCGCCGCTTCCGGAAGGTAGTGTGGGACTCAAGCAGGCCGATGGCCAGAATACCCACTAAAACCCAGCGATGTTCCTCCGTGTCGCCTGGTGGCTGGGTTACGGGTACACTTGCGCAATCATCCGCGACCCAGCCGGCGCCGTCCGCCGAGGCAGACCCTCCACCGGGGGACCTAAAGGCCCCCTAACACCGTCTGAGGCGCACCAGGAACATAATGGTGCGCCTCCCGACCCGAGGCGTCTTTCACATTCCATCACCCGGAGTTCCTCGCTAGAGGCAACCCTCAAGAGGGCCACACCCGCAGGCGACCCTCAAGAGGTTCACCCCTCGTGTAATTTTTTATAGAGGTTTTCTTCCTCGCGGCCCCTCGCTCAGTGCGTGGGGCCCCCGGTTCCGCTCAGTGCGGATTACGGGTTGCCCGACGGTGGCCGAAGCCAGCGCCCACCGGCCAAAAAGACCAGCGGACCCGCCGCGCAGGGCGTTTCCACCCCCTCCTGTAATTTTTTAACGAGGTTTTCTTCCTCACGGCCCGAAAGCCTCCCCCCCAATTGTCGCCGCCCGGAGTCTCCACAGTCCACTCTGATGAACAGAGAAGTACCAGGATCCTCCAAGCGGCAACCCCCTGCTGGTTTTGGTCCGCGCCGGATTTCCCCGGTACCTCCCATATCTGGGAGGCGTTCCCCCATCCGCCACCGGGGGGACGCGCCCGATGGGGGACCAGCAACCCCACACGGGATCTACATTTTTCCCTATGATTTTACTCGAAAAATGCGTAGTAGGTACCTATTCCCGATATCAGGATCGAAAATTGACCAAATTTCAAAATATTTTTTTTTTGGATAAAAATTGTCATTTTTCTTGGTAAGTATTAAACCTACAGAGCTGGTTTTGATCTCAAATTGTAGTAGTCTACTTTAAAGATGCGTAGAAAATATTTTAAAAAAACATAGTTTAGGAATTACATACATAGGGGAAAGTATGGTATATTGGACCACTCGTTAAATTGGACCACCCTCATATCTCGAAAAGTAAAACGTAGCAACATCGTACGATACGCACTTAACTTCATTGCATATCGGCCATATTGTTTTACTTGAGAATTTTAGGGTCCGTGTTTTGCAGTCGCAAATGTAAATAAGTGTGTTTTGATGTAATTTTGAGTGATTCATGCTAAGGGTATAGTGAGTATTAAGATAAGTATAATAGCGTTTGAAATTATTAATTTGCAGCTTAATTTATCAACAAATAACTGACATAAACTAATTGGCAGCTCTGATAGGTTATGTTGGTTAAAATGGACCACAGTTGGTTTGTTAAAATGGACCTTCAATTTACTTTATTTTTACATAAGTAGGTATAGACAGCGGAGAAAAATATTATAATGGAAAACCAGAAGATTAAAAAAAAGCGATAGACAAACACGATTATTGAATTGACTTTAAGCCCTTTTAAATGATTTAGAAGCATCGCAGTAAAATCAAAATATATCAAGATTAAAATTGAATTGGAGAATGAAAGGAAACAACATGAAGATCTGTGAAAACAACTATACGTACAAAATTTAACTTTTTGATAGTGTGGAATATATATCTATATTTTTTATTTTATTTTGAGGTATATTTTAGTAAAGACACCATTAAAGTCCAATTTAGCGATCCTGTGGTCCAATTTACAGCACCGTTTGGCTAAATTGAAACAAAGCTCCGATCTCAGATTTTTTTGATTTATGTAATAACTATGATAATTATGTTGATTTGTGCTTAATAAAAGCAAAATCTATAAACGGTTGTTTCATTTCTTATAAAAATTATTTGCTTAAACCTAAAATTAGTAGTCGAAAAACTCATTTGGAAAAAAATGGTCCAAATTAACAGACTTTCCCCTATATTAAAAAACCAAAAAAAGTTCGAAAATTTAGTGAGTTTTAAGTGCTGTAAAGTTAGCACAGGTCTTTCGAAGCTGCAAACATGGATATATTATAAACACTACTGGTTTGGTTCTAACAACACATTAAAAAATCAGGACTAGCCGTTTTTTGCGATAATAGCGATTTTTTGTTTTAAATATGGCTGCCTGGCCTAATAGAATATACTTAACAAGTTTTATTTCTTTACTAGCATCTGCCCGCTGCTTCGCCCGCGTGAATTTCGGTTTGAATAAATGCCGAGGGAACCGTGGATTTCCGATTTCCGTTCCCGCTCCCTTTTCCAACCTTTATACCTACTATCAAGGAAGTTCACTATAGTAATCTACCTATAGCTTTAGATATAAGTAGATTTTGGGTTTTTCAAAATCCCGTGGGAACTGTGCATTTTTCCAGGATAAAAAGTAGTCTACATATGTGTTGCCAATGCATCCAACACAGCAAACTATTGCAATAATGTGTTTATGTGAGCGTGATTTACCTAAGAACAGTCAGCGCCCTCTGTAGCGTTTTTGGAGGTCTATATCTATTTTAGTCCCACAGGAATATTTTTCCTGGATAAGAAGCTATCTCCAGTTAAAATTTCAGCCAAATCGGTTCAGTAGTTGCGGCGGAGAAGAGGAACAAACATACACACAAACTTTCGCCTTTATAATATTACTAGCCGACCCCCGCGACTTCGTTCGCCTGGATATAGGTTTTTATATAGAATCAGATCGGACCCCATAATTCTTTTTTGTACCTAAACTAAATGTATCCTAAGTTACTCCTTAACATCACCTATCTGCCATTGAAAGTTCCATCAAAATCGATCCAGCCGTTTCGGAGATTAGCTGGAACAAATAGATAGGCCAACAAACATAAATTAAACGCACGCCAGTTTAAAATAAGCCGTACGTACAAACATCCGCGTCCCAAGTTATTGGAACCCACTAAATGCCCGTCATTTCTGAACTAAAAAACCTATGACCTTGAAATATTTACGGGACAATATATAAAGTACTACCTTTCTAACAAAAAAAGAATGAGTGAAATCGAACAACGCGTTAATGAATTACAGCTAAATACACGTTTTAACTTTCATCCCTTCTCCCAAGGGAACCATGCTGAATTTCGGGATAAAAAGTATCCTATAACCTACCTCGGAGTATAAACTCAAATCGTACCAAGTTTCATTCGAATCCATTCAGTAGTTTCGGCGTGATGCGCGGCCAAGATACAGACAGACAGACAGACAGACAGACAGACAGACAGACAGACAGACAGACAGACAAAAATGAAATAAATTGCAGTTTTGGCTTCAGTATCGATTATAGAGTGCCCTCCAATAAAAATTTTCAAAATATCTTCAATGTACAGAATTGGATCTGTTACAGTTTTATTATATTATAGATTATAGTGTGATCATTTAAGCCCAATAGCGCGCCGGGCGTCGGGCGTGGACGAAAAACTAAAGTTCGGCCAGCCCATGGCCAATGGCCCTCGGCTAGCGACGGCCTTGATTCTTCAGCTGAAATTCTCGGAAAATACGCGCTATATGATAAATTGCGCGCTTGTTCCAAAAGATGAACCGGGCAGCGCCATCTATTCATACTTATCCCAAACACTACGCGAACACGTGAAGGAAATTTTACATGGGATTGGTTCTCACACTTTTCTTATTACTTTCTTTCTCATACATAGCTTCATCAATAGATGGCGCTATAATATTTACAAAGTCCTACCAACAAGGGTAGCGGGTATTTTGAATCTCGGGAACCCGCACTGAAGTTTTTTATAAAAATTAATTATTCGCTTTCCACAAAAGGTTAGCGTCGAGAGGAAACCTGCAAAGTTATA